>OZ038483.1:21514819-21579819 GCA_964036315.1 Acanthosepion esculentum | reverse complement strand
ATTTGGAAAGAAAAAAATTGTTATCAATTAAAAAATTGTTATTAATTAAAAAATTGTTATCAATTAAAAAATTGTTATCAATTAAAAAATTGTTATCAATTAAAAAATTGTTATTAATTAAAAAATTGTTATCAATTAAAAAATTGTTATTAATTAAAAAATTGTTATCAATTAAAAAATTGTTATTAATTAAATGTTACAAATATCGATTACAATAAAGTGAATAGTATACATTGATAAATGTAAGTACATGTAAATTGCATGTTACGTTATCATTCTTCAAAATTCAGGGCTTGAAATTCCGTTTATTCGAACCCTTAGAATGATCAACGGCAGGCGTGTCTCACTTCAAAGTCTAGCAGTAATCAGCTATCATGATTGCATCCCAGCGTCCTTGATACCTGGTCACCATTTCTTTTATGCCCTGGTGGAATCTCGCCCCATGTTTGTTGCTCATTGATCCCAGATTATTAGGAAACCGATCCATATGTGAGAATAATGCATATTGATGCTCATGTTGCATCTGAGGTTTCTGAAAGCAGTCAGCATTTTGATGACAAATTCTGTGTAGTTTCTGGCCTTGTTGTTGCCAAGAAAGTTCTTCACGACCAAAACAAAAGCCTTCCATGCTTCCAGTTCCACTTCGTACATTGTGTTTTCAAACTCTAGATCGCTGATAAGCTGACGGATTTGAGGACCATCAATGATGCCAGCTTTCAACTTCTCCATCGTCAATCCTGGATAAGCCTGGCACAAGTAAGTGAAGTAGCCACCATACTTGTCCAGAGCTTTCGTGAACTGCTTGATCAAGCCGAGCTTGATGTGCAGCGGTGGGAAAAATATCCTGCCTCTGTCCACCAGAGGCTTAGAAGTTTTCGTGTAATGCTTAGAAGTTTTCGTGTAATGCTTAGCAGTATCCCTACTATCTCACACACAGAAAGCATAGAGACTTGTTGAACTCGGACTGTTATCCTAACAAAATGTTCATCACCTTCAAGTCTAGGCAACTAAACCACTTATGCCGATCATAATGAATTTTCTCCAGCACATACTTCACTGCTTCATGTTTGTCCTTCAGTGTAGTCGAGTGTGCGAGGGGTACAGAGGCAAACTGGTTGCCATTGTGCAACAGAAAACTTTTCAGTCATCACTCGCTGCTGTTAATGAACAGTCTCCAATCTTTGGGTTCATACTGTGGCACTCCAGTTTTGTACAGAAGCTGTACAATATCTGTACAGTACACCAAGCCCCTCTCTTCAGAGAAAAAGAAAACAGAGGTACACTTGTTGCCAATTGCGATAGAAGGTGATGCGATCACCGGCAGAGAGGAGGTTTTTTCCTTCAATCTGGATGCCAATAGTTCGGCAGACGACTTTGACAAGCTGAGATCGCGAAGTAAATCATTTAGTTTCTTCTGGGAAAAAAGATGTGAAGCATCAACGTCAAAAAATATTATCATCTTCATCATCTTCGTCTTCATCTTCGTCTTCTTCTTCGTCTTCATCTTCTTCGTCTTCATCTTCGTCTTCTTCTTCGTCTTCATCTTCTTCTTTTTCATCTTTTTCATCTTCTTCTACAAGATGACGTACTGATTGAAGATCAGGATACTTGGGGTTGCTTCCGTTCTTTCTGTTGATCCAAGCCACATCAATAGCACAGAAGTAGCAGTCAGTGCTATGGTTTGTTGGCTCCCTCTAAACCATTGGAATTCTAAACTTAGGACAATTCTTCTTGCCCTTGATCCGATGCAGATACTCGGTACATGTCTTACAAACCATGTGTGGCGCCCAAGGTTTATTCTGGTCACCAAGTTTAATACCAAAATACAGAAAGTAAAAACGCTGTATGAATCTTGTGACTGGATTCCTGTTAGAAACAATGGCGTATTCACCACAGATGTAGTAGAAGACATCGGGCTTAATTTACAAGATGTACTGATCGAAGCCATTCCATTCACCTGTAAAATAAAAATACCAATTATACATAAATTGGTGCATTTATCTCTTCAGAGTTCGTTTATTTGAAGAAATAAAAGAATGCATCATATAAAGCGAAAATACCTGTACATGTTGTACGGGTTTTAGTTAAACGTTAAAAACAGAGTTTCGGTATTCGATAAAATAATATAAAATGCTGCGGGCCTATTCGCAATTTGGCATTTTAAAACAATCACATATCATTCGTTAGAAGAATAAAATTATGTATAAATACACGACGTGTAGTAAGAAATAATATTAGTTTTATATAACAAGGATTCAAATTGATTGAAATGTATTGAATGAGCAATGTCTTTTTTCTGGTTGTTAAAAGAGTTCTTATGTAGTCCTTAAATGCTTATAAAAAAATTATATATGTATGAGCAAAAATGAAAAATTTACTTCCTTTATACCGGACCTCCCTCCCCAAAAAAACACGTAATCTTCGAACTTTGAAATAAGCAGTAAAAACGAACAGTTGAAATGTTTTGAATTTACAGAAACACATATACATTCTCACAGACAACTTAATCCCCTGAAGATGGCCTCAGATGAGATTGAATGTACTTGGAAAAATAAAAACTATTTGAAAGAAAATTTAGGTATTTTTATTAATCAATTTTCTAAGGCTACAAAGAAATTAATGTTTTCTTGGCTAATTTTTACGATAGAAAGTGAAATATTATCGAACACTGGAAATACGTTCGATGCTTGGTTCATGTTGTAAGAATTAGTACGCTAAAAATTACATCTCATCATTCTCACGGGTGGGATAAATGATTTTCAGGGTTGCAAGAAAAACCCCTAGGATCACCATGGAGACGTGTCTGCTGCAACACGAAATGCTTGTGTGAATATAAACGAGTTATATTCAAAGGTATTAAAGATTCGATGACGTAGGGGTTCTCTTACACATTTTATTGCCTTTGAGTTGAGTGAAAAATATTTGGCAACCACTTGCTTTGCATTAAACCTGATAAAAAAAACTAAATTCGGAGTTGCAGAGAAAGAGTTTATTCTAAGAAAAGGGCTCATCTTACAAACTGAAATTATAGTCATGGTGTATCAACCTAACATTTATCTTGTGCGCTACCGTAGAGCAATAGTAAACTAGTTTCGCTTGATTATTCGCTGGATATAATAAGATCGACCCTTACTAAATACTCTAATGTTGTAGCCTTGTGCCAGGTTAAAATATTATTATTAAATAACTTGTTATTTTATCGAGTATTGAGTGCTTACTGTGGAGCGATAGTTAACAATCTAGTTTGCAAAATTATCGTTAGTATTATGACATCGATACTCACTGGGTGTGAAACTATTTTAGACCTATGGGCTATTTCTAAGTCGAGATAAGATACCGAGAGAGACGAAGAAATTATCTCCGCCCATTTGGAAATAATAGTTCGGGGCATAGATAAGAGAAGGAATTAGTTATACGGACGGGCCAATACCTGCAACCACCACCCGTAAGAAGAGGGATGGCTCAGATTTGGATAGATAATTAATTACATAAATATCATTGGAAAAGGCATGAATCCGTCTCTTTTGCCTCATCTATGGATTAAATAGCAATTTAGATTAGTTTTTTTCTCTCTCTCTCTGTCTGTCTGTCTCTCTCTCTCTCTCTCTTTCACAGATTATAAACAAAAATATTCGGGAAGTATTGAGAGCATTACATTAATAAAAAAAATAATCGAAGAAGCCATGAAACTTTTTAGTTTATTCAGATGTTCAAAACGGACACAAAAGACATTGTGAAATTCGGAAAATTTACACATTATTCTTAATCTTATAATAATGTATTTCCTGCCAGATATTGCACCATTTTCACTTAAAAGAAAAAAGAATGGGTTCTCTAAAAACAACCCTGCTTCCTATTTGGTTCGGAAAGGCATCTTTTGCTATTCTTGTGCGTCTTCGGATCACTGTCTCATATTTTCCATCGTCTATTACTACACTACCCAGATAATTAAATTTCTGCACTTGCTTTATTTTAAACAGCCTAATACGTAACTCACATCGCATATTTGGTTGTCACTTTTGCTGATAATAATGCATTCTATCTTATAGTTAATATCTATTTCTTCACACTTTAATTTTTATATTAGGTAAGAGATGTTTACTTTTCCTTTCTGAGACTGCCATTAACACAGTGGCATCCGCATATATCATAAGATTATGTCCTCCGATTATAAATCCTGATAGAATTTCTAGTTCCCTTATGATTGTCTTACTATATTGGTTGAACAGATAAAGTGAGAAAATACATCACCGTCTTACTACTCTTTCTATTTTTGTATACTCACAGAATGCCATCTATATCCGTATGCCGGCAGTTTGTTCTCAGTAAAGTTTATGGATTATTTTTCTCATATAAATCAAGATTTCCTAGCATTTCAAAACGGACTTTGAATTGTATTTTATCAAATAATTTTACTTCATCTCTAAAACATAGGCATTCATCTTTCTGCATTTGTATTGCTCGTTTTGATAGATTTTGACCATAAAGTTAGTGTTTCTTGTTCCAGTATCTTAAACAAAACCACATTGTTACGAGCCTAATTTCTGAACTAATTCTATTACGATTTCTATTCATTCAAATCTACCTAATGATAAGTTTACTTATATAGCTCATTAAGCTAACTGTCCTATGGAATTCGAATTCATTTACGACTAGTTTCTTTGGCAACGCTATGAAACTAGATCTTCTGTTTTCTGGCATATATTTCATTTATTATTTCAGTAAGCTTATCGATTTATAAATCGCTCAAAGCTGACAACATCTATATTACAATTCTATCTGGTTCTACCGCTTTGTTTCTATTCATCTTGATCAGTTCCAATATTACAAGTCCTTCCAAGACTGCATGTATTGTAGATTCTTTTTGTTGTCTTGTAGGAGTGCATAATGTGTTTGTTCTATATTTATAGTATATTTTTCTATTGTGATTGTTACCTCTTTATATTTTGGTATATATATACTTTTATATTTTGCTCTCCTATTTCTTTTTCCTTCTTATGACTGCCTGCCTTGTCTATGTTCTTGTTCTATCTCGTATTTTCGAGATAACAGAGAGAAATAAGTAAGCAAGACAAACTCGTAGTAAGTAATGAAATAGAAAGTTTACTACACAAAAGTACAATTAGCAACAGACCAACTGATAACACCGCTTAACTCCGCTTATTTATATAAACGGACGATTCCATTCATTTATGTCCTCTATGACAGTTCTGTAGTGTTCTAAGACAGTAGCAGCGAGGAGATTCCAAAGAGTTTCAGAGCAAGTTCCAATCTTCTTTTATTCAACTCTTGATTAGGAAAGAGTCAAACGAGGAGCTATCGTACTGAACAATGTTGAGCATGTCTTCATGGAGCATCCAATTTTCATAGTAGAGTAAAAATACAATTTCTGCTGACCATCAGAAGACCTTAGTCATGGCAATGAAGGTGAAGTTTCAAATGTTATAACGGCGGATACCACTAGTTTCATAATACATTTTAGATGCATCATGGGTGGTCTTCAGTGATGTACTGTCCTCATCGCCAATTTCGGGTTTTACGTCATATCGGCTCAAGCAGCAACCCCGACCTGACTCCGGACGAGTCAGGCCGCCTCCCTGAAAGCGTCATGCTACGCACCTCGACATGGCTTGCAGTCCGTCAGCCAATGAGAAAATAAGGCTTTTCATGCTCCCCTCCTCTATACTGTTGACTTTTTTCTTCATCCGGTTTAGATTCGAACTACTTCCTCCGGATTCCTAACTAGTTAAGCTGGTCTCTTTTTTTCATAGTTTAATCCAATGTTTTATACGTTTTAAATACTAATCCCATAACAATACTAAGTCTTTAACTAAACCTGCATGCGTACCTAACCCAAATCTGTCCTATACTAGCACTTATGCTTCCCCAAAATTGGTCTAATTTACCACTTATAGTAGCGTTTCTAAAGATTATTCGTTATTCTTACTATCAGATAAATCTCTAAGTCAACATTTACCTTATACTCTTAAACAAAATTACACAGAAATTCCTATACATGTATATATGTCCACGCATATAAATGTAGAATATGTACTCACACGCACATGCACGGGCACACATACATAAATTCTATCCCCCATTTACATTAATTTACTTTTATGAAACCAGTCATTGCAAAATTAACTCGTACTATTTATTTGAAGTCCCTTCCCAGTTTTGTGATTTATTGACTAAAATAATTCCATGGCCTGATCTAAATAAATAAATAAAATAAATGAAAAAGCTAATTACTCAATTAAGTAACCTATACACATATTTATTATGTGTTAAATGTTACTCGAAATAAATCTAGTCAATTAAAACTAGTATTGACATTCGACATTTCCAAATCTATGATTACTACGATACTATTTTACATCTCTACCCTCTAAAATTACATTCATAGAAATTAGGCAATTAGGCATGGATATGGAAATAAAAACCGTAAATAAGCGGAAACAAATGGCAACCAGTTACGAAAAGCAAAAAAAAAAAGGAAAAATGAAAAATTACCACCCATGGACCCCCCCCCCCACACACACACACACACATACGCCAACAATTTCCAACCGTTCGACTTCCCTGACATAATATATTGCCTCAATATCTCCTTATACCTTATAACCCCTCCCCTCCATTTCCCTAGGTATGTTTGTGAGGGTGTTTCGCCCAATTCCCACTCTCATCGTCCTCACTAGTTCTTCCATGGCTCCGATCCCTTAAGCCAAATCCACTTGGAAGCAGTTAAAACTGCATTGGTAATGTCCTTCAGCACTCTCGCCCTCTCTGCCCCTCCCACTATGCCTGTTTTTGTTAGGGCTCTGAACAACGACTGTCTTGCAAAGCCCCTGCAACCAACTTCTATTTGGTCATAAAATATTCTCCATGACTTCCGCCGACATTGTTCGACAGGTTCTTGGTAATTGCACCTCTTTCTCCCATTTGCCAGTGTAATAAATTCCTCCCATGACACAGACAGTTCCCAAATAATGCACTGCTTCGTGTTGTCGGAGTGCAATATCAGATCTGGTCTGAGTGATGATACGGCTATGTGTCTGGGGAACTTTAGCTGGGTCTTTAAGTCCACTATCAACTGCCAATCATCTGCAGAAGATAACAGGCTTGTTCTCTCTCTCTCCCCTCTATTTCTGTATCTTTACTCCAGCTTTGATGAAATTTATCTGATTCAACTTCTTTTCTAGTTGATGTTTACTAGCCATTATAGCTTTAGTCACCTCGTTTGCAATTGCTTTAATGGCTTGGTCGTGGCGCCAACGGTACCGACCAACACCTAAAGCTTTTGGGTAACTACTGCTGTAAAGATCCTTTCCTTGTACATAGTTGGCGACTGGGGGTCTAGCTCTTCCCCCATATATGTAGGTTAGTTGGGCTCAGTAGAAATCATATACTGATTTGATAAGAAATCGAACCTCACAAAAATCCGACCGCCAGCACTCTGACCAAGTAATTCTCTTCTGTTCAACGTTCTCCCATTTCATCCAGGCTCCCTGCTGACTTAGACCGACCATTTTACAGTATCGAGCTTCTTCTACGCCCGCACTGATTATATCTTGGATGAGTTGGCGTCTTTCTTTGCTTTTGGCAATGTAGGTTTGTGGACTGGAAAAACCCCAGCCCCGCTTTGCCTTTAGCTATTGATAGCTTTATGCCTAAGTCTCTCCTCCGCCACTCACAACTCTCCTTCAGATCTTGTCTGAGTTCCGGCTGCTGCCATTTTTGGATCTTTTGATTCTGCATACTGCATCCGTTCTCGTGACTTTAAACTCTTCCACAAGGCTACTAAAGGGGAGGCGCAATGCATTGCTGTTACCATAAAGGGCCGCACCACTTAAGCATCTCGGCAAAACCAGCCACCTTCTCAACCGATTACTAATTGTTCTCTCTAACGTTTCCACGGTGGTAATCGGAACATCATAGACGAGCCATGGCCACAATATCTGAGGCAATACTGCATGCTGGAAAACGTCCTGACAATCCTGATTTGTCGATCTTGGTTAGCCACTCCTCAAGATCATGTATAGTTTGCTGGATCGCGGATGTGTCCTTCAGACTATTGTTGAAAGTCTTGCCCAAGCTCTGAACAGGCTTTTCGCTCGGCGTACGAATTGTTGCTTCTGCGACTGAAAACCGGACTTTCTCCATGACCTTGCTTTTTTCAATACTAGGGGCCTAGATTTTGCTGGCTTGAAATTCATTCTAGCCCAAGTCATATTTTCCTCGAAACCCTTTAAAAGCCATCTGCCTCCCGTGACAGATGTCGTTGTCACTGTTAAATCGTCCATGTAAGCCCTTATCGGTGCCTAGCGGACTCCTGACCTAGACACAGGGTCTTGGCATTCCACTTCGGCTGCCTTTACCAGCATGTTCATGGTCAATAAAAATAGGACAGCAGACATTGTACAACCTGTGATGATACCCTTTTCCAGTGTCTGCCATTCCGACGCTGTTGTACCTGAAACTACTCTCAGTCGGAAATTATCATAGTAGTTTACTATGAGATCGTATACTGATGGAGGTACATGATGTACATGGACACGTAAACCAAATTTCTCTGACGCCATGCTAGTTATTATTGTCCATGTCTTCCTTTGTAGCTGACTGGAGTATCTCGTAAATGTCAATGCTGAAATCCTGCTAGGCCCTCTTGCTGTTCACTGGGGGCCACTTTAACTTCTATCGGGAACTGTAGCTTGGAGAGACTGGACTCTGTGGTATGACTCCTGGACCCGCACCTCTGTTTTACCAGGGATTGTACCTGCACGTTGCTCCTGATTTCCCTCCTCAAGGCATTTCATTCGGCTTTGATGTATCTTCAAGCCTCTCTGATTTTTGCAAGTCTTACTGCATCTGTTCGTAGTCGATTGGGCATTTCCATTCGATTCCAATAAATCCGTCCTGTTGTGGATCTCTTCCTTCCCCTCCCGGGATCCCCAGGAGTATGATGCATTTAGGCACGTCGTTGTATTTTTGGGTTACTTCTCGCAGAGCATGCAAGTTGGGTAGCTAACCCGTCCTGCACCACTACCTGTCTTTCCGGGCTGACAATTGTCTCTCCAATCGTCACCAGATATATTCCTTGGTTGCCAACTGATCTGTTCCAAGCCGTCACTCCTCATACCAGAGTTTATAGTTGCATAATACATTTTAGAAGCATCTTCAGTGATATACTGTCCTCATCGCCGATTTCGGCTTTTGGATCATATTGGTTCAAACAGTAACCCCGACCTGATTCCGGCAAGTCAGACCGCCTCTTTAAAAGCGTCGTGCTACGCACCTCGACATTGCAAAAAAAAAGTATTAAACTTCTGGTAATTTTTAGGCCTCAAAACAACTGAATCCGATACCAGAATTCAAGAAGTGAAAGGAACCGAAAATATACCTGACCTTACTGCTCAAGACCTGGTTTAAACGTTTTAAGAATAGTGGCTTGTATAGTAAACCCCAGCTGTATCTCTTTAAATTCGTCAAATTATACTCCAGATATGCCAAAGTAGATTTCAAAGTAATTAATGCATTTGAACATAGAGCATAATGTGTCATGCCTAGAGCAGCAGAAAAACACTTGGAATAAAGAAATGTTATAATAAAAACTACTATAGAAAATCTCTTACTGTTGAAGCACATTAATTTACTATGTGAAGTTTCAATTGCATATCCTAAAATCTAAACTCTCTTGCATTCAATTTCGTGCAAATTCTCTTCGGAAAGGAATGAATCCATCTCTTCTTCCTCTAGCTATGGGTTAAATACCAGAACAGACTGGGTTCTCAAGCCATGGGTGAGAGACAGTCTAGGAGAAGGACAACACTTAATTCAGAACCGTGAACAAGACAACGAGAAAAGACTCTACAATCTTTACCAAGAATTTATAATTCACAGACAATAAAGAAAAGGAATCCGTGGAGAGTTATGCTCGCCTATCTCTTGAAGTGACATGAACATTAAAAATGGAAATTTTTAAAAATCGCTTAGGAACAAGAGGAATCATGAGTTAATTTCTAAACTAATCAAAGTTTGTTAAATATCTCTTTGATTAACAAAGATAAGTCGTGAGTTAATATTTCAATATTTACTCACATAATCTTCAATCAATGAGAACAGGACTAACATTTTCTACTCTGTTATTATTGACTGTTGATTGATTAATTTTTACACGGATAGTGAATTTTGTCATAGAGACTAACTCTATTGATTTCAAGTTGGTACTAATGTACGGAATGAAAAACATCACTTAAATAGCACACTCGTTTGCTCGTAGAATTATTGACTTTGATGTGAAAAGTTAGTCTGCAGGATTAGCTTCTTAACCATAGCGCCAGGATAAGAAAGGGCTCTTAGACTAGGTTATAATGGATAAAAGAAGAAAGGGCTAACCGTTAGATGTAAGAAGACAGACTGAATGGTTGTGAGCAAAAGGGGTAACCCAAGGTGTGAGTTACGAATTGAAGACGTCAAGAACAAGCTGATACAGGAAGCTAACTACCTGGGTAGTGTAATAACAGACGACAGAAAATGTGACACACAAAACCGAAGACAGATGGGAATGGAGAACAATCCCTTTCAGAAAGTAAGCAGGGCATTGGCAATAGTTTATAATGTGAACAAACTGCAAAAGTTCGTTCGGTTTATTAAGTAAAAATAAAAGATATTTTAGATTATTTTTGGCATTAAATTTATTAAACAACATATTTATCATTTTGTTTCGCAAGGTTCTGCCATCTTTTACGGCATTTCATAATTCCATCTTGTCAGCAAAAATCTGTTTAAGTACCTTTTGACAGTCTTTTTGAGAATTAAACAAGTTTATTAAAGGAATTCTGTAAATATTAAAAAGAATTTAAAATAATTTAAAGTTAAATATTAAAAAGAATTTAAAATAATTTAAAGTTAAATATTAAAAAGAATTTAAAATAATTTAAAGTTGCAATGATTCAAAGGTTCAATATGTGCTGAATATGACCAATGAGTGAAAAATTAACAGTCAAGCAGGAATTTATTACTGATCCCTAACAGATCAAGCAAAATCGATTGGCGTCTTGCAATTAATATGTCTTTGGGGACAAAGGAACAAAACGGTTTGTATTTTGTGGGTGAATAAGTTGTTTTTCTTATACACGTCGGCGGTCACCAAAATGTGTGGATTTTTGCTCGCATCATAGCAGCAGAAATTAGCTTCGTGTTTACGGAGATAAAAGCATACTTGACAGAAAATAAAACGTGCATAAATAACATGAAAAACATGGTAAATTGTATGTTAATTTCATACAATTTGTTTATATTTTTGTGTTTATTGGTGTGTGTGTAAATTTTAGGTTACACTTGTTTTATGTAGTAAAATGGAGAAATTTACAGTAGTAAACCAACCTGTAATCAGACTGTATTTCTTAATTACGCAAATCTGCCTACTGTAGTGCGGTGATTAAAAAGCAGTCTGTCAAACTGTGAGCTAAGGAAGTGAGTTCAGTCTTTATTTAGTGCCCAATTATGTTAGTACTTGTGCCATAATAACTTAATCTAAGTATTTACATCTCGAAAATTCCGTGATAATTCAAAGTTATTAACATTGGCTTTTGAAAAAGGGGATCGTAGCTTTTGGATAACGCTACCTTGGTATTACAAGTCATATCGCAGAGAGAAGTTGGACACGTGTTGCCCGTACGAAGGCTCGTGGTGAAGAGATTGAAGTTAACATTTTTGGCGGTATGTGCGTATCTCCGTCAGGAACAGTTTTTGCTGCATGCTGGAAGTATTTTTTTTAAATTATTCTTCATTTTTATTTAATTTATTTTACACAACGTTTTTATTTTGTTGTTGTTGTTGTTTTATTCTATTTTATTTATAATTTGAATTATTATTATTCTTTTATATTTTATTTGTATTTATTTATAATTATAATAATCATCCTACAACTTTGATCCTAATTAGAATTAGGTGGTTCATCAGACAATAAATAAATCAGTTTTATTTGTAATGTAGCGAAGAGTCATGAACATGCCAAATATTGTACAGACAAGTGAGCTACTTCCTCGTATAATTGCTACTATTAAAACAATGTTTCGAATAGATCAACCGAAACGTTATGCTAACATAAAAAAAAATATGAAGAAAGTTGAATGAATTGTCCGAACAATATTCGCTAGAAAGACACTTCTTTTTTTATTCCTCTCAGGCTCAACTTAATTTTTTAACCGAAATATCGAATCGGTCATTATATTTAAACAAGTCATTATCATCAGAGATTGGAATCATCGAATGTTTTGTTTGTTTTTCCAATGAAAAAATGTTATTCAACATTCTGATTTACAAAAGAATTTTGTGAAAGGCAAAACAATTCATAATGTACGCTTTTCATAAGTTGAAAAGAAATCTTTCAAGTGAACTGATTCTCTTTAGTTTTCTCAAGTGAGTAAACATTTCGCGAATATTCACCATTCACTGTACAGCGATCTCTATGAATAGTAAAAGATTAATGAATGAGAATATTTACAAAATAGGAGTGTACATGAATAATTCATATTTCTTTTATGCTTCACTGTCAATACGTCTGTGGGTTATTTAGAAAAAGCACCCAAGTCAATAAACTGATTAACAGTTTTACATTCACGAATGCATTTACCCAAGTTTTGGTTGATGATTCGTGTAGATATTTAAATAATTTTCATTCAAATGATTCATTTTATTAGGTCAGACACACTCAAACTTAATCAACAGATTGCTAGACCGTATAACTTAAACCTAGCTCTAGGCTATATATCAAGAGCACTGAGAGAGGAATCAAACTGTGATTTCGCATAATCTCCATATCCTTTATCTAAAAAATCAGGCGATATCGAACTCATTCAAAGGACCAGCCTGTACTCAGACTGTATATCTTAATTACGCAAATCTGCCTACTGTAGTGCGGTGATTAAAAAGCAGTCTGTCAAACTGTGAGCTAAGGAAGTAAGTTCAGTCTTTATTTAGTGCCCAATTATGTTAGTACTTGTGCTATAATAACTTAATCTAAGTATTTACATCTCGAAAATTCCGTGATAATTCAAAGTTATTAACATTGGCTTTTGAAAAAGGGGGTCATAGCTTTTGGATAATGCTACCTTGGAAAATAAACCACTTTTGGGAGAATGGTGTTTCGACTCACTTCTTCATCAACCATTGTGTCGTGATTAGGACGAAAGGCTTTGTGAAGATATCTGTTTATAAGTGAGAAAGTACACAAAGAGTGAATTCTTCTTGCCTTTCCAAAAGCCATTAAGACAAAGTGAACAGCCAAAATTCGAACTCGGTTCGATAATTCTTTCTAAGGCACGAATACTAACGCGCATAAAAAAAAACATATTTATTAAATAAGCCGCATTTAAACGCTTATCAGAGACGATCAGTACCAGCGAAAATTCCTCGGCGATTAAAAGTATGGAATTAAAAAGGACTATTAACTGCAAAAAGACAGACTGCATTATTGTTAATGAAAGACTGTGAGGTATGAGCTACAAATTGGTGACATCAGCATCAAGCAGGTATAAACATTTAACTATCTAGGTAGTGTAGTAATAGATGACAGGGACACAAAACCCCGGAAGCGACTAGGAATAGCGCAAGATGCCTTTCAGAAACTAAACATAGTATTAAGGGATAAGAACTATGTAATATCAGATACCTTCTGTGTCGGTGAATGCTGGATAATCTCCTCACAAATTACGGAGAGAGTTGAAGCGATAGAAATGTGCTCCTATCGACGGCTGCTGAGAATGCCACGGACAGAACATGTGAGCAATATGGAAGTTTTAAGGAAAATTGGAGCATAAAGGAAACTGTTACTTACAACCAGAAAGAAAAAAACACTTTTGATATGTCTAGTACACGTAATGTTCAAAGACGATCTGGAGGATCTAACACTTACAAGACATACTAAAGGAATGAGATGCAGGGAAAACTGCGAGTAAACTACTTGACGAGTTTGAATGAATGAATGAATGAATGGCAAAGCAACAATAAAGGAGGAGTGTAAAGAAGCAAAAGTTACTTAGAACAAAACAAAAACAACAGGAAGCTGCAAAAGTTCTGAAAGACAAAGCAGAAGAAATTGGAGAAGGAGGAGGAGAAGGGAAAAAGAAGAAGAAATCCCGGTTGTCTGAGCAACACCAACGTGGGAAGTTATAGTTTAAGATAAACGACAATTAACCAGTTACCTTCTATAAACTGTACTGAACACTATATCACTCCCCCCCCCCACAAAAAAGAGGAAAATACATAAACGTTTTGGCCGGATTAAAAATGATATCGGTTAATGTTTCCGTGTTGTTTATAAAAACGAGTAACGGGGCGTGGTTGCATAGACAAGCGAACATCGAAACAAAAAATAAAGAATAAGCAGAAAGAAAAAAAATGACAACATTGCTTTTATCCACAGACGCGGGTGCAATTAATTTCCAGCATTTATAAAACAACCGTTTTTTTCCACTCTTTCGTTTCTATCTCGCTGTTTTATAAGCAAGATGATTTGTTCATGTGAAAAATAAAATCGCAGGCGATGATACATACATGCATTAGTCGCATTAACACACACACACACACACACACACACACACACATTACGTTTGGGACATAGCACCTCAGTTTTCTGTATTGAGTTCTAAAAGTGTGATTGGTTCTGAACTTGCTTCCACCACCATAATCAAATCATATGTATGGTTCATCTGGCTGTTCGGGTCTAAGAACTGATCTGTTGGACCCTCGTGCGTCGAAAACGACGGTAGAGTCCAAGATGTCTCATATGATTTTTAGAACAGGCAGTATTGATTTTTTTTCTACAGATTGTCTATATCTACAAGCACACCATCTTAGATATTGAGCACTATACCGCCATAAATATTTAAACTCTTCTATGTAATAAATGCGAATGTCACTGTGTCACACGTTTTCCGTTTTACTCCTAGATACCCAACATATCATACCATTTTCGAATCAGGCCGACTCCTTGAGCAAATTAAAAACATTCTGGGCCGGATCCGGACCCGCAATCCTGAAATTTTGGATTCCCAAGTTTTCATTACTGCGATTGTTTCAGCGATTTTTTACGGGATTTTTTGCGACGAATTTTTTGTACGATTTGTACAATTTGTATAACTTTTTTGTTATATTCTGTGCTAATAGGAATATGTACTTGACAAACACGGTGGATAAATAAGTAAAGGTTTATGATAATAACTACTACAATTAGAAATAAGGTGCAGTTATGCGCACGATCGTCGTAAGTCAATCTAGTAGTGAGTGTTGCTATTGGAAGGTCGGTAGTTCTCGCGTAAGACTGAGTTGTACACAACAGATCTCAGCAAGCCGGTATTTACCTGCCGCCCCACAAGGAAGGATGTGGCACAAAGCCAAGTTTAATGTGGGCCAAAAATTCCCCGTAACCCCGCATAAAATGGTTCGGATCTGTCTACCTACCCGGACGAGACTGCCTTTCGGAATAGCCTCGTCCGGGTTCCGCTCTGCCGGAAGGCAGAGAGTTCGACAGCAGCCAAGACCTGAATAACAGATCCCAGCTAATCTCTGTAGTCCGTTGACTTACCGATACTTATAGGTAGTTACTAACTATAGTGTAGTTACTCATGGGGGTGACAGGTTATTCCATTACATCATTTTTATAACTTGGAAATAAATTTGTGAATAATTGAAATTAATTGTGAAATCCAGCGAAAATCACACATGAAATAAAAATATTTTTTGTACGGAAAGTAAGGACCTACGTACATCAAATTGTCTTTAATTAAGTGGCGGCAGAAGAATTATCATTAAACTTTTAAAAGGTAAACTTAAATATTAATGCAATACTTAAATGCAACGATCACTTTTGAGCTCTTCTATAGATTATTGTTGCCTATAGCTATTGTTACTCCTCCCTACCTATTGCGACGAAGGCCCAATCAAGAGCCCTCCGCAGGAGCTAGCTTAAATGCTGCCCGACTTCTTTGCCTCCAAGACTCCTGATTTTTACCGTCAATTCTAAATGATAACATTACCGTTCTTTATAATGACCCATGCTGGTCAGACACACTCAAACATGAGTCATTTTTTCAACAAAACATAATTCTTACTTTTATGCGTGTAAACATGTAGCATACCTACGGACGATGAAGGATATGTCCCCATTCACATAAACACAGTAGTAAATACTGTATGTTGGTCTTCACTTGGAGATTCATTGTAGAATTCCTTTGACTCACTTCTAGCAGTTGACTACTCTACGCGCCGCTGACGAATCATTTTTGTGTTGTTCTTGTCCTAAGTATTATCGTTCATTACCAACCTTCGTTTGATTATTCTATTCAGTAACCAACCTTGGGTTACAAAACACACACACAAGAGATGCTACAAAATGTATTGCCCATACTTATTTCCAGTAATAAAATAGTGAACAGAATACCGTTGGCTAAAATTCATTTTCTGCTACAAAAAGTATTTTTCAAGTAGTTGTCAGCATTTCAAGGTGCTCTTCATTTCCTGGGTTGAGATTTGAGCGTAGCCATTTGGAGAGTCACAAACATCTCTGTCACCCCTGCTGAAACGTATTACCCACTGACTTAACTGTGATTACATCCACCGTCTGGTTTCTGTAAACGTTCAGCAAGCGTCGATAAATATCAATAATCGCATAGGGAAGTTCAATGACATACCTCTGCTTTGTAAGCACTTTCAGGTCATATGTCATTTTACCATACTGCAACTTGTAAGTAGGCAAAATAGAGGGTATTTATGAGAAGGTTAAGAACATTGGAGGCATTGTATTCAATGCGTCTATGCTCGTCAGAGCTTTCTTGCAGGTATAGATTTAAGTATTTATATATAGACGTTGGGTACATGCAGCAAATTTACCAAAGAAGCTTGCCTTGAACAGAATTTTCTCGCTGCCTAAATGTAGTGAGTTCGATTTTGACGGGTACACTAATATTATAGCCTTGTACCAGATTAAACTACATTAAGGAAATAGCTGTAGGAATCGTCACTCTATTGTAGTGGTTAGTGCACTAATATTGTAGTCAATAATGCTGTATAAATCTTGCCCCTCAATCGGTGGTGGATGTGCGAGTGGTGTAATGGGTAGCGGCTGGGAATTAGAAAACGAAGAGCCGAGTTCGAATTTCAGTCAACATCGCTTCACTCACCCTTGGGAAAAGTATGAATCCATCTCCTCCCACTGCTATGGATTAAACAGTATAACTTTTATCTGGAAAAAATTATATTATTCTAAAAAAAATGGTTAATTCAGTTGTAAAAAAAAGAAAGAAATATTCTTACAATCTAAAATATATTTCGGCTTTAAATAACCCATAAAGGGTTGATAAACCTAAAAAAACAAAACAAAAAAAAAATCAAATCCTCACTCCGTGATCATATATGTATCCTTGTGCCAGTCTAAGCTACGCTTATTAACTACATATCTTGTTCATAAAATGGAGACGTTTTATGCCAAGCTAGTGATCCCAGGTTTAATAATCATCTACATTATTGATTACTCTAAGTATTTGTTTCGTATAATCTACCTTTGACTATGTACCTGTCTTGTTTTTTTTTCTTTTCGGTCATAGTTGGCGTCATCATCCGCTCTGATGGATTGCTGCACTTTTCAATTCTACTCAATCAAACTGTCTGCATTCCTTCCAAAAGAGTTCTGGATATGCATTTTTATTTATTTTCCACTTAACTAAGACAGCCTTTTAAACGACTTATTAACAATGGCTCATTCTACCGTTTGACCAAACGTCTTCTTTACACACAAAGAATAAAGACATTTGTTTTTTTGGTTCTCCAGGTAAAGATCTCAGTTTTCATTTTTTTTTCATTGTGTTCATATATTTATAAATGCGCGAGATGGATTCAGTAGAGAAAGATTGTCTGGCACACGACACAGTGAACCAACTTTCTCAGCGGTAGACGTAGCAATTAATTCAATACAATCATTCCACTTCATGTTATTGAAAAACGTTAACCCATGAAGGCGTAAAGTGTTGCTCTTCTGGAGGATTGCTTCAGTTCTCTGTGGTGATTAAATGATAGCAATTTTGTTTTGTGGGCGTTAAAATTATCAAGACATTCTTAGTTCATGTTAATCGATTGGAGATAATTTTCGAGAGTAGTTGCCGGGTCTACTTTGGTTGATCTGTCGAACTTGCTACTAAGACAGGATAAATAGTTGTATCAACTGCATAAATACCTAGTTAAGAACAGATGACACAGGGGAGGTCGTCGATGAAGATCAGAAACAGCGAATGTCCAAAGATAGGGCCTTGGGGGGACCCCTGCATTAATATGAAATGATTCATGTTCGTTCAACATGACCTTCATTACACCATTTGTTAAGAACGATTGGATTAAGTTAAATATTCGTTCGGAGACACCGTTGTTCTATCTCATGTGAAGAATGCTACACCATGTCGAACGCCTTTGCGATATCTAGAGCCACAGTCCGCTCTTTGATGTTCTGCTTGATAGGCAAATTCATTAACACATCGGCGGTAGAACAGGCGAAACAGAAGCCATATGGTTTATTCGAAAGGTGGCCATGTGAAATAAGGTGCTTAACTAATTCCGCATTAATTAGAGCCTCTAGTACTTTGCCAAAAATAGACGAGACTGAGAAGATGATAAATTGTGTTCTTAAAACATGAACTACAGAGGAGGACTTCCAACAAGCTAAAAAGAAAGGAGCAGCGAGGCGTTTATTGCAAAGTTTAGAGAGAACAGGATCCAGTTTATGAGCAGATTTCTTTAGGACAATTGCAGAGGTATAATCTAATCCACAAGCTTTGTGGAGAAATAGTTTAGAAATGATAATAGAAAATATTGACGGAGTTATGTGCATATAACTTAGCCGATATTCTATTCTAGTGGGAACATCAGTCAGAGATGTTTCAGTTGAGTCGAGAGCAGAGTTGGAAGAGAATTTCCGAGCAAAACACTGTGCTTTATCTGCAGTAGGATTTGCTTTTGTTCAGTATATTCTTGCAGGGCCGCCGGTAATCTCTAGAACCAAACCTGTGAGAGGCTAAATTCAATCAGCGGTGACAAAGAGACGTCTACTACAATCGGACCAGTCATTATGGTATAGCCGGAAGAAGTGATTCATATGGGCTGTAGCAGCTGAACAGGCAAGAGAGAACCATGAAGAGGATTGTGGCTCCACTTAGTATTTCCGTACTGGCACGAAAGCTCAGTGGCACATTTGTCAGTAGGATGATTAAAACTATAATTTCGAAAAAAAAAATCACGAAAAGAATCCCAATCAGTGCGTCGATAACAGAAAATTGTTCTTTTAATAGTGTGGTTCTTGCCTGATGGGAGAGCGGAAAGAGATATCTATAGTCACCATCGCGTGGTCGGAATTGTCAAGACGACAGAGTGGCAGAGCACGACATGAGTCCGAGAAGGTCAGGAAGAGATCAATTAGAGAAACGTATTAATCAGAATTACTAGGGAATCACGTGGGGAAATCTGCCATTTGAGTAAGAGATTGAACAATTGAAAAGTGATATAGTCTGGATGCTAGCTAGGTCAGTGATATTATAAATCTACCATTCGATCGTGGATTGAATATTCCTTTCATATCTGGTCTAGGGCTATTACGACAGATCACAAGATTCTTGATAAAATACAAAGAAAGGTCTGTAATGTAATCACTTCTGTCCTGCGATATCGACATCAGTCACATTTTCACCGCCTTGAAGTGGCTTTCCTGTGTCCTTTCTATATATATTTTCATGGCAATTATTTACTCCTTGGTAGCTCGATCGCATGAATTTAAGCGTACTACTAGAGTGACAATTAGGTCTCAGGATTTTACTGTTGAAATAGCTATATGTAAGCATTAATTCTACTCTAATAGTTTATTTTATCGTAATTCTTGTCTGATGAACTCTCTTCTGGTTTCTTACTTTCTTGTCACCTATAATTTAAACATCAATTGCTACCTTTTGTTTTCTAGAATCCTGTTCTTTTATTATCCTTCCTCCTCACCAACGTCTTTTCATTTTTTTAAATCCTTTCACCACAAGTAAAGCAATAACGCCACTAGGAGTTGCTGAGAGTTTGAGAAAAACTATTATCAAAGAGAGAGGACAATAAAAGAACAAGAATTTAGAAAACAGAAGATAAAGTTTGACATCGCATTTAAATTTTTGAAGACCAAATTTGACCGGGAAACACGAAGCCGGAAGTGAGTTCCACAAGCGAGAAGTGTGATAGAAGGAAATGTTAGCATAGAACTTATGGTTAGATGTAGCAGCCATTTCAACTGTAAAATGATGAGACATTGCCGTCAATCTAGTAGTGCGCTTAAATTCATTAGGTCTAGGTACCATAGAGGAAAATTCATCAGACAATTACCATGAAAGTATTTAAAGAAAAGGCACAGGAAAGCTACGCTACAGCAGTAGGAAAGGGACTGAAGCCGGGATGCCAGGTCGGGACCAATAATATTGCACATTCTTCTTTGGATTTTATCAAAAATCTCTAAATATATAGCAGGAGCACATGCCCAGATATGGCAGAAATATTCAAAGCATTTTCTTTCGCTCTCAGTAACCCTTGCGTCTTAGTAACATTATGTTGAGTCTTGACTCAATGTTGAATCTCGCCTATTGTATGGAATAATAATGCAACACAAAATGTACTTAGAACAAGAATGTATTATAACAAGAAAGTGTACACAATAAGTACATATAGTATTTCTGTATATTTCTGGGAAGACGTTTCTGGAGAATGTGTTGACTAGTCGCAGTCGATCAGAGTCTCTAGTTGGATCTCGTGATTCCTCTCCTCGTCTTCCGGTACCAACCATTATTTATATAGTTGGTAGTCACCTATGCAGATTAGGTGGATCCTACACAACACATTATAACCTTGCTTTGGGTGAAATGATTAAAAAAAAAAATTCTATACGTCTTCGGATTTCTGTGTCACACTTACCGTTATCCGTTACTCTGCTACCCGCGTATTTTCTGTACCTGCTTGATTCTGACGTCCCCAATATGTACCCCACACCTTAGGCTGTCCCTTTTATTGACAACTATACATTCTATCTTCTTACAGTTAATAGTTCTTTCTTATCGCTTTCATTTACTACTTTGTTTAATAGTTATTTCAGTTTTCCTTCTAAGCCTGCTATCAACACAGTCATCCACGTCTATTGTGTTAAGATTATGTCCACCAGTAATAAATAATTGTATGTCTTTTAATTCAATTTGGATTGTCTCGCTGCATCGATTAAATAAATCTGGTGAGAAAACGCATCCTTGTTTTAATCCTATTTCGATTTTTGTATATTCACTTCATATCTGCATACAGGCTGTTCGCAGTAAAAGTTACAGATTACCTTATTATCTTCCCTGTGTAAATCAAGCTTTACTGGCATTTTAACTAGTTCTTTGTGTTTTAAGCTATCAAATGTCTTTTTGTAATCTATGAAATATAGGTATAGTTTTTTTTTCTGCATTTGTATTTCTCGCTCATAAAAATAGCTTTACCTGTTGCGCAATCACCCTGTTTTTGTCCTATTATGGTCTAATTCTGTTTCAGTGTAATCGAGCTGACTAAATTTTCAACTTAAATAATACGGTTCTGATTGAAACAGGCATTTTTAAAGGCGTAAATGCATTTAATGTGCACTAATTTTAGAATCCTCTATGGTAAATTTACATCTAAAATCGTGTATAATATTTCTTTCCCTCGTAAAATTATTACAAATACAATGTGGGATAATTAAAAATATTAACAATAAAAATAAAAGTGATAAAAAGATGAACGAGATTGGCAAAATATAAAAGGTATATCTACATCGAACGCTGAGCGTCTCTGTATCGTTAAAGTTTCAATGCAAACTGAAACTAACGTTGTAATTTTCTCTAGTTTTTCTTCACTCACGTATATGTTCGATAAAACTAATTTTTCCTTTTTGGAATGAAACGCGTCATTACAGTTTCCCCGCTTATCATTTATTTACTTGGTATTTTCTGATATATATATATTCGTATCATTATATATATATATATATATATATATATATATATATATATATATATATATATATGACGTCATATATATATATATATATATATATATATATATATTTCTCTTTGTCTCGTTTCCTGTGAGATGACATTAAATAGGTCAATGTCTAGTCCTTACCCAATCCCTTAATCTTAAGTATTTTAATAAAAATAGATTTAGAATTATTCCTATCTCTTCCTTCCTTCTCTAATTTCGACCATATCTGTCGTCCTCCTCCTCCCCTCTCTCCATCACCTTACACCAACTTACAACTACCCCACAAAAGTGTTTAAAAATAATACGTAAATTTAAAACCATTTTTATGCTTGAGATGTGATCTCATAAACCAGGAAAAAATTCACCTTCCTGGGGAATTAAAATATAATCAATGGACCCCTAAGGTTGTTTGTTTTCTAATTAAATTAAATTAAATTAATTATATATATATATATATATATATATATATATATAATTTATTTCATTATTCTTTCTTACGATATTCTTCCTCCTAGGGTTTCCAGTTTAGTTTTATTTATTACACGTCTACGCTACACCTTTAGGGATAGATTGACAGATAGATGTAGTGACTGAGTGATAAGAGTGATATTTGGAGTTTTTAGATTGCTAACATAGCGTAAAAGACATCTGTTTAGACTTTTATAACCTGAAGGCTTTTCGTTCTAAATACCAGTAACTCTGTAAACAAAACCTTCATATAAATTTAGTACTTGTTCCGCTTCAGTCAGAAAGATTGATGCCATTCGCTTGAAACAGCTTGTTTATCTCACCAATCTTTATTGGACCTTTTACTTTTTTTTATAATATCTCTCGAAAATAAGGCGGCCATGTTAGATATTTTACCGAGCAGCGTTTAGTACTAAACTCACAATGACCAATATATATATATATATATATGGTAATGGGGCTCAAAAGGCTCGCAACGGTTCACGCGAACCATTTACAAAAATTGGGCAAATTCGCGGAACGGGTTTTAAATTCCATTGCCGACTTAAATTATACCGATTAATGGCCTATAACCATTAATGGGGAAAGATAACAAAGTTTTCATAGGCAACAAATTTGAGATGTTAAAAAAAGACGAAAATACTTTCTAAAAATGTTTTACTACCAATACAGAGTCCGCCCCAAAAATGTATACTCATTTCAGGAAAGGAAAAAGAAAAAATATTCAGATATCACGAGATAAATACAAGATACAAGTAACATTTGGACTCTACAATCACAAGAGACGCTCAAAATGGTGGTCTTTAACTTCCAGACATTTATTTAATACGGCGAATGGCTACTTAGGCAACGTTGGCGAAAGTGTGCAGTGGGATTGCTGCACATGCATTTTTAATTTATTGTCTAAGGGCCGCCAATGTAGTTAGTTTTTACTGATACACAACATCCTTTAGGGTCCCCTATAGGTAAAAGTCTAAAAACTACGAAAGAAAATGTTTTCCTTCCCTAAAGTGTGTATACATTATTTGCCAGACTCTCTCTCTCTCTCTCTCTCTCTCTCTCTCTCTATATATATATATATATATATATATATATATATATATATATATATATATATATATATATATAATTCTTTCACCTCAAGCAAGGCAACAATACCGCTAAGAAGCAGGTGGTGGGTCATTGTGTGAAAAAGAATATAGGAAAAACATTAACGAACAAGAAAAATAAAATAACAGGAATTAGGAAGACAGAAGATGACGATTAGCATTGCATTTAAATTTTTGAAAATCAAACATGACTGGAAATCAAGTAAACTGTAAAAGGATGAGACTATGGCGCCAATCAGTACAGTGCTTCAATTCATACAGTTTAGGTACCATAGAGGAAAGTTCATGAAGTTCCATGAAAGTATTTGGAGAAAAGACAGGCTACATTGGTGGGAAAGTGATTGAAGCCGAGATGCCAGGTCAGTTCTTTTGATTTTATGAAGTACCACCAAAGATATAACAGGAGACCATATATGGCAGCAATATTCTAACCATGGATGAATAATAAACTTATAAGTATGTAAGATGGATTCCGGTGAAAGAATTGTCTAGCAAGACACAGTGAACAAACCTTCATAACAGCAGACCTAGCAACTGTTCCAATATAATATTCCACTTCATGTCAGCGGAAAGCGTTAGCCCAAGAATGGGCAGCGTGCCACTCTCCTGAAGGTTAGCATTAGCCATTCTGATGGAAGGCAGAACGGGTTCTCTTAGACGATTAAAAGAGAGCACTTTCATTTTGGAGACGATTGAAAATAACAAGCCAACTGTTACTCAACAGTAGAATGGAGGTCATTTTTAAGAACAGCTGTCAATTTGACCTTATTCTACTAAGACAAGAATTAATCGTTGTGTCATCAGCATAGATACCGAGTTGAGAACTAATTCCGTCAGGAAGATCGTTGATGAAATTAGGAACCACGTAGGTTCAAAGATAGAGGACGCCTGCATTAATGCAAAAAGATCTAGAAGAGTAGCCGTTGAAGACAACTTTAATTTCACGATTTGAAAAAATAAGGCTGAATCAGTTCAAAAGTTCTTTCAGAAATATCATAACTTTTCAACTTCTGAAGAAGACCAGTATGCTAAACACTCTCAAATGCGTTAGAGATATCCAAAGCAACAGCCCGACCTTCATCATTCTTATTTAAAGCTTGACAAACTTTTTCAGTAATAATCGTTAATATATCAGTAGCTGAACTAGAGAAGCGAAAGCTATATTGCTTATCTGAAAGAAACCCTGCAAGGTGAGATACTTATCAATTCCGAGTTGATTAGAGCATCTAGTGCCAAAAATAAGTAGAAGGCTGATAGAAGGCTCAGACGGTTTACCAGAGTTCTTAAAGACTGAAACTACAGAAGAGGATCTCCAACAAGCAAAAAAGAAAGAAGCAGCAAGGTATTTATTATAGAGTTTAGAGAGAACAGGAGCCAATTCAGGAGCACATTTCTTAAGGAGTACTGTATGGATACATACTTTGAGGAGATCTCCAGTTTATAGATGATAGTAGAATCCATGGCCGGGGTTATATATACATCACTCAATAGTGACGCAGTCCTAAATTGAAATCCAAGCAAAGTTACTCCAGATGAGTTAAGAATAGAATCTGAAGGGAATTTGCAAGCCAGACATTCTGCTATTAAGTAGATGTTAACACCTTAAATTAAGTGAAGAGAGGTTGGCTGGAAGAATTACTCTTATTCAAGACGCTATTACAGAGCTGTCAGTAGTCACGGGAGCCAAATCTATTAGAGGCTATATGGTGCCTCATCCTACCACTAAACAAAGAATTAGCCTCTTTGATATATATATATATATATATATATATGTGTGTGTGTGTGTGTGTGTGTGTGTGTGTGTGTGTGTGTGCTATTAATTTAATTAAATAATTGAATTTGAAGTTGTTAGTTTCTGTTTTTGAAACATGGTAATTCCTGTGTAGCGAAGGAACCATATTTTTAAATCGGTTAATTTATAATATTTATGCTCTGTAAATTTACATTGAGCAGTGTTTTGTAAAAATAAAAATATCCATAAGAACACCGGATTATATATCTTAATGTTCTTTCTTTTTTATATATTTATTTATTTGTGTATTTAGCAATCCTTCTTTCATACACGTTTTATTGAATATGACAAACAAGGCGCTTTGATTTAGTTTTTTATACAATTTCTCATGTGATCTTATAATTTTTTTCTTTTCGGTAGATAAATTATATACAAAATAATAATTTATATAATTTATCTACCAAAAAGAAAAAAATTATATCACATGAGAAATTGTATAAAAAACTAAATCGTAGCACCTTGTCTGTCATATATGACAAGGTGGCGCCAAAAGGGATGCGTTTTTTTCCGAAATGAAAGCAAAAAACGCTACCCACAATTTAAAAAAAAAATTAAAAAGTCAAAGAATTATTCGATTTTAATGAAATGTTTGGTACTTATTCATTAATGAACGAATTTTATGTTGAATAGATCTTTGAGAAAATTTAGTAGAAATATTGATTGGAGAAAGACTCCCATTTCGATCCATCATGAATAGATTAAAATATGGGGATGGTGACAAATATAATTTTATCGTTTTATAAAGAAAAATCCTTGGAGATATTATTTCAGTAGAAAAATTTGCAATATCAAATTAAAACATCTTGAAAATTTGTCTTGAAACCTTAAAAAAATAAAAAAAATTTTTTCAGTAATTCTTTTGAGAATTGTTGCTCGCGTAATTTAATAAAGCATTATTTTCTTTCAGTTTAGACAGGGAAGAAATATTTATAAAGGAATATTTAACTTTGAAAATTTTTACGTCTACATCCCGAGGGGACACGGCATATAAAGAAGAAAAGGTGTTGCGGTTGATAACTGCTATTGTTTGTTCTATGAACTTGTTAATAGACGCTCAATTCCTTGCTGTGTTCAAAGGCGTTTTCTCTATATCTTAAGCGAACAGTAATTAATATTCTTTAAAATGTTCTTAATTTACCTTATTAATTTTCTATGCAACTACAATGAAGATTAGATATTTTATCTGAAAAAGATTTTTATGGCTTAAGTTTTCTGTCATCACTTATGGTGAATCGAAATTGACCGGAAAATCGCTTTCAAAATGTCTGAAAGCTTTATTGAAATGCATAAAATTGTTTTTCTTTTTCAGTAGATTAGCTTCTTTCAAACAGTACCAAACTATTAAAAAAGAAAGAGATATTTAAATGCTAAATTCGTTTTTAAGTTTTCTGGGGCTCAAATTTTGATGGTGCCTGATAATAACAAAGATCGTCGACCAGTGAATTTCCGAAGGGTTAAGGTAAGCTGTCTTTCTAAATAAAAGTGCGCAATATTAAGAAACAGAACATTAATCGTAACCAAAGTAAAATGTTCAAACTCATCTTATTGACTCAGAATTTCACAGAAATGGTATCAGCTTATTAGCTTAGATAGCAAATATTCTATCTCACCTCCCGACGAACAGATTGCATTTCTGAGAATCTCTGAGTCTGGAACATAAGTTTATTTTATTTGTCTACTACTACTACTACTACTACTACTACTACTACTACTACCACACACACACACACACACACACACACACACACACATATATATATATATATATATATATATATATATATATATATATATATATATATATATATGTAACAGATAAAAAATCCGTGGGAAAGTAATCCAAGTAGATCCTATTAATATAAAATATTAAAACTGATACACAAAAGATATAATTTTTATTACAGAGCATATAAGTGAATTACAATTAATGCGATCCAAAAGATTTACATCGTTTGGATCTCATTAATTGTAATTCACGCAAACACACATTATATATATATGTATATATATATATATATATATATATATATATATATATATATATATATATATATATATATATATATATATATATATATATAAATTATTTTTGATCCGATAATGTATTGCTTCAAACGTTATTATAGTGGTCACTATTTATTTCAAATAGATGTCCCATTTTTATTTATGAAACTGTGTATTCTGTCTATCGGCCTGTGTTCTCTTGTAAGGGGAAACCGCCATTTGATCCGGCGTGCATTACCGCTTGGCCTGGAAGAACATCCCAGTAATATTATATATATATATATATATATATATATATATATATATATATATATATATATATATATATATATATATATCCGAATACATTTTTATTTAACATTCAACACCATCACTTGACAAGACACCAGAAGTGTTGAAACAAAATGGCTTTTTTCGCAGTGATGCTATAACATATATTATATTATAATTTTTAAATAAATGTTATATAAGAAAAAAATACATGAAGCACCCATGGGCGTTAGTATTGTATTAAATATACGATACTGAGATGACTTCTGTTTTAGTTTTTAACACATAGCATTCACACGAATTGTTTTATTTAATCAAGAAATCGTTCTAATCCACTGCTTTGATTTAAACTCACTTCTTCCCACGTTGTTCTTCTCCTGAAACATTGTAATCCCTTAAACCAGAAATCAGTCTTTATCTGTACGACAATCTTGATGAAGCCTTATGTAGTGATTATTAACCATAATTGAAAGGATATATTTAATGAGAAAGATAAGGTAGCAATATTATTTGATAGTGAACGTGTTGGTGTTTTGCTCAAACGTTAGTTTATGAGAATGAGTATACAATACCGAACAAATGACAATAACCTATTTCATCGCCCAAGCAAACTCTTTAGAAAGAATACAAATGGTAAATAAAGACATTTATATAGAGATATCCTTTTTATCCATAGCTCCTATCTCTAAGTTATGTGTAGCTCAAAGGGTAAACAAAAGTGAGTTTTACCGCCCTTTTCTTTATGTACTGCTTTAGAAAAATCCTATCCAGCGATTGTTAGCAAAGTTTTTTTTTTTTGGCAAACAACTGGGGATAAACTCACACTTAAATGCTTTATTTTAAGGAAATATTTCTGTTTGGTATTTATTTGTATGGTTGGCTTACTGACTGGATTGTTCAACTGTTATATATATAGACTAGAGGTCTTCCATTTTATTGCTTTAAGACATTAGCTTTAAAATTATTAATATCAGTATAAATATAGATGATTCAGTTTTAGTTAAGCATCTTTACATTGAGAAAACCCTATACAATGCGTTCTATCGATGGTTATTTAACTATTGAATTAGTATAAAATACATAGTAGTCGGTGAATTTAATCTCGTTTTATGGAGAGAATTTTCTGGACATTTTTTTCTGGAAATCGGGGACGAGCTTATAGCTCTCGTCAATCTGATATAATTATAAAATACAGATTCTCTTTTTATATAAACTCTTCTGAAACCTAATACACGACAAAATGTTTTAAAAATTGTCTTATATATTTTTAATAGTTTAATGGTTCGTTCTTTCCCGTGTTCATAGTTTATGATGTATTAATTGGCTACGTAAAAAAATTAAGCTTTGTGAATGTTTTACGTAACAACAATACATACAAAACTAATAAAATTCTAATAAAATAATTTTAATTATTTTTATTTGTTATAATTGTAGTATTCTTTTTATTTAAAAGAATGTTGTAACCTAGGAAAGGTTACTGAATAGAATAATCATACGAAGGTTGGTAATGAACGATAATAATTAGGACAAGAACAAAACATAAGTTTCGCCAGCGGCGCGTAGAAGTAGTAATCAACTGTTTGAAGTAAGTCAAGTGAATTCCCAATAAATCTCCAACTGCAGGATATCCACCAACAGTCCCACGCGGTCAGATGTGGTACAAGGCCGAATTTAATGTGGTGTACCCGAGCCCGTAGGCTCAGCCAAAATTTCCCCGTAGACCCCGTATAAAACGGGGCCGAGTAGCTGTTTCCCGAGATGACAGACTGCCCTTCGACATAGCCTCGTCTGGGGCTCCTCTCTACCCGGAAACAGAAAGTTTGACCAGCGCAGCTGAAGACGAATCTCCGACTGTAGAATATTTGCCAACCGCCCCACGCGGTCAGATGTGGCACAAGGCCGAGTTTAACGTGGGTATCCGAGCCCGTAGGCTCGGGCAAATATTCCCCGTAGACTCCGTAAAAAACGGGGTCGGGTAGCTGTCTACCCCCCCCCCCACACACACACACACAAGACGAGACTCTGCCCTTCGGCATAGCCTCGTCTGGGTTCCTCTCTGCCCGAAGGCAGAGAGTTCGACTAGCTTAGCTGGAGACGAATCTCCAACTGTAGAATTATTTATTGCACAAATGTACAAATATGGCACAAGGCTGAAAAGGAGATAGGAGGAAAAAGGATGGTCATCTTCTGTCTTAATATTAAACTTAGCTAGCCGCAATCACTGACCCAAACATACAAACAATATTTCTTTCACCAAAACAACTCATCCTTACTTACCATTCTTACTTCATCCACCATAATGCCTCAAAAACTCTATGAAGTCCTAACTAGTCCCCATATATACAATTCATTGTCTGTGGGTGTAGGGGAATAAAATAACAATTTTAAAATTAAAAAAAACAAAAAAACAATGAGTATTTACAATGAGTATAAAACCAAGAAACTAAACAAAATGGCGTTAGTAGTAAAACCTCCCACAGCCCTAACTGTGGCAGAAATATCAGTTAACTGGACGAAATCCATGCGGGATTTTAAAAAATATGAAACATTCATACAAGGCATGCACTCACTACAAATACTCACCCATTCAAACAACAACAAATACGAAAAACACACTCAAAAGGAAAGGCGCCCGCACCCACCATAGAACTGACATCACTAACCACCTAATGATGGGAGGGATGGGGAATTTTTAAAAAATAGGGGCAAAAATAAAGGGTCAATGAGCATACATACACTAGCTAAGTTAACTTTCAAAAAGGAGAGAAAACTAAAACAAAAACCGACCTAAACTGACCTATACACAAGGGGAGGGTTGCCAATGTTCAACCCAGCAAATCCCAAAATTCTTAATGCCTAACCGGCATCAAAATGCCACTCGAAGTCAGCACCTTTCACTCTGCAGAGACGCGCAAGACTCACCCATCTTTTGCCAAATTCCAATGGATGGAGTCGTCTCCTTTCCGTCCTGATCTTGACTTTAAGCTGATGTCTAAAGAATAAGATCAGTTGGGAAGAAGTAAACATCTCGTCCCCATGAAATTCCTTCTGTCGCGTCGTCCATATCACGACTCGCATAACCGCCAGTAAGCATAGGAACACATAGTGCTCAGAACCATGATGTCTTCAACAAACATGCACAACGAAGCTACGACACTACACTGAAAAAAGGTGTGACCTAGGATCACCACCTCCCCACTGCAGCGAACGCAGTTTGGCGATTTTACCAAACCCGCCGAACAATGTCTTTTGGCGACCCAGAGGGCCCCTCGAATCAACAGCCAGGTGAGTGATGCCTCAGAGTTATTGAGACATTTCAACCCAGGCGCCCAAGGCCATATGCAGCGAGCCTCCAGCTTCGTCAGTCCGAGCTCGCCTATCAAAGCATCTTGAACGTTCCCCCTAACTAACACCTGATATAATGCCTTACGAGACAACAGCTGGACGTCGGAAAGACCATCTTTCGCCCGTAAGAGTCGCTTGAGGGCAAGCCGACATTCACGATAGAAAGAGCCCTCGCCACGAAGAGTACGAGATGGAGGTAACAGAACTCGCGACTAATCATGGCGGCCTTGCCTCCCCACAAAAAGGAGAACAAGAGTCTTACGAACGCCAATAAAGTGTCAGAAAGGAGTGGAAGTACGGAGAGTCGGTAAAGGATAATCGGCTAGATGTGCGAGGCACATACTTCCGCCATCCCCTTCAAGGAAAGATTCCTCCGAGTCCACAGACGAACTGCGCCCTCGGCCTTCTCTCTCACCTCCGACCAATTCATTTCCAACAGGAGGTCGGGACTGAACCATATGCCGAATATCTTGACCGGCCCGTCCGTCCAGAGGAGAGGTCCGGAAAGAGAAACTCCCTTCCACGAACCCAACAGCAAGCCAACAGACTTATCGCGGTTGATCTAGGACCCTGTCACCATCTCATACCCTTTGATTTCTTTGCTGACTTCGTTAATCTCGACTCTGCTCGACACCAGAACCGTAACGTCACCAGCATAGGCGGAGTACCTGGCCAAGGTGGTAGCACCAGGTAAGGAAATTCCGCGAAGGACCGGATTCGTCTTCAACTTACGCAGGAAAGGTTTCAACGTAAGAACGTACAGCAATGGAGACAGCGGACATCCTTGACGAATGGAGCGAGACAAAATGAAAGGTTCCGATCTTACCCCATTCATTTCTACCAGCGCACCGGGGGACGCATACAGCAGTCGGATCCAAATGCGAAAGTCAGGCTCGAAGCCGGCTGCCGAAAGAACAGCCTCCACAAACCGATGGTCAACCCTATCGAAAGCCTTGGACTGATCAAAATTGATCAGGCCGGTATCACTGTCGACTTGCTCGATGATCAAGCGTACCAAATGAAGGTTGTCCTGAATAGTCCTGCCCTTCACAGCACAAGTCTGCTCGGGACCAATCAGACTAGAGAGGACATCCTGCAAACGGCCGGCTAAGACCTTGGCTAAAATCTTCAACTCTGTATTTGACATCGTCAAAGGCCGATAATTATCTACCCCATCCCCAACGTCTTTCTTCTTGCGAAGCAACTTGATCACACCCCTGGTGAAGCGTTGAGGTATAGACCCCTGCTTCACCCAGTTGTTGAAAATCAGTGCCAGCAAGGGGACAAAAACGGGCGACTGCCTCAAGTACAATTCGTACGGAAGACCATCTAATCCCGGAGTCTTGCCCAAGCCAAACTGCTTCAACGCATCCCAGATCTCAGACTCTGTTATGGGATCCTCGCACCCAGCCGCTTCAGCCGCCTCAAGACGGGGAAAGTCGGCTAAATAGGCAGCGCTCAGACCGGGCACCCTGGTAAAAAGCTCCTAAAAGTAATCACGTAAAGCCTCACAAATGCCCGCATCTGTAGTCACAGTCAGTTTGTCCAGCAATGTGATGCTAGCTCTGAACGCAATGAAGAGGCCATATTCGTAGCCTCGCAAGCAATTCTTTTTAGCCTAGCCCTAACTACCAGAGCTTGATCCTTCTTGATAAGCAAGGAGGCCAGCTCGGCCTTAGCTACGGCTACGTCCCCACTATCACGGGATTTGATCGTCCGATCAACTTTTTCCTCACAAGACTTTTGCGCTGCTAACCCTGCTAGATTGAGTCGTCTACTAAAATCAGCAGCAAAAGACCTAAGTTTAGATTTCAAAGAATCCCACCACTTATTCCCAACCACAGCCCCCGACAATTCCCACTGTAGCATTAGAAAAAGCTGGTCCCGGAAATCTTGCTCACCAAATAATGATGCGTTCAATTTCCATTACCCAGCCATCGTAACCTAAGGCTTATCTAAATTTACCAGAACCAGGACAAGCCTATGATCCGAATAAACTATAAAATGGAAACTTGGACATTCTAAGAGCCCTACGTCGACTCTCTTAACTAGAACTCGGTCGATGTAGCTTGCGCTCACCACCGAATCCGAGCTGCCGCCCCTAGTCCAAGTCCATACTACCTCCCGGGAGGTTCTCATTTCGATACTTCTCGATGAAATCAAACCCACCGATAAAGTCCCGAAACGACTTAACATCCAGGTTGTTAGTACCCGATCTTTGCCCTATACGATCTATATCGGGATCAAGGACGGCATTCCAATCACCCGCTAGAACTACCGAACGACTCGATCTGACGAAACAAACCAGGCCGCTGCACATGGTCATTAGGCGCATAAACCTCAATGAGACGAAGAGCCTTATCCTTTATGGTAATATCCAGCACGCAAAGCCTGCCCACCGGATATGCGAAGACAAGAGTACACGCCGCATCCGGAGACTTGCTCACCAGTCAGGAAACACCCCTCGAGCATCCATCAAAACATGCTGAATAGAGGACGAACCTCTTAGACAGAATGTCCTCATGGTCGCGAGATAAAAAACGAGTCTCCTGTACGCAATATACACCCACTCCGAGGCGCTGAAGATCGCGGTGAAGTCTCGCCCTTCGAGACTCCAATCTCTGGCCCCGGACATTCAAACTCGCTAACCAGAGTGCCATTATCAGTCCTAATTATGGTTGGGACACTGGTTTGAACATGGTCGGGGTAAGGATACGACAGCCTCTCCCATAGAACCATGGCCCATCTCAGTGATGGTACCGTCTTGAGGGAGACCGCCTATATCCCAGGGAAATGTCAGTTTCAGAGCTCTATAAAGGCAGGGGTGAACTAAAACTGAGACCTTCCCTGAACAAAACTGTTTCAAATGTTTCTGTTCTTTACTCTGGGCAATGGCAATTGGAGGAGACATTTTGCAGGACATGATTGTCTAATACAACATGGCCCATGCCTGACGAGCTCCAGTTCCTGTTCTTATAACTGTAAGGACTCTCTCTAAGGGGAAGATGGCTTCAGAATTTCCCCGGTCCAGGCTGAAAGAGCCAGAGATTACGGAAATCGTATAAAAGATTTAAAGACATCCTCCCCTGAGTAATATATGTGCTTTGGGTTTTTTTTTCCTTTTGTCTTTTAACTCTTGTCTTGGACTTCTTTGTCTTTTTGGAGCGGGAGGCGGCATTTCAGGGTTTTTAATGGGGGAAGGGCTGGGAGTATGATGAGGGGTAGATGAGGATTTTTGTAAGGGCTGGGATCTCTACTGAGGGAAACAGTTTTAACAGGTGATGAGAGAGGGGTAGAATGTTTCTGAGGAGAAACATGTTTTTGAGTTGCAGGTGAGGACAAGGTAGATGACGTTGTGGGAGTAGCTTTTTTGGTCTGAGACTGATTCTGCTTGTCCAACTTCTCCTTCAGCTGTTTTATCTTTTCAGATTTTTCGAAATCTGGGTCGTATTTTTTTATTGCTCTTTTAATATCGAATTAGAGACAGGCTCTTAACGTTGACGTTGGGAGAGGGGGTTGTTTGTGCCTTTCGTCCTTGGGGCTTCATGGGACTGGGAGAGGGGGTTGTTTGTGCCTTTCGTCCTTGGGGCTTCATGGGACTGAGGCCCGCTGTCTGGCGCTTCCCTCTGGCCTTACCAGCAGCCTGCCATTCCCCCTTCCCCTTCTCCACAACTGCACTAGCAGTGGGCGAAGGCTCTTCATGGAATGGGGGCTTAGTACTAGACCCAACCGGAGGTTTCACCGACCCGGTCCTGGAAGCTGGCATGCCCATTACGGGTGAGGCTGTAGGTAAAAACGCGGTCAGAGGGGGATTTTGGCCAGCTGGAGCCTGACTTCCAGACGCCTTCTTCTCTGGACAGGAGGAGGAGAGATGACAAGTCTCTTTACACTTCCAACACACCGGCTTGCAACCGGTCACAATGACCGACAGCCTCATGCTCCCTACTTCCAGACAGTTGGGGATGGAGAGGAAGGCTTCACGATCCAATAATATTTCGAAAGTCCATCCCCCGTTCAGGCTATCACCATACTGAGAGAGAAACGCGGCGAGGTGTTCCCCGATAACCTGAGGAGGGATCTCGTATGCCACTCTGGTCCTTCGCTTGCCTTGATATTCTGTACACAATATTAAGTCTTTAGTGATTAAATCACAACTGGAAACGTCTATACAGTCTTCTGGCGTGGGTATCAATATGTCCCATATGAAGTAGCCGGCTCCTTTAACAATTCTGGGGGGTTTGAACCCCAAGGACTCCAGTGATTTTATCACGGTGTCTTTCGTCGAGCGACAAATTTTGCGCGAAGGCTTGTCCACGACGAAAACTGACAATTCTTTTGTTAATTTTTCTTAGTTCTTGGGGGTCTTCTACGAGTGCACCTTCTACGACAAGGTGTGCGTAAAATTCCGCAATATTGATTACACACTTTGTGGGGGGACTTCCAACAGGAGGGCGATTTCCCGGCCTCAACATTATCTTTTTCCTTAATTTGGCCATTATTGGCTTCCATATTTTTGTCCTCCAGACTTTTAGTTGTCATCTTTGGGCAGTTTATTTCTTCATTATCTCGGGATGTACCCGGCAAAACTGGGTACTCCTCTGTGCTATCTTTGTCAGGCGGGTGTTTCTTAATGGAGAACAAATGTTTTTTAATAGACCTTCTATATTCGGTCAACATTGTTTTCTTTTTTTTAATCAGAAAGGACGGAATTTTCTGGTGTTTTTTCCCACTTTTAAAAAAATATAAGACGGAAATGGAAGGGGAGAGTGCTAAGGAGAAGGGACGCCTATGAGCGTCAAAAAAAATAAAACAGCAATAAAAAGCTAAACAAAATTCGCCAAGTAGCGAAAACAATTTTAGAAAGATAAACAGTAAACGATAATCACAAAAAATACAATTAAATACGGTAAATAAATAAACAATACAGTAAAAAATACTTGACGTGAATTATTAGTCACAAACAAAATTAGAACAGTTCAAAATGAAAAACACAAAAACAAAATTTATACGAACGAAGACCCGTATAAATTACACAAAAAAGGTAAACTACAACAATAAACCCATTTTTTTAAAACGAAATATTAAAGTAAAAAGGACAGGCTACAAACACGAATATGAAACAATACGTATTAACTAAACAAAGAAATCCAATATGGCCGCTAAAAATAAAGGTTTGCCAATAAACAAAATACGAATATAGAAAACAGACAAGTTAGACTAAATAAACACAAACAGTTAGGACAAATATGGACACAGAACAATTAAACAATTAAAACACAAAACACTTAACAGATATTAAAAAGGAAAAAATAAAGAACGAATTAACACGTAACACGTAGTAAATAAACAAAGAAAAATAAAATCTGACGTCAACAGAAATATTAACACGTAGAAAAATAAACAGATAAACTCTGGGAGTGGGGTATAGAAAATCAAAGACAAAAAATAATAACTTAAAAAGGAAACTTTGACGTAAAAATCAAAACTAATAATAGAATAAATGCAAAATAAAAGGAAAAATAAAACTGGTAATGTAAAAAACTGAAAAAGAAAGGAAAAAGTGAAAAAAAATCAAAGTTTTCAAATAATAGTCAGCAAAAAATGAACGTAAAAAGTCAAATAAAACAGAACTTAACTAAAACGAACTTTGTAGAACAAAAAGGTAAATTCCAATAGAGGCAGAAAAAGCGGTCTTAAAAAATTCAAATAAGGACTACAAACGCTGTCCAATCTCTAACTGCAGACCAACATAAAGTATTTACTATTGTATTTATGAGAATGGGGACATGCCTATTACCGTCCGTAGGTATGCTACAACAGAGAAAAAGAAATAAAAAGTTACTGTCGTAATAGAGATGATGGTTGCATTATATTTATTTTATTCGACCAAGCTAGCTCGAACATTCATGAGTCTATCACGCCAATCATCCCGGTCCCGCATCATGGCTGGAAGGTCATTAGGGAGGCATTCTGTGTTATATCATAGCTAGTCAATGTAGACAATTGCTGAGCGACTAACCCGTCTTGCTCCATGGCTAGGTGTCCAGAACAGTAGATCACACGCGAGTTTTTGTTTTGCTCGCCAGCAGTAATCTGCAAAGCGCATTCTGAATTCACGTAAGATTGTAGAAATAACAGGGATGGGTCGGTAGAGTTGCTATTTAGTTGGATGTTGCCCCCCTCCAGAGAAGCTATGTACAAGGTCTCAGTATCTTACATCAAGCTTAGACTTTAGGATTTTAGTTAATGTCCAGGCAGTGTCACCAAACATTAACACGGCCTCAACATTGGTTTGAAAGAATCTCCGCATGAATTTGTCTGGTAGATCTGATTTCCAGATAAGAGCTATTTTATTTAAGGCGGCCCAAACTTTATGTGAATTTTTCTTTTATTGTCTATGCTGATGAGCTAGATGTCACTGCAGAAACCATTACCAATGCCACAGTTCCACATCATCTAGAAAATGTTGACAATGATGTTGGACTCTATGCCAATGTATTTGAAACTGAATTCATAGACTGTCTCAGGTGAATCAATAAAATTTATCGAATCTTTTATATACTTAGAAAGCAAGATAAATTCTACTGAAAATGATTGCATTATACCTACCATTTAGTATTAGTATTGTTTACTTCAAAGCTGTCTAAAATCTTCTCACAGTTCAGGTAACTCCAAGTTTTACCTCAGTGTTGCTATTTTAGCGGATTTGTTTTTATTATTCCCAATTCTAATTAAAAGGTTTCTGAGTTGTTTTTTAATAAATATATGCACAATTATTTATTTTTATTTTGTACCCTTTCAAAATTTCTCTTGACAAGGACCCAATACTTTTTCTTTCAGTTTCATTTGGTGACCAACCTATGTAGGAATCATTGAAAATTGTGTGATTATTCTAGACGGCCAAATTACGAGCGACCCTGTAACGATATTGCGTTAATGTATCGAATCCCGACACTTCAAATTTTAACATTCAACGAAAAACCGAGTAGGAGGATTTCTACACGTTCACCAACCGGTGATATCATACAAATCTGCGTAAGCTTGGAAATTGAAGTCATGACAATGAACATTCGTAAAAGTGATATTCCAAATTGTATATAAAACAATATTTTGCTCAACTACACAAATACTCAGTCCAGATTTTGAAGCTGTTCACACTTTTATGAGCTTTTCTTTTTCATTTTTGTTACTCGTTTCGCTACTGTCGCCAGGAAGTCGATGACGTGTACTTGTTATGATTATAAATAAGCAACGTGACGCAGCCCCAAAATACTTTAGTATTAATGTTAGTAATACTGGAGACATTATTTTCCTATAATTTTTTTAAGAGGTGGAGCATTTCTAATCATTGCTAATAATAATAATAATAATAATATACCGAATTCCGATTGAAGTTGCCAAAATGTGGGACATTCAAGCCACTATTGTCCCAGTTTTTATTGGGGCGTTGGGGTCTCTACCACCTTAATTTAAGTCCTACATTAAGAAAATCGGAAACGGCAAATATTGCACAACTTAATGGAGAACACCTATCAAAAAAGAATATTACTACTACTACTACTACTACTACTACTATGTATAAAATTGAATTGAAGTTGGCATACAAATATATGAAGCTCAATATACCCATCATGGCATCCAGTTTGGTAATGCGCAATATATTAACAGGATTTGACAAAACCTTGCAGGCGGGGCCCCACTTAGGAAAAACTTAAAGTCTGGTATCGCACTCCTCTCAGACAGTCTCCGATTGCGGGTATTGCCAATTAATCAGATGTGACTCCTAAGTCGCCTTAGCTGCTTCATCTTTCAAACCCCATATCTGATGCTTCATTAGGGCATTTCTTCTTCTTCTCCTTGTTAATATTATTATGTTTATTTTATTACCTTTGATTTCTGGTGTATACGCATTTCTTTCCGGGTCCTGACCAGAAACCTAAGGTCAGAAATGTCTTCATGACATTTTCCACTGAGCAATTTAAAAAAAAATCACTGATATTTTACATAGATAAAACTCTTTGTAAGATGTGGGCTGTAGTCGTGTGAACAAGTTTTTGTGTTTCTTTAAGGTATGGGCTGCCAGGAATCCCTTCAATGAGTCTACGGAAATCTTTTCCAATAAATCGGAGGGCTCCAACTAGAACTGGAATTGTTCATATTTTCATGTGCCACATTTTTAAAATTTCAATTTCAAGGTTCTTTTAGTTTGGTAGTTTTTTGAAAATCTTCAAAGATACATTGCAGTCTGCAGGGAATGCCATGTCAATAAGGAGGCACTTTTTGTGCTTGCGGTCTCTAATCATGTTGCCAAGGCGATTAGCTTTGATTGTTCTGTTTGTGTGTATTGTGAAGTCCTATAAAATTGTTACAGATCCTTTCACCGTAACCGGGTCTGGGTAGTGTTCATAACAATTTCTTGCAGTTTCCTTTCGGTAGAAGTTGTAGAATTTACAGTGCAGATATTGGCACACTCAGTCATGCCAGATTTTATATTCATTGGGTACCAATACCGTGCAAGATGGTACAAGATGGTCAATTGTTTCTGGTTATTTATCACGGAATCTGCATTTTGGACTGTCACAATTTTTCAGTATGTGCACTTGATAATTTCTAGTTAGCAAGCATTGGTCCTGTGAAACAAGATTATTATTATTATTATTATTTCTTTTTTTACTTTTTGTTTAGTACAATCACTTCCCTGGCCATTATCCGAGACCTGGGGTAATTGTATGGTAGAAAATATATGCATTCTGTTTGCACAAATTCTGATATTAAGCCATACTTAACATCTGCATGGTTTGTATTTTCTTTACGTTAGCAATATTCTCTTGAATAGATGAGCAGTGCACGGTGCAATTTTTGAATCTCTTGTAAACAGAAGCTTTCAGGATTTTACTGGTATTCTTGTCTGTACGTTTTTGGACTGTACACAAAGCCCCAATTATTATAAGTATAACTGTAGTTTGAAGATACCGGAGGTTTTCAAGTTCAATTTATATTTGTTTATTTTATAATATTCTTTGATATATATAGTTTTATTTGATGATACTGCCATATCTATGAGATGGCATTTTTGTTTGAAGCCTTTAAATACCTTGTCTGTTGGTAGTTTTTGTTTGTAGTTTTTCATTGTTTGTAGATTTTAATTACACAATTGCAGTTATTATTATTATTGGTCTGGTGCTCCTGTTATATATTTAGAGATTATTGATAAAATACAAAGAAGAATCTGCAAGATTATTAGTTCTGGCCTGGCATTTCGGCTTCAGTCCCTTTCTCCCAGCAGTAATGTAGCTTCCCTGAGTCTTATCTAGAAATACTTTCATGGTACTTGTTCCGATGAACTTTCTGCCATAGTACTTAGACTTTATGAATTTAAACACTAGATTGGCGGCAAGGTCTCATCATTTTATAGTTGAAATAACTAGATGTAATTGTAAGTTCTATGCTAACAGTTTCTTGTGGCACTCTCTTTCGGCTTCTTCAGTCAACTTTGAACTTCAAAAATTTAAATGCAATGTCGATAGCTATCTTCTGAATTCGTGTTCTTTTATTGTCCTCTTTCATTAATAGTAGTTTTTATCATATTCTCCAACAATCAGTTACCCATTACGACCAAATGGTTTTATTGCATTGTTTGGGGTGAAATGATTAAAACATAATAATAATAATAATAATAATAATCATAATAATAATAATTATTATTATTAATAATAATAATAATAATAATAATAATAATAATTGTTATTATTATTATTATTTCTGTTTAGAGATCTAAGGTCAGAAATGTCATCATGACATTTTCCACTGAACATTTTTGTAAAAAAAAAAGACACATTTTACATAGATAAAGCTCTTTGTAAGATGTAAGCTGTGCTTGTGAGGAGAACATTTATTTTGTATTACTTTAAGGTATGAGCTGCCAGAGATCCCTTCATTAAGTCTATCGGAACCATTTCCAGTCAAGCCCAGGGACCAAAACACAGTTGGAATTATTGATGTCTTTATGTGCCACATTTTTTTTAGATTTCCACATTAAGATCTCGGAGGAGGAAAATTCTGAATTCAAAACCGATTGAGCGTGGTGTTAGCAAAGTCATCTCGTAAAAACCTACTTACTACAGAAACCAAAGCACTAACAGAGACTGTTGCTTCTATAATCCACAGAGGTGTCTAAGAGACCCCCATCTATCCATCCATCTAATTTTAGAATATAAATTCTTACTCGCGGTCCCACTTGGCTTAAAGAACGGCGCAGTACAAATGAATCGAAAAAGAAAAGGCTAAAAAGTAAAATTCGTAATGAATGAAATATTTGGTCAATTATATAGCAGCAGTATGAATTAGAACAGCTGTGGTCAGTCTGGTATTCTGAATGTCACAGGTAATTTTATGAGGAAGATAACGTTTATTAAACTTTTGTTTCTTTCGTTTTGTTCTCACTTGTTCACTCACATTTTCTCATGAATAACTATACCCATAAACAATGATTAAATAGAATTTTCTTGACTTCTGTAACCTTTCAGTGAAAGTATAACGTTTTTCAGCATTTTTAACCACTGGCGATTTTCACTAAGGAAGATCTTTCATGTAAACTTCTTTTCCTTTAGAAACAGAAATTGTTCATAGTAATTTTTCTCTTAAAAAGAAATACATTTTGTATTGTCAACTGAGTAAATTAGAAACATATCACACGCAGTAACGTGTGTTAATCACACTTATCGGTGATGATATTATTTCAAAACTTCAGTTTTTCATTATAAAAAAAATTTCTCCACAGAAAAAAATCCACTTTTCTCCATTTCTTAAGCAGATGCCGACACATATGACATTCTGCAGTGAACATGACTGAGGCACCTTTAACGAAAAATAACCTTGAATATTTGAACAGTGTGGCCTGTCCTATAACTCATAACTCATGCAGACAAAGCTTGGTCATGCCTCGTTTAGAATATGAGAAAAATGTGTCTAATCCGGCTGCAAATTCTCGATTCAGACACAAGTTATGTTCATTCCAATTAATAAATTCATTAATCAAATAAATTAAGTCCCCTACCATAGACCACAGGCACACAGAGGATTGCCTGAAAGCCTCTGACCAATAGTTAGCGATATCAATGGCTTTTTACTTTGAATGTTTTACAGTTATGGCCTCGTGTCAGACTTAGATAAACTTGGTTAATCTTTATATATAATTGCTCATTTGAATGTTGTAAGTACTTAATAAGGTTGGCTGTTACTCTCAGGTGGGAGCCGCAAAGAGATCTCCAGGGATTCCTTATTTAAAAAATAAACTCTTTCATTAAACTTAAATTGGAGTAGATCGGAATATTTCCTAAGTTTGGCAGTAATATACCAAAAGCAGTTTTAACTTACCACTTAAAATAAACAAACCGTGTCTTACAATCCTCATGATGTGGATATATTTAAAAACACAAAGAAATTGTTCATTGTTCTTGGGACGACATTCCTTCTCTGATTAAGTATTTCTATGACCAAACATGTCCTCTGTTCTCCTTCGTGTATGTATATAATTATAAAATTTTATCTGGTGTAAATATTTTTTTTTACCTCTACAAACCTTAAAATATATTATATAAAGCAAGTTGTGAGTTAGATTGAACTGAATCTCTGGCTGGGGGAGGCAAGACCCACAAATAGAGACGAGTAATGTCGATTTGGGTCCTTCTCTCTGGAATTTATGGTCGGCGAGAAAAACTGTTACAATCTGACATTTATTTTGTTAAGCACAGACAGGGCTAATTTGGTCGGAGCTGCAAAGAAAAATAGACAAAGAATGAGACTGGAAGATGACAATAGGGGACACGAGATACTTTTTCCCCCTGCCATCTTTGGATGTTGCAACATGGACTAACGCTTTCATAATCTTTCTGGCCGGAATGAACAACTTATTTTATCTCGAAAGAGCTTTTCTTATATTGGGCACACTAGACAATGGCAGTAAATAAAATTTTAAAGTCCAGCTTCATTCAACCTGATTTCTGTTGCTTTCATTCATAACGATGTTAACATTTAAACACGTCTAACATCACGATTATTGCTACATGCTTGTAAAATCCAACTCCATATCTCGCCATACTTCAGGTACGCCACAATAACCTTCATTTTACTAACCTAAAATCAAAATTTACCAAAGTTGGTTTCAATGCAATTAATTCATAAATCATTTAGAGCAATGTATAAAGACGGAAACATCGGCGAAAAAATAAGAAAATAAATAATGAATTAAAATTAAACAATGATATTACAATGAAAAACCAATAAAAATACAATATGCACTATAAAGCTTATATTCATGTCCAAGGTCTTTTTTCAAATAAACATTAACATATTGTTTGAATAGTCTACAGTATTTTGTCATTACAGGTCCAATTACTTCCTCTAAAATCCTTAGTTGATAGCGGCTAATGCTTTCATTGGTGTCTGACCCATCCAGGATTTATTTTCAATACATTAGAAATTCAACCTTGGTACTGGATTTAACATCAATCCATAATGACTCAACAGGATTGAATATTGGCAAATAAGAAGCTGTGTGTAATATCCTCGCTGTAAAAGGTCTGTCAGAATAAAACGATCTCACCATTTCTGTTTCAAGTGCAGTCCCAGATTTCCAACGAATTGGAATATTATTGCACACAGTTAAAAAAAAAAGAAATTTTCTTTTATATCCGGCAGAGTATTGACACACACCGATTCGAATATTTCTGCTTTTAAAAGCACAACTTTCGGATTGTCAATTGACAAGTTCAAATGCTCCAGTGACATACAGGTTAGCATTTTTAAAGCAGTCACATTTATTACTGCTCTATTGCTTTTACACGATCTGCCATTGGAACGGCTGCAACGAATTCGAGATGATCTTCTGACTTTTTGCAGAAATGACAGTTTGTTGTTCAAATCTAATCTGTTCTACGCTATGACATAACTTTAAATCTTTTACTGACGGCTTGGGTAGATACATGAACCCCAAACAATGACAATACTTTTCACTAACTCAGTCATATTAACATTAGGTACGTCAACAATATGTTGTTCAATGTATTATGATATAGAATGAAAAAATAACGAACAGACTGTGTACATCGATTAATTTCTAACAAGCAGCAAGTTGGCTTTGATAAGAGACGAATGATAGTAATTTCATGTGAGAAAAATAAGGCTAAAAAACATCTTTCATAATGCGAGAATAAATAGCTTTTTATAATTTCATCTAGTTAGGTTTTTAATCCAGCGAATTAGTTTTGTTCAACTAAATAATTTGTAAAAACAAAAGAAAAGAAAAAAACTGCCTGTGTCATTTATTTTTTACGCTTCCATCCACCTTTATTCATATGTAATAAAGTTAATTCTGGATGAAGTAAAAAGATTTTCAAAATTTCTTGCCTCATTGAATCTTCTTTTGCGCAGCTGGTCGCAGCAGTGAGATCACCTATCATACGCTGCTTCACGCCATTGACATGCCATACCGCGAACTCATCATCTTCTTTCGCAGATCTGCCCCAAATTAAAGACAACACTATCTTATTTCAACTATAATGTCAAATTTCGATTCAATCAGCGTAAGAACTTGATCTTAAGTATGGAAGTGCCAGTCATTTTAATGTGGATTTTTTTCCAAAGCTATGACGTCATTTCCACACAGAGTCTAAAGCAAAAATTAAAGTATTTAAAATTTATTTAGCAAAGCTGAATTTTAGTTTGAAGAATTTGAGTATTACTTTAGCGAAATTAAAATTTACTTTGGCAAATTCAAAGTTAAAAATATGCAGATAAAAATGTTTTTTTTAAAAAAATATTTTGTAATCTTAGCGTGGCACGAACCCAGATAGGGTATCATTTTAATGCTATATCCATTCAGGATGTAGGTGATTATGATTCTCCACAGATTTTTATTTATTTATCTGTGAATTTCAATGCACTCTTGGGAAATATAGAGGAGTGGTTTCACGTTACTACAGTTTGGAGTTTAGAGATTTCTTTCTCTTAGACTGGTTGCTACCTATGGCTTGGGGCTGAGTATATCCTGTTATTTAACACATAGCTACCTTAGGGTGCTATAGTTGATAAGATGCAAACAAAACGAAAACTTATAATTAACACCAGAAAGAGACAATTGATATTTCTAGGGCACATAACGAATAAAGCGGACTTAGAAAATTTGGTACTCACGGGACAGATTGAAGGCAAGCGGAACAGAGAAAAACAACGCATAACCTACCTAGCAAGCTTGACTAAATAGATGGCAGAACAATCTTTAGGAGAGATAAGAAAAAGACAACATTTATTAAGAGATACTAAGAACAAGAAATTGTGGCGAGCCATGATCGAGATACGGCACACAGAAGACCATGAATCAAATAAGAAAATCATCATTGTGAATCCTATCCATTCCCCGATTTTGAACACCGAGCTCTGACACCGGTGGAAGATATAAAAGTATTTTAACTACGATAGATCACAATTTTAACTTTCTTTTTCTAAGGTCACACAAACGGTAACAAAGAGGGTGACAACTTTTAAGATGAACTATATGGGTGCATCGAGGTGGTGTAATGGCTAGCAAGCTTGGTTACATTGGTTACACAACAACTACATTATTGCGCCGATTAACTTGTCATTTATCTGATAATATTAATTAAATCGCATATCACCAAATAACACAACAATAAAACATTTCAAGAAATCCAACAAATCCTTTGCAATAACACAAAAAAACTGTATCAAATAAACAGTAAAAATTGAATGTAAATACTAGAAGCATTACATATAAAAACAAAACTCCAATCATCCTATTTAGGAACAAACATACTAAATATGTTTCAGTATTTAAATTCAAAAAAGAATAAAATGAACGACACAACACGAACAGTCATTTTATGACGTAACGACAGGATATTAGAAAATAGCGCAAAAAATGTACTTAGATTTTTAAGAAAACTTACAAACACACACACATATCTATATCTATCTATTTATCTATATATATATATATATATATATATATATATATATATGTGTGTGTGTGTGTGTGTGTGTGTGTGTGTGTGTGTGTGTGTGTGAAGAAAGAGAGATATAGGAAAGAAAGAGGGAGAAAATGTAATCTCTGTTATTTTGGTGCCCGGTGTGTGGCAAACGCTAATGTTAGGAAAATAAATAAAGGCAAATGCCTGTCGGTACATGAAGAAAGTCACACAGGCAGAAAGACGATGGGCGGAGAAAGCTCGAGACAAATAGCAATATACCACGTGACAAAAGGAAGAATTTGGTCACCACGTGGGATCCACGCGTCGATGTATCGTAACTGTTATTAACACGTGTAACTGTTTATTGGCTTTAATTTATTATGTTAGCTCAATCTGGGTGTTGCCTTTGACGCTGAAGTATTCTCAGTGGCTTCCAACTTGAACAACGAGAAGCAAATGGAGTGTAAAAACCAATACGCCTTGAATTTACTGCTTGTTTCTTACCTACCTACATTTACTTAAGTTACTTCATCTGGCGATGTGCTTTCGAATAGCCCTTTTATTTTTTTTTTAATAATGTATTTATACAGAAATAGCTTTTATTTAAATTCCCCTTTTGCTGTGCAACTTATCCGACCTCTCCAAACTGTAATGAGAATAAAAGAGAAGACGAAATCAATTTAAAAAGCAACCTTCAATTTTAATCTAACCGATAGCAAATGGATGGAAAAATATATCCAGAGAAATTAGCGACGATCCTGCTTCGTTATCGATTAACCTCAAACCAGATATCTGGCCTCGAATGATAAAAGCTAATAACTGAAATCAATACACACACGTTTGGGCGTCAACGCCAAGTAGGCAAACAAAAATGGCGGCAGGCTACAGAGTAAATACTACTTGTACCAGAAAGGAGAATCCAAAACTTTTTATAGTGACAAGAAAAACAATTCAGTGCTGAATTGCTCACAACTATACATATTCAATCAACCGAAATGTGTCTGATACATTTTACAGCGAATCTTTAAGTAAGCAACCGAAACTCAAAATTTAAAAAGGAGAAAAAAAATGATATAAAAAGAACAAAAAGAAAACATATTGGTTGAGAAAGCGTTTCGGAAAAAGTGAGGTCAGATAAATCATTCTTGTGCTGAATTGAAATAGTAAAAGATGCCTTCCAAAAGTTAAACAAAGCATTAAGACAGGAAATGTTCGTTATTAACAAAAACAACAATGCTGAACTGCTACGTAATATCAATCCGCCTATAGGGCAGTGAATGCTGGACAATTTCCTCACAGATGAAGAAGAGACTTGAAGTAACAGTGGTGTAGTTCTATAGAAGGATGCTGAGAGTACCATAGATGGAACATATGAGCAACGAAGAAGTTTTAAGGAAAATGGAAATGGAAACAGTAAAGACATTTATACTCAGAATCAGAAAGAGGCTGTTGAAATTTCTGGGACACATAATGAGGAAAGAGGGCTTTGAGAATTTTACACTCACAAATATATTGAAGAAAATTAAATGGAGGAAAAAAAGATTAACTTATCTAACGCGCTTGAATGACAAAAAAATGAAGGGTGGGATTAGAAGTAAGGAGATAAACATTGCTTAGGATAGGAAATTTTGGAGATCTATGATCGTTTAAGTCCTTTAAAGACACAGTATATAAAAGAAGTATTTTTGCGGTCGCCATATTTGAGTTTGTGTTCCCTTCTACGTGAACTCTTCTGACCCTTAGGCAAAAGTTAATGAATAACCCATTTATACGCAGGGCTTAACAAGGATTATAATATTTCTTTACATCTTTATTTCACTGCTTCTATTATATGAACTTTCATTGAGTTAAGAAGCAAAGTTAAGATAAATGATTTCTATCATGTTGCCCTTCTCGGCTTTAGCTCGGTCACCAGTGAAGCATGAATAATTGCACAAAAAAAGAAGGAAAAAAAGAAGAAAGAACGGGAAAAGCAATAACAAGAAAGAAAACAGGAAAAGCTGAGAGAGTAAGAACGAAAGAAAAAAAGAATAGAAAAATAGCGTGGCGGTAAACGACATGTGTTTTTTAATTATTTACAGATCAAAGTTGCTTTCAAAACAGATTTAATCTGGAGCTTTAGAGGGGCAGAATGCTTAAGAACAATTACAGAAGATAGAATAACAGTGAAATAATAACAAAAATAATAATGTCAATACTTAGTTTTGAAGTGGAGTTTTTGAGAACCAAATACACGCTTATGAAAAGAAGATTCTATTTCAATTCACGCACAGATAAACACAACATACCCATATACACACATTCCCATTCACATATGCATATATACAAAAGTAATGCGCAGATACTACACTTTAATCTGATGCAGAAGGCCTGGAAGCGAACCTAAGCTCCGAATTAGAGCTTACATATTCTGTGACCCTCGGTAGAAGTGTCGATTCATACATAAATAATGTCGCCTGCTTTTTTTTTCTTATAGGTACTATACTAGTGCAAAAGATGTGTGGGTAGTGTGGCGGATATCGGCACACTACCCACACATCTTTGGTTTCTCATTCCACAGAAAATGGAATAAGAAACCAGAGTTCAAATTCCGGGCTAGTCTGTGGCGTTCACTTTCACACAAATACCTCTGGGAAAGGCATGAATCCATCTCTTCTTATTCCATCTATGAGTTAAATATCAGAGTAGACAGAGTTCTCTAACCTTAGGTGACAACCAGCCTAAAAGAAGGAAAAATCTGAAGTCCAGACTGTGAAATCGGCAACGATGAAGCAATTCAGCTATCTTTCCCAAGAATGCATGACAATTCACAAATAAAGAAGTGGAAATTCTTGGTCTACCTCTCGCTTTCCGGTCAGTGTACCTGAGGGTGTATGCTCGTAGGGCTGGTTGGTTGATAGGCAAGTGAGTGAGGTGTCCGAAACACTTGATCCTCTGTCGTTCGATGTGTTGAATGATTGGTATTGCTCCTACCATATCTCTTATTGCCTCATTCCTGATCTTGTTTCGCCTCGTCTTGTTCACTGCTTTCCTCAGGCATTTCATTTCACAAGTGATCAGTTTCCTCTCAAGGGTTTTTGTTAGGAGCCATGTCTGACACTGGTATGTCAGCGTTGGTAGGAAAATTGCGTTGATGAGATTTGTCTTGGTGCTTATGGAAATGCTACGATGTTTTAGAAGAGGAGTAAGTTGGTAACTGACTGCATTGGTTTTCTGACACCTAGTGTCGATTTCTCTGTCTAGGTTGCTGTTTTCAGTAAATATGCTGCCCAGTTATTTGAATTCACTGTTTTGCTTTAGCTGGTTCCGATTGATGTCAATGTCCACTTTTGACACTGATCTTCATGTCGTATTTCTCGCAGCTTGAGTTAAGTTGGTCATTGTTTTTCTTGCAGCTGGATCCCGTCGTTGTTCATCATTCCCTGGTCGGCGGCGAACATGAGTTCGTTGAGTGGAATAAATTAATTTCTTTATTTTTGATTTCTTTATATTTTTTGTTATTGTTTCGTAATGATAAGATTATTTTTTAATGTTTTGTTCCTAAATGTAGATTACATATAGGGATTAAAACAAAATAAAAGAAACGAACTTATCTTTGTCACATATAGATGGTTCGAGTATTGATCTGCATTGGTCGACTGAATTTATCGCAACCATTAAAAATCATGATTCGAAAATCTGGCTTATCAGAAGCTGCAGAAAAAGCCTCAAAATGGCTATGGATTATAAGATCTGTTCCATGGAGCTCTACGACGGAGATTAGTGGTCGCTGAGGTGAAATTGAAAAAGGAAGAAGGAAAGAAAAAGGGAAATGTAAAGGAATGACCAAAGTCGTTGGTCGAGGGGAGGGTCGTTATTTTTATTTATTTTTTATTTTTTTACTTTTCAACGACGTCGTCTTGGTGTTTCTAGTAGTATATTAGTGTTGTCAACAAGTATGTTAGGAATAGTGTCCGGTAGGTCACCATGAATATTTAAATGAGATCTAATTGAGCCATGGTCAGAAAGGTGTAGAGTGAGTCTGCGTGTCAAACATGTTGTAGTGTGGCCTATATAATTATTTACGAATTTTGAATGATCAGGAATACAATTCCTTAATGGATATTTAAATTTGTAAAGAGGTGAGTTATCATTTTTAACTATAAGGTTAGAGGTTTTACATTTTTTGTAATAAATAATTAATCTATTTTTTTTTTTTTTGCTATTGTCAACTGGTGTTATGCATTAAGAACATTATAAAAAAATAATGTTCTTAATTCTACTTTCGTTTTGTTTATAATTTTCGTTTATTTGATTTTTATAAAAAATATTAATGTTATTGTTTATCTTTCTATTCTCGTCGTTGCTATTATCTACCTCAGAATTAGATCTTATTTAAATATTCTTGGGGACCTAACGGTCACTATTCGTAACATACTTGTTGAAAACACTAATATAATAGCATCATCTACACGCAAAAAATGCTAAAAATAATGGAAGCCTTAATAATAATTTAAAAAAACAACACGTAATAATATCAACTATGAACATGGGCACAATATTTTGACCGTGTTTTGAAAAATGGAAACCTTTTATAAAACATACATGCAACAAACTATTTCTTATTTAACAGTTAAAATATTTAATCCTTGAAAATGGCTAAATGTATAGCGGAAAGCGCTCAGATAAAAAGAACATTCAGACAGTTTTTATATAATTTATCATCCGAAAAGAAAAAAATTATTAGATTGCATGAGAAATTGTATAAAAAACTAAATAAAAGCACCTTGTCTGTCACATTCAATGAAATGCGCATATATATATATATATATATATATATATATATATATATATATATATATATATATATTGATGGTAAAGATTTCTCACTTTGTACTGTGGCCAGTGGAAGATCGAATTTGTGAAGATGTCCTGTATACAAAGAAATTAACTTCAATTTGATTGAATATCAAGTAGAGAGCTCTGCGCAAATATGTACATGACAATGTATTAAAACAATGTTGTCATTCCACAGTAGATTTAATGGGCAACCAACTCTTCCCTTCTGGTTTATGATCTTCAAGATTGATGAGATGTTTTTCTTCTCAAACTAAAGATCATTTTTGATTGATCAGTGTGTTCTTTCAACATGATATCTAACAGAAAATCTATTAAATCTATTGTCATTAAAAGTTTTCTTAGTTTTAAACATATGCATAAAAACCATATATAAGCGAAAGAATGTATGTATGCGTTAGTATTAATATATGTGTATTTCTGCACACACACACACACACACATATATATATACATATATATATATATATATATATATATATATATATATATATATATATATATATACATATATATATATATATATATGTCTTTTTAAATTAAATATATATATATGTCTTTTAAATTAGAAGGCCAGAGGCATTGTATCAATCTGGCCAGCCATGTGTGGAAGTTCAAAAGGAGATGTAAAAGAAGCACCGGTATAAGACGGAGGTTTATATATATAGCTGAATCTATATTTGTATACTTGAATATTTTGGGTGCCCTATGAAGACCAAACTAATTGCACTAACAATGGTAATCCACTCAAAACTTCTTATTTTCTTTCTTTCTCTGCATTCATTTATCTTATTTGTATTTTGCGTGCCTGGATATGTGAGCATGTGAATATGGAGTACTGATATTTTAGAAACAATGAAATGTTAGTGCGTGAGACGAGTAAAGCTTATCAAATTTTCCTTGCAAATCATTACTATTGTGTCGGGAATTCAGTTTTCAATTGATGTCTCATGCTTTTGGCTATGTGCCAAGTTAGTTTAAGCTTAGAAAGTAGATCGGTCAAAATGATCACCATATTGAAATATACGAAAAACTGTACAAACATGTTTGGTACCCTTTCGTTGGGGACCTGAATACACCCCTGCATCACGTGAAGAAGATAAGACCCGTCTGCAAAATGAGCTACCTTTCGGGTGGATGCTTACAGAGTAAAGTATAAAAGCAAGACCAATGTATATCTATAGATTCATGCAAAATTCGACCAACGTTTACTAATAGCCAAGTAAAATAAAAGTCATATTTCTATATTAAATAACCCAACAGGGGTTACTATGTCATAATATCTACCAACCTAGGCTAACCCATGTTTGCTATCACTCTACAACAGGCGCCTTATGTATGTTTGACTTTATAATTATTTGCTAAGCGTATCTTAGACTGACAAAGGCCACAATTATTGAATACTTCTGATGACCAAACTCATGACACTAGTAAACTGGTTTATATGAACTGCTTGCCAATTTATATATATATATATATTTAGTAACTCTACCGCGTGTAACAGCAAAATTGTACAAATCGTATAACAGTATAATTATCCATCCCAAAAAATGTTTAATATCTAAAAAAAAACAAAAAAAAAGAAACACTAAACTAATTGTTTCATTTTTCCAGGTTTTCAGATAAGGCGTTTAGCCATTTTGACGCCATATATCATAAGAATCACTAAAAACCCTTTGAGCTAAAAAGAGAGCAGATTAAAATTGTTTGGTATCAGACCCACTCTCTCCCCAACTGAGCAATGCTGAGAGGAAAAAGATAATTCAGGCCTTCAGTAATGGTACCAAAATTCATACTCTGGCTTCCATCTTCAAAGTCCATTCAAGAATCATCAAGAGAACAGTGAATAAATTTTAAAAAGACGGAACAATAGAGAGGAAAACTGGATCAGGAACTCACAACTGGAAGAAGGATCTTCATTTCAATTTAAAGGTAAAGAGATCAATTAGAAAAGATTCAACTCAATTCATAAGACGTTTGGCCCGTGAGAGAGTAGTTTCAGTTATGACAGTCCAAAGAGCAGTGAAAAAAAGACTTGAAAATTAAATTGTACATGAAACTCGTTCGTGTAACCTGTGAGGCAACTTGTTACTCCAGGACAGAAAGTTACAAATGTTAGAGTGGACGAAGATCATCTTGAATAAGTTGGAAAATGATCCTGGAATTATATATATATATATATATATATATATATATATATATGAATTTTATTTCAATACTTTTTGAGCTTTCGATCCTTAGCTATGATTAATTAATGATGAACATGTCATTTTCGTTTATGATCGATTTCATCACGATACTTCTGTTAAGCTTACATTCTTATTGCTCAAAGTAGAGTCCAATAGTGTTATAAAAACCTCGGAGAATTCCAGTAACATATCTTTAATCAATTCAAAGATACAACATTTCAAACTTAATCTAACAATTAGACAATTTTGCTGTTACGCGATTTGGACAATTTTGCTGTTACACCCGATACTTTATCAGTACCGAAATAGCAAATAGTACGGACTTGACCCAGCGGTGTCAAACTAGTACATGGTGTCCTACATTTCCAGGAGATTCAATTGTGCATTATCGCCGTTTTTATTTGTATCATGTGCAAATGACAATAAATGTCTTGGATTTTACAGAGTTTTACTTGTAAAAGAAATTTGTTTTTCTCTAATTAAGCAGTATGCAAACGAGCAATTACAAAGAAGGATAATAATATTAAACAAAAATCTTACATGGCCAATATGCACACAAAAGTAATGATGACGATGCAGATAAGCACAAAGCATATAAATGTGTGAAGAGTGCAGGGCCAAAAGACAAACGTATTTATCATGGCTGCACAGGGCCAAAGCTTATTCAACAGAAATTACCAGACAAAAGTAGTAAAGAATGGTTCAGATCCAAAATACAGATTATGTGAAAAGCATGTTAAAGCGATTAATTACTTGGTTAATTAATTGTTTGATTGTCCAATCTTGACAATTGAATACATTGAACGACAATAACGAAATTGGGCAGTATATTCGCTGGGAAATATATCAGTATTATAGGTGAACACTTCAAGCAAAAGCTGTTAGCTAGCTTGTCTTGTTAGATCAATTACGACTGAGTCATGAGTTAAATACTTACTGGGTGTTCCATAATTGCAGCCTCGTGCCACATCTATGTAACGCTTAGTAAATCATTATATCAATATTATAGTGCTGTTCATGCTGAAAAATGGTATAAAAGTCACCTAGAACCAGCCATAGAAGGCCATGAACATTACTATCTTTTGTGAGTTTACCATTCGTACTGCCAGACATTATAAAGCTAGTAGATCAGATATCGGGATTAAAGACAACAAAGAAAAAAAACCTTCTCATAGATATGGCAGTGCCATCGGATAAAATATCTGTTAAAGGATATCAAAATAAATATAAGCATTTCAAAATAGAAAAAATAAGTGGAACCTTAAAACTACTGTAATTCCTATAATAATTGGTGCACTGCGTACGAGGAAAATGGTATAGACAATAGAATTGACAAGATCCCACGTACCTATCAAATTTAAGAGATTTTTTCAAAATTTCCTCCTGGAAACTGATCATCTATACATGTTTGTAGAAACAGAATGCATATATTTACAACCTTTCCTTGCCCTGGGACTCGGATAATGAACCGGTAAGGGATTGTACTGAATAATAATAATAATAATAATAATAATAATGATAATAATAATAATACTTTTACGGGACTTTACAATACACACAGACAGAACAATCAAAGCTAATCACCCAGACATTGTGATCAAAGACCACAAAAACAGAATGTGCTTTCTTGTTGACATGATCGTCTCTGCAGGTTGTAATGTATATTTGAAGAAATTTAAAAAAAATCAAAATACAAGGATCTTGAAGTGAAAATCTCAAAAATGTGGTACATAAGGACATCAATAATCACCATTGTAGTTGGAGCCCTCGGATTGTTTGGAAATAGACTCATTGAAGGGATTCCTGGTAGCCCATGCCTTCAAGGAATACAAATTGTACTTACAAGTACAGCTCACACATTACGAAGAGCTTTATCTATGTAAAATGTGTGCGATCTTTTTTTTACAAAAAAGATCAATGGAAAATGTCATGAAGCCATTTCTGACCTTAGGTCTCTGGTTAGAACATGGGAGGAAATATGTATGCGACAGAAATCCAAGGAAATAATGATAATAATAATAATAATAATAATAATAATAATAATAATAATAATAATAATAATAATAATAATAATTAAAAAAAATAATAATAATGCATAGAGCACTAAATCCATGACAATGTCGACAAGCTCTATGACAAAAGAAAAGGAGGGAAATAACTAGTTAGTAACTCTACAAAAAAAGGAACTTGAAGAAAAAAAGAACAAAGCAATGCTACTTACAACAGCCAAAACTACACAAAAACGAGCAGGAAGGTAAATAGAAACCCAGAAAAGGCAACGATAAGAAATTAAAAAAAAAAATGGCAAGAAAAACAATTATATGGAAGACAGATCGCGAAAAAGACAGATAAATTAACATTGACATGGCTATGTTGGTGAAAGCTTAAGAGAGAAACAAAATCGCTTTCAATATTGGCAGAAAACAACGCCATAAGAAGCATCTATATAAAAGTTAAGATAAATGGGAAACAGGAATACAGCAAATGTAGACTGTGTTCAAATAAAGATGAGACAATCAAGCACATTATCTTCAAATGTAGCTAGTTGGTCCAGTAAGACTATAAGTATAGGCATGACTGGGTGGGAAAGATGATCAACCGGGTACTGTGCAAGCGACTGCATTTTGATGACGCATACTAATGGTATATGCACCGACCAGAAACTGCTCTAGAGAATGGATCACATAAAAAGTTCTGGGAGATTTGAGATCCATACGGATAACGCAGTCCAGTCTAGAAGAGCGAATCTGATGGTAGTAAACAAGAAGAAAACATATCAGACAATGGATTTCACTGTTCTAGTAGACAACAGACAAAACCAAAAAGAAAATAAAACCTATGGTTAACACGTTAATGTGTGAGATCTTTAGCTCAAGTAACGAATTTGCTCAGTATGAATGACCCACTAGTGTGACCATGTACCAGAATAAGCTACGCTTAGTATAATGTCATCCGATACTTGAAACAGTATCTTTTTTTTTTTGCCTGACTTCAACATGCATTATTCTAGTTATTATTAGTGTATTGTATCGTGACGCCAGACGAACCAGTTGGTATCAACGTTCATCAAATCTCAGCTTCTTCCTAGGTATTCTGGCTGACTTCAACGGTCTAGTTTGAGTCATCTCATTTCTTCATCTGTTCCCTTTAGGTGACATCCAATCTTTTTGGGGAACTTTTCACGGTGCTTTAGGCATGCCTTCATTTTTAATGCTCCATATTCGTCGCTTTCAGGTACTATTTTGATGTTATGTACGATTCATAAAAGACAAAGACATTAGAAACATTGTCGGCTCCCTATACACCTTCAGAAAGTACCTGACTACTCCTCTCAATAAAAGCTGGATATTGAGTATTGATGTCACATCTGGCCCAACCTTCACTTTTTAACCTCGACTGAGTTCAGAAGTGTTTGCGCGGCCTTGTGGGTGATAAATTGTTTTCCGTCCCTTTCCAACAGACGAAACGTTGCCAGCCTCTCGCTACTCCATCTCTATTTTCATGGCAGATGTTCGGGTGAACTACATTCTTTGGTTCCACAAGTCCAGACTCCGGCTACATCATGTTGAAACACCGATTCCCGTGCGATCACTGAAGTTAAGCAACGTCGAAACTGGTCAGTATGGGTGACCGCTTCAGTATACTAGGGGCTGTAAGCTTGAATGTGTGGGTTATGTAAGCGATAATGACTCAGAATTATTAATCAGAGAGCTGAGTTCCAATTCCAGTCGGGTTCGTTATATTCACTTTCGCGCAAATACTCTTGGAAAAGGTATGAATTCACCTCTTCTCCAACAGCTATGGGTTAATTAGTAAGACTTGTACCACTAAACTATTATTATCTCCAAAAATAAAAATAAATTGTGTAAAAAAAATATTTAGATTTCGGCATTAAATAACCCATAGAGTTTGATATGCCGGTAAACAAAAACAACCAACCAGACTTTCACAGTTCAGGCACGCCATGCCGCGTACACTGAGTCAACATCCTCATTCCCTTCGTATTCCATTTGTAAGGAGTAAGTTGTAATGTGGAACGGACTCTTGTGAGTATGCTTCTTTGATCACTACAATTTTAACCTCTTTAAATCGAAGGTCAACAGGTATCTATCCTACATATCCTCATAATATGCAACCCTTGCTCTATCCCTGTGTGTCCTTATAACATCCCCATTTAGCAATCCTCTACATTGAGTGGAACTTAGGTCTTGTATTGGGTGAACAGTAGTAAGAAAAAATGTATTGTTTAATTCTTCTAATATGTCCCTCTATAGTCTACCTGGCATCCACTATTTAGAACCCTTTGCTTTCATTATTCTCAATAATTTAATCTCGGCCTGTATGAATGATTTGTTTGAATCTCAAAGTCTAAAACTATTTTAGCTTTTCTATTGTCTGTTTATGGTTTGGATTCATACCATTTTTTGTATCGTTGTACCTAAAGTGTTTACTGGTGAGTTAAGGTCATCAACAATCATACTGTTGTTTGTTATAGTAAATATGATACTACTGTTATTATATCATTATATTATTAATTTCCCCAAGCCGTCAAAAATTTTATGTCTCTATTATTATTTGAAGGGTTTCCTATGGGAGTCTTTAAATATATTTTCTCTAAATATTATAGTTTACTCCTTTACGTATCCATACAACGATATATTTCAATTAGCCTTTATTTCTGTTTTGGGCCATTTTTAGATTTCAGGGATTATTCATTCGCTATTGAAATAACAAAGACATTGTCACCTGACGTCGTCAATATAGGGGAGATCACTTTAGTTATCTCACTTTATATATAAAAATATACGTGATGTGTTATAAGATAAGATTCCTGGAATGTATGTACATCGGCGCAAAATGTGGTATTGGTATGTCGACTTCAAATTCTCACTCTTTCAACTCTGTATTTACCATCGTCAAAGGCCGAATGTTACCTATCCTATCTTATCCCCACCGTTCTTATTCTTGCGTAGTAACTTGATCACGCCCATGGTGAAGCGTTGAGGTATAGACCCCTGTTTCATCCAGTTATTGTAAATCAGTTCCAGCTCGTGAACAAGAATGGGCGACTGTCTCAAGTGCAGTTCGTAAGGAAGACCATCTAATCCCGGTGTTTTGTCCCGGCCCACCAGCTTCAGCGCTTCCCATATTCATTCGCTTAATGCCAACTATGGTCCAGCTAAGGATGTTGAATCTGTACCACAGCAACAGCCAAAGTGTTTTTGGCTGATATTCTGTTTTATAAATTCAAGTCCATATTTAACACTAGACGCACACATCTGTTTTCTTACTTTCTCCTTCATTTGAGTATACTGCATTTCATCTCCTTCGTTTAAATTACTATTATTATTATTATTATTCCCATAAAAAATGTGCTTTCTTGCAGATCTCTCAAGTAACTTACTACTCTTTTCAGTAATCAATTCAATTTCAATAATGCTACTATCTGAATAGTTTTTGTTTGCAGTTTTTCATACTTCTCTAGTGTAGAAAAATATTTCTGGCAGTAACAAACATCCGGGTACTGCTTGGTCATTGAAGTACTGATTTGGAAAAATGAGCCATCTAAGACCTTTTCATTATCCTCTCCTATATGATTACAAAACTTAGTTTCATTTGCTTCATTTTCTTTTTCATTTATAGATTAAGTACAAGCCAGAAAATTTATTATTATCTTTCTTTATTTAACTTTTAGTTTAATATTCGAAGACTACTGAACATAGACAAGAAAATATAGAGCAACATAAAGTTTTTGATAGTGCAGAGTCACAATGCAATTACAAAAGTACTTCAACCTTGCATTTAATTTTTGATAGTATGGGTAAAATAGTGTATAGATATATATTCCACATTTTAAGAATAACAGGTAGAGTCTGCCTAAAGTCGCCTGCGAGAAGAAGGGTTACTCCACCCATGGGGTCGTAGAAGTCGCGGATGTCTTGGAGACTTCGGTCAAGTGTCTCAAGGGCGCCCTTGTGTGTCATCGTGCACTCATCCCAAACTATAAGTTTGCATCTCCGCAGAACTTTAGCCTGGGGCGAATTCTTTGTTATGTTGCAGAAAGGAGTTTGTGACCGGCATAGATCAAGCGGCAACCTAAAAGCCGAATGAGCGGTTCTACCTCCCGGTAGCAACGTTGCAGAAATCCCGGAAGACGCGACCGCAATAGCGATCTCTCCACGACGCCGTGCCTCTGCCAGGACTAATTTAGTAACAAAAGTTTTGCCAGTTCCTCCGGGCGCATCTAAAAAATATATACCTCCACTGGGGCCGTTTGTCCTGTCTGTTATGGTAGTGAAAGCAACCCTCTGATAAGGTAGAAGTTTGGGCTCGTTTTCGGTAATGTATTCGTTCAGTCCCTCGATGGAGTAGGATGTTTCCCGCAATAACTCAGTTGGTACAGTGTCAAAACCGTCTCTGAGCAGTGGTGGTAAACCGTAAGTTGGTAAAGGGGCACCTCCCAGTTCGAAAACAACATCTTCTAGAGCCACCAGCGCTCTGTTGAATATTAAGTCAGTGCAACCGCATTCAACTCCTGGGCTGTTACGCTGAACGGAGAATAGCACATCCTCTGACATGGATTCTCTGTACTTTAGCCAGATCGACAGAGGATCGCTTAGTTCGCATCGCAAAGGCAAAATGGCGAACAGCGTTCGAAGCCGTGATGGCGTTCTGAGAAGTTCACCCTCCGCCATGGCTGCATCCCATTGGGAGTCGTCTTCAAGCAATCCCAAACGGAAGCATGCCTCTCTATAAGACTGGCACTCTATGCCGTTGACAGTGAGAATATCTGTGAAACGCGTTGGCCCAGCAATTTCATGAAGTAGAAGGCGGAGGTAAAAGCACTCCTGCTGGCTGGAGGGCACAGTATAAACGCGTCCAAGGCAAGAGTTAGACCTTACATCGGGATAACCCTCGACAGGCTCGCCAGCCTTTCGCCGAACCCACCGGTTATTTGACCACACGTAGTAGGAGGAGACTTGGGGGTATATCAATGTTTTGGCAAAATCATCTGTTGAGCATAATTTAAAGAAAGTCGTTAGGGTTGTGTCTGCTGGGCGTTTTGTTCGGTGAAGTACACCCTCTGTCCATTTTCTAAGTGAACAGCAAGCTTCACAATGGCCGGAGCCCTTTGGTGTATGGGGAATCCGAAAATTCGCCAAAAGGCCTCGCTACTGCTGAGGTAGCGTCCACCCACGTAATCGGCCACCTCGTCAACGCAATTGTCGCGCCGGATGCGGAAAACGGCAGCATCGCTGCCTTTATTAATGTACTTGCAGGTGTACTTTGCTTTGATTTAACCGAGTGGCAGTATTCAACGTTTATGTGGGCTCCAAAAGCCTTGGACAGCAGCGGGCAATAAGGCACCACCCAATGATTGTCCAGAGTGTGCCCCTTAACTGTCACAGTTCTGCCGCCCTCAGCGGGACTTCTACGTCTGTACAGTGGGTAACCATCCGTCGCAGTCTGCGTTTCTGAGATAAACTTACGGAGGTAACCATTTGCGCAAGTGGGGCCGCTTGACCAACATGACCTTTTTTTCGTAATTCGCGCCACAGGGGCCGTGTATCATATTGTTTTTAATGATTTCGTGGAGCAAAAGATCCAGCGCAGGATCCGGAATTTCAGCAGAAATAAAATCGTCTATTTTGTTTGCGTCAACCTTATCGTTGAGTCACAGCAGAATGTGGGCATGAGGCAAACCACGTTTCTGCCATTCCACTGTATACATATTACACTTAACGCGTCCGAAGACTTGCCCTTTAAGGATTAAATCCATAAGCTTACACAGCTGTAACCGGAAAACGCGGGAAATTAGGTCAGGGCGGTGTGAGTACTGCTGACCTGGAAAAAGTTCGCGTGTGATTTCAACCCATTTCGGATAGCACGTGAACGTGACGAACAAATCAGGCCTCCCGTAATAACGGATATAGGTCATTGCGTCTTGTGCCCTTTCATGCATGTATCGAGGGCCACCAGTGTAAGAGGAAGGGAAAATGCACGGTTTGCCGAGATTATGTGGGTCACCATCAGAACGCACCATCACGAAGCTGAATTTTAGGAGTCGGTTCTAAGTTTGGATTGGTTTAACTTGATGAATCCTAACCTCTCCGACTCCATTTTTGCAGCCATGTCAACAGCGAATTGAAGAAATAGTTGACGGCACCTGTGCAAGTTGTTAAATTCACCCTCCCTAACCATAAACATGTAGGCGTAGTAAGCCCTACAGGTGACCGTCTTTGAGGTCGATATGGAATCGCTGCTTGCCTGGTATATTGGGATTTTGAAGTGGTACCCATCGCTTCCGTATAGAAAAAGAAGTGGGTACTGGAGACAGTCGTATGAACGGTGGGTTTTACTGATGCGGCGCAGACCACCGCCCCGGTACCTTATGACAATGTCACGGCTGTTATGCTCCTCACCGTGGATGACTGCGGCGACTTCATTACATGCAGGAGCATTGAAGCGACGCTCATACTCACCGTGAGGCCGTCTGTCTGCATCGATGACAACGCTGAAAGAGGTCGAAGAGTTGTTTTGCAACGCAAACTTTAAGCTTCGGATGTAACTGTTAGTTTCGTGAAGCATGTCTTGTAGACGGAACAGAATGTCTCTACGGGGACCGACAGAAATATCGCTAGACAGAATGCCGAGACGCGCATCAGCCAGCTCGTTGTAGTCAACGAGAAAGTAAATTTGTAGGAACTTGGGTGGATCTCCCTGATCAGCCAAAAGTGATACCATTAAGTGGTAAACCTGGCCTTGCACTTTGAAAGTAAGCATCCATCCCCCTCACTAATAGCCTTCGCACCAAAAGACGTCATCTGGAAGCAACAGTTGTACTTCCGTATTGCTTCAAGAAAATGCGTTGACTCCGAAGTTGCACCCAGAAGGAGGTCCCTAAGCGGCTGGGGAGGTTCGTCTAAAGAAGGGAGTTTGATTTTGCCCCCAGAGCAACAAAGCCCAGGTTGCTCACCGGTCCACTTTTTTGCGTTGCAAAAAGTGCAAACTTTATCCATGGCCCCTATTTGTACGTCTCTCCTAGCGGAATAGTTGACAGTGCAGTCATAATTCTAGGCGGCATTTGACCAAAATTACGCAGACGGCAAAGTTACGCCATTCAAAGAAGGTCGAAGTTGGCTAATTTTTTCGAGCCGTTAACGGCATACTTCAGAGTTTTCTGCAGCCCTGGCAGACACAGTAGAACGAGCATTTCTAACGCGACGAACAGTGGTTTGTGCAGGGCTTTCTAGGGCTCTGGCAGATTCAGTAGAGCGGGCATTTCTAACGCGACGATGTGCAGGGCTTTCTAAGGCTCTGGCAGATGCGGTGGATAGGGCATTTCTAAAGCGACGATGAGCGGTTTCTTGGGGTTGTTCCGAAGCCCTAGAGGCGGCTGTAGCCCTAGTATTCCTAAGACGACGTGAAGTTGTTTGTTCGGGGCTTTCTAAACCCCTGGAGCAAGCTTTGGCGGTGGCATCCCGCAAACGACGAAGGTCCCTGTGAATTTTCTGGCGCGGCGTGCGGACATGGTTGAAGCCGCTGAAGCCAACCTTTCAGTCCGCGAAGCGGCGCTTTCCGTAGATAAGCGAGCCACTGAGCTCGAGGCCATCCGTGAAAGACGCAAAGAAGTCTGTTCAGTGGTTTCACTCGCCCTCGCTGCTCTAGAGCGGAGGCAGCTGCCGTGCGCCGTCCCAAAAGTTTCCTCCGTTTAGGTGGCATCCAAACAGTAAAAACGTCAAAGAGGGTAAAGCTTAAAAAGAGATTTCGACAAATCCAAAACGAAAAAACGTGCACTGCTAACGTAGACACAAAAAGGGGAACACCCAGTAAAATGAGTTCAGATGTTACTAAAGAGGAACTCGAAACTAAAAAAGTGGAAATTTAAAAAGGTAAACCAAGGGTAAATCCAAAAGGAAATGGGTTTTAGTACGATTGGCTAACGTGTGTGGGGTTGGGTTGGAACTATAAAACAAAAAAGCAGCTACAACACGTAATCAACAACTTGCGGTGTCCGAAGTAGGCGAATAAAGTAAGCCAAGTGCGTGCACGCGGGCAACCTTAAATGCAAAAGTGTGAAAGCACGCCCGAGTCACGCAATGGAGGTGGTTGACCTTGAGCGCACTTACACATAAGCTGACGCGCGATCCCGCGGGCGCTATAACGTGTGAGAAATCCTGCGCGATGATTGGACATGCCCCAAGGTCAAGCTCTGTGAAAGCGACCAATGGGCTTGCAGCAGTCTCGGTATCGACACGCGGACTCGGTTGTACGCAGCTGTGTGTGTGTAAGGAAGTTACAAAAGAAGATTGATCCACGTGCAGCAACGGTTATTTTTGCCGAAATTTGAAATTTGACACACATAAAGGCGATAGTAAGCCGCAAGTGTGTCGTAAATTTCATTTGAATCAAACCAAAACTGTACATACTGTGCCAGTGAATGTGTGTTCAGAGGGCTAATCCTGTCCCTTGGAAACCCGTTTATGGTTCCCTGGTCAAGCGGCTTTGACAGTCTTGCAAACAATTTGGTACTTGTTAGATAGCCAAGCGTTAGTGCTATCAGAAACTGGACCATTTGCTTTGTTTTGGTGGCTCGGTAACAAAACATCGTCCAAAGACTGCGAAAAATCTGCATAAATGGCCCTTAACCGTGCTTTCAAGTTGAATTCGTGCAAAAACAATTGTGTTTTTCCAATTTTGGGCGCTGTCAGAACCACCGCCGGGTAAATATTACGTAGTCCTGTGAAGTTTTGTTGAAATCGGTTGAAAAATGTAGGAAATCCGATCCCATATATATATATATATATATATATATATATATATATATATATATATATATATATACACACACACACACACACACACACACACACACACACACACACACAACCTGGGTTTTATAAGTATGATATATCACATTCTGCTCCTTGTAAGGTATGGTGAGGCGGCGAGCTTAGTAAGTTTCAAATACGGTTTCTGTATCAATTTAGCCTTATATTTTAGGGCTTCACACGCATTGTAAGGTTTATTTGTGATGAGGTTTATCGGTCCCTTGCATTCCCATCATCATTCCCCTCCACAAACACCAAGAACAAAGCAAAGTAGAAAGGAGAGAATTATATTCGCACTCTTATATTAGACAAGAACAGCGGTATTTTATGCCTGGCTACTTTTTTAATGGCACCTCAAGTGAAAAAATGTTCTTTATCATTCGAGTCATTTGATATCCGAGGGTAGAATTGCAGAAATGGGGTGAATTATGGATCTCGGACAAAAACCCAGTGCCGGCGAATACTATTCCCGACCGAACAACCGGGTAGGTGAAGCCTGATTGAGAGCAGTGCTTTATGACACTCGTGATGTCATCAAAATTAAATTTTTTTCATCCTTTAATTGACTAGTTGTACTTAAACTAGTCAATTAAAGGATGAAAAAATTTTGCGATTTTGACGTCATTCTGGGATCTTTTTTTTCCGTCCACATCTATGAATTTGTTTTGTTTATGCTAAGTCTCGAAAAAGCACGAAATAAAATTCACTATTTTATCCATAATGCTAAATGTATTAACTTATTCAACATTTAACAAAATAAATCTCAAATTCATGTTAAAAATTTCAGCAAAACATTGTTCATTTATTTAAGATGGAATGATCTATTATGACATGTCTCTAATTTGTATTTAGATACATTGTATTTATTTTTAATTTTTCTAGTTGAATTGTTAACCTATATTGCGTGTGATCTATTATTGTACACAGGTTACAATAAAAATTGCATTTTATATGAATACTACCTTATGAAAATTGAGATGCAGTAGAGTGGAAACTCCTTATCATAGATTCGGGGTATCGTGTACGGAACCCTTGCATCGGCCCTATAAAGACTCTTTGGAGTTGCCGAACAAAAGAAAAGGCAGTGATATGGTGTAAGGGACAAAATA
>OZ038483.1:21499819-21509819 GCA_964036315.1 Acanthosepion esculentum | reverse complement strand
CTTGTAGACTGTTTAGGATCGGGTTTCCGGTCCTTCTAAAATCTTTTTTATTCTCTTTCACTCTCAACGGCCCCTTGCTTTTTAGTGGCATTATCTCTTGCTTGGGGCGAATTGATTAACACACACACACACACACACACACACACACACACACACATATATATATATATATATATATATATATATATATATATATATATATATATATGTATGTGTGTGTGTGTGTGTGTGACTCAATTTCTAGTGCTGGTAACATCAGCTGAGATACGACATGTGTATATGAATGCATTTTTCCGTTTATTTTATAAATTATTCAGATGAAACTTTTTCATTATTATTATTTTCTCACTAGGTTTACTCGATCTTATTATTGTTGCTTTTTATTGTCACACTCGCAGTCGATATAGTGTTTGATCGCTCGGTTAAACAGCTAAAAAAATCGGAATTCTTCAAGTAACAGTTTAATTCTCATCCCACATCTCGGGAGCTCAATTTTAAATGAACGGCACTTAATTATGTTTCCAATTTTTCAAGAGGTAAAAGTTTTCTATCAAAAACATGTATGATGAAAATATAAAAAAGAAAAACAGGAATTGGATGGAGTTTATTCTTCTTTGAGAGAGATCAGATGCAATGAACGTTGGGAAACTACGCATTGTTGTCAATGCCGTCTCACCATTCGTGGGATACGAGGAAGTGATGATCTCACGTTATTCAAAATATCAAAAGTGAATATCTTATCTCAGGAAAAACTGATAAAAAAATTATAAGATTCCTTGGGCATTTGTAGATACCCACTCCTATTTTTTCTTCTTAAGTGTGAATGACTCATATTGGTCCAGACACCAACAAAGCAAAATGTTGCAAGAAAAATAGATAATAATAATCTTTTTTCTTAATTTCGAACCAACTCGAACACCATTAAGTAGTTTCTTCCATTTTCCTCTTTCTATCACACTTCGGCTCAACTCTGCTTCCCCCATTAGCTATGGATAAATAGCAAGAAAGACTGGCTCCTACAACCTTGAGAAGGACAACTCTGAATTCAAAACCTTCAACTGTGGGTTAAATAGTCGCATCAACCCACAATTGGCCAAGTGTGGTGAGTACGACAAAATCCTTCGAATACATGATCAATCGGGGAGTGGTTCCTTCAAGGAGCGAGAAAGCCCTGGATGTGGATCTGTTCTAGTGAGCTTTCATTCCTGGTAAGTTTTTTTTTTAAACCCTCAACAAGTGATGTGGTACGGCGAATTGTATAATGCTTTTAACTGAATACTGCTGGAGTTGTGACCATTAGTACTGAATCGTACTTGCAATGTAAGTGTGAAAATAATAATAATAATAATAATAATAATAATAATAATAATCTATCTTAGAGAATGCGACACAATTCTTTGGAACTGTGCGATTTAAATGGATCACCGAATCTAAACCAGAGGGTTGACTTTTGGTAATAGTAAACAAAAAGAAAACATATCAGAACGTGAATATCGCTGTTCCGGCGGGCCACAGCGTAAATCTGAAATAAAGTGAAAAAACATATATAAGTATTTTGACTTTGCCAGAGAGCTGAGGAAATTACAGAACATGAAAATACCAGTCGTTATCGGAGCAATGGGAAAGATCTCGAAAAATTGGATGAATTAGAGGGCGAGTTGAGACTATCTAGACATCGGCACAGTTAAAAACACTGTTGTGACACTGGTAGTATGAAATTAGGAATAAATGGATTCATGTGAAAACCCTGTTTAAAATTGGAGAATTGGAAGGATTGAAAATGTTAAAAAGAAAACGCCAAGGTGAAAACATTTGTTGAAATATGAAAAAAAGGTATAAAAGAGAAACGTTTTTTTTCCCTTTCTGATAAACAGAAACGCCGGATGGAATGTTAAATCCATGTTGAACTGGAATGTTGAAAGCAAATAAGAATTGTTATGAATACGAAAGCCGGAATGTAAAACAGTCTGAAAAATTCTTTCCGTTTGAAATAAGTTCGGGAAAGATCATTGTTTTTGAAGAGTTGACTGTTTTGGTACTTAAAGGTCATTGACGGCCGGAGAGCGAATTTGGGTAAAGCTAAAAGGATTTGCAAAGTCGAGTTTTGTAAACATGGGCAGGAAATTATTTGGGTCGTATTTGGAAATTGATAAACAAAGAGAATTCATTCGAATTCGACAAACAAAAGAAAATTCTTTGCCGATTTGAAATAAATTTTTAAACACACAAGTTTATTGACGGGAAAATTGTCAAGGAATGTGAGAACAATGTTTATTGTTTTAGAATAACTGACTGTTTTTTTTAGGATCGGTATCATTTCTCCAGAGTTGGAGAAAATAATTAATTGATGAATATGTAATGAGCATTGGTGGGGCGGTAAGTGTTGGGCGAGATGCATATAAACCGAACGCTTACTTGTAGTTTTTGTTGGAAAAAGCTGAGACGTATCAACAGCGGACGTGGGAGCTGTTGAACCCCACGTGACCTGCCGCCGAAAACTCCCGACCTAACATCTCGTGTGAATGTTTAACCCGCTCCAAGTTTTAGAAGCAAGAGATACAGTGTCACGATAGCAAGTTAATTAAGTGTTAAATTTGTTGTTTCAACGATTATATAAACCAAGTGAAAATTAACCCAGCGGCCTTCTTCGTTATTTGTTATGATATTTGTATTTTCACCGGCGGAAGCATTCTTGTCCTTTTTCATAGCACGGTTCTGTCAACTCGATTCAGCGTTTAAGTACGGACGAAAATTTGATCATCACTACACTGTGATCAAAGAATACAACATGGAAAGAGCAGATAAAGGAACGAAGCGGTCAACAGATAACCATCAATTGACCGGCGCCTGTACTGACCAGTGTCGGAAAGACCTCGGATCGAACCGGGCCGGTCGTGTTATAGCTTAGATATTCAGAAATGTTTTGGCGTAAGGAGACTTGCTGTTACTTAATCTACAGCGAAAGTCCCATTGGTTTGAATACTCGGCGATCGAAATCTCAAAAATGTTACGCATGAGGACATTAACAATTCCAGTTGTAGTTGGATCCTTCGGATTGGTTGGAAAGTATTCCAATAGACTCATTGAAGGAATCCCTGGTAGTCAATAGTAGTCCAAGAAATACAAAAAATTGTACTCACAAGTACAGACCACGCCTTACGAAGGGCTTTATCTATATGTGAGATTTTTTTTCTTTTTTGTTTTTTCAAAACTGTTCAGTGGAAAATGTCATGATGCCATTTCTGATCTTAGGTCTCTAGTCGGGGCCCGGAAAAAAATGGGTATACACCAAAAACCAAAGTACATGAAATAATAATAATAATAATAATAATAATAATAATAATAATAATAATAATAATAATTCTGGTGAAACAGTGACATTCACGAACAATTTTTTTCAAGAAAAATAAAATTTGCCAGTAAGAGATGTCACTGTCTCTGTAGACCACAAAGTCAAATTTTAAAAAAATAGTGAACAAGTAAGAAATTATCTAGACTTTACTAGAAAACCTTAACAAAACGAAAATATGGTATCATTACTGAGACGTATCGCATAATCTCAAAAAGTTTAGCATAATGAAAGAACTAGAAATCTGGAGAAAAATCGAAACTATTAAGATAGCGGCATTAAGAAAATCAATTGAAATCGTGAGAAGATTTGAGTCTAGTTGCTGTCACTTAAAAGCTGCAAATAACGTCTGGCGTGAAAACATACTGAGTTAGGCAAAAACGCCCCTTCAGCGTTTTAAGTCAAATTTTAAAGAAATCTTTATTGAGAGATATATTTACCGTTTTGTTGCCCTATTTTGTGCCATATTGAAAGCAACTTCAGAATACTATACTCATTTCTCAACAAGGAACTCTTCTAAGTGCTTTCTTGGAAATTTAATTCTGTAATATATAATAATCTAAAGGTGAAATATCTGATGAATACGTCTGATGAGTGAAAGCTTCCCAGCTAAGTGGAAACAGCTGAGCACCAAAGAAACATGCTATCTGGTATTATCTTTATGAACGATTTACACTTATACTTAAATAATTCAGACTACTTTTTGTGAATTGTTACTTTCACTTGAACTAATTTGGAAAAGTACTTGTTCGAATCAATCATTTGGCTCTCCGGACGGAGCTCATAGAAGAGGTTTTCCTTTCAGTCCAACAATATATGCAACATCAGCTTTTTTGGATCACAACTGCCTTTGGTACGTTTAGTAGTAATTCATTTCACTTGACCTACGATCTCTCATGTTTTAAATTGTTGACTTTTTATTGCTGATCGTAAAGTCCCGTAAATCGTTTAAGGTCATTGATGCACTACATATGCTATTACCATAGCAGCAGTGGGTATGTATAAACTGACGTAGCCCTTTTTTCACACTGCTTTTGAATTAAAACTTGTCCTTCTCCTATATTGGCTTCCAGCCAAGGCAAGAGATGTCTACCTTGCTATTTAACCCATAAACGAAGAGAGATGCATTCATGCCTTTTCCAAGGGCATAAACGCGATTTAAACAAATCGGAATTTGAACTCGTCTCGGCTATTTCACTTTCCGCGTTGGTATCAGTTACATTACACGTACATCCCAGATGAATCGGTAGTCAAAATTTGATTTAAAAAAGAAGATTTAAATAAATTTTAGGCGGTCTTTTTTGGTTCGTTTAATTTATGTGGAAGTCACACATCCAAGCGACTAACATAACTAAGCTGGTGCAAAATGTTTTCAACTTGATTTGAATATTTTGAATATTCTTGCTGTTCATCACACCATTGATGATTATCAAGTAATGCCTTGATTTTTTTTCGCTTTTAACCTCCACTAGTCTACTCGATCGTAAAATATCATTCAGCGACGAATCTTCAATTGTGATTCTCTCATATATTCTCTATAAACTGGACAATTTTTTTTTGCATTTGAGTCTCATTTTAACTTTTTTAAAATAAACAAAAATTCGTCGAAAATACTGCTTATTATCTTCCATTTTTTTAAATGTTAGATTCAATAAACGAAACTATATCAAATTGAAAAAAAAAACCGTTTCGTAATAATCTCAAACGTAATCACGGGAGCTACATTCAATTAACTTCAATAAAATATACTTAACTGAAAGTAGCTCCTGTATTTTTAAATATCCCAATTTCAAATCTCTATGTATAATATATTTTTCAAAGATCCCAATTTCAAATCTCTGTGTATAAATATATTTTTAAAGATCCCATTTTGAAATCTCTATGTATTTTTCAAATTTGTTAAACTTAATCTGGCACAAGACTACAAGCAAAAGGCACCAATGGAGCTTCAGATTTGCTTTGTGCTTATGAAACACATTTGAACAGTAGTAAATACTTTACTGAAATAAAATTACGTTACGAAATGAGTAACTCTGAGTAGGATTAGCCGATGTAGTCACAACGGACTCTTAAATTAGAATGACAAAAACACACTCAACTTGAGATGTATACTCAAAAACGCTCAGGAATTGGCGAAAAAATAGACCAAGATTCAAATTTTAATGTTAAAAAAATAACAAATAAAACATTTTATGCCAGTTAAAGTATTCGAATCAATTTCAAAAGATTAGTCTCTGTGAGCCTCTAAAGGTTGACAGGAGAGATGTTTCCATAGGAACGAACGTCCTGGGGAACATTCAAGGACATTACAAGATAAAGTATACAAGTACAATCTCACGTACTTTATGAAACCTATGTTAGTTTCTTTATTAGACAATTTGTTCTCACGCTTTGAAGATTAATTTTTTGTTTTACAAATGCATGTGTTTGTGGATATTTTTCTTTTTTTTACGTGGCAGGGAATTAAGAAACCAGAAGAGAGATTCATGGGCAAGAAGTGCGAGAAAAGAAACTATTAGAATAGAATTTATGGTTATATCTATTTCGACAGTAAAACGATCTAAAATCGCTTAAATTCATGCGGTCGCGGTACCAAGAAGGAAAACTCATTAAAACAATTGCCATGAAAATATTTATTGAAAAGAGAGAGGGAAGCCACGTTACGGCGGTGGATAATTGACTGATGTCGAGATACCAGGGTAGGACCGATAAAATTACAGACCATTCTTTGGATCTTGTCAAGAATCTCGAGATATATTAACGAAGCATCACACCAGATATGATAGCATTATTCAATGCACGAACGAATGGTAGATTTATAAATGTGCGAGATGGATTCTGGTGAGAAAAATATCTGGCATGAACCAACTTTCCTAGCGGCATATCTAGCACTTGATTCAATATAATCACTACGTGTTATGTCAGTGGAAAACGTGAGATCAAGATGATGCAATGTGTTGCTCTTCTGGAAGTTGGCATCAGCCATGCTGAGGTAAGGAAAAAATGGTTCTTTATGATGATTAAAAGTTAGCAGTTTCGTTCTAGAGGTGATAAAATGTTCAAGTCATTTCTTGCCCCAGTTTACAACTGATCTGAGGTCATTTTCGATAGTAGCTGCCAGTTCTAATTTTGATTATTACATTATTTGAAATTTATTCAACTTTATTCAATATTTCGATTCAATTCTGTAGAATATTTCCTTTGTAAAAGTGTCTATATAATAAAACAAATTAATTATTCTTTTGTGTTGAAAACATATCTTCTTCAATTTCATCCGGTGAAATTTACATGCAGTAAAACGTTATAATTTGAAAGTGGGGGGCAAAAGTGCAAGTCATTTTTTTCTTAATTCTAAATCCAGGTAGTAACGATAGTTTTACCCGGATTGACACCCGGGTCGCGTAAGCATCACGAGTCACAGATTTAATGAAGAAAATCAAGAAATTCATGCTTCCTCAACACTTGACATAAATCTGGTTATACATATTGTATACATTTTCTCAAATTCAATCACATTTCTTATATATATATATATAAACATGCTAACCTCTAGGGTGACGAAAGTAAATCTTTCTGGAATGAAGTTGACAGTTTTAAGCCATTTTCTGTCAACAGTCAATTAACAGACCTTTTATGTTTTAGTACATCGAGACTGGTTTTAAGATTTAAAAAATTATCTCTCGGAAAAAACAGGCAAAATATTTGGTATTTCTAACGGCAATGAGTAAATACATTTTAATTTCGCTTGAAAATTTTTAGTTTGGTAGAAGACATTGTTATTTAATATATTTTAACACTTCCGCTGCTGTGGACATACTTATACTTACATTGCCTGCTGTTAACACATATAAATCCCGTGAAATGTCGGTCTCCAGTATTTGTGCTATAAACTAACTAGCTTAGTGCTTTTTCCAAACCAGCATAGACATATAGTAGTATACAATACAACTTGTTTTGTGGCGTATTTTTATTACATTGTGTGTTGGGTATGTCGCTTAGATTAATGTATACTACATAATATCATCTCGAAACCAAACTGGGAGCGCTCTGAGAAATCGTTGAAAGCGTTATTGCGGTTATTTGTTTTCAGTACATTTCCAAAATGGGCCAGCACAGCCAAACAACAATGCTATACCAATGCAGCAGTGAAAGTGCTATATTGAGGCATATTATTGTTGGGTGTGGTCGTAGAGTGACTGCGCAGCTGAACACCTGACCACCGCACTGGCTACATAACCAACGTTACAAGTTGATTAACAAATAAGAAAAAAATTGAAGAAACTCGTGTTATGAATGTCAACAGAGGAAAAAGATTCATGATATTAAGAACGTTGGCTAACGGCATAAAGCAAACAAACTACCACGTTTAAGTAAACATTAGCAAAAGAAACTGATTAATGTAAAGCTATATTGGATGAACCTGAACTAAAGGTTAAGCACTTGAAGAAAACAGTCGACCAACACGACAACTAGTAATGTAGGCAGTAAAATTATACATCTTTTCATAGCTTTTGATAGTAAGAATATAAATGCAGAGAATTAATATAAATTCTTTGACAAGATGTTTTTTGAATGGTACACGTCACAACCAATATATATATATTTTTAAATTTAAGAGCATATCCATGCAAGACAATGCCCCGTAATATTCTGAGAAGCTAACAATTACCTATTTTACCAAAAAATTCCATGACACCAAATCAAATTAATGAAATAGTCACACGCTCTCCTGATATGAATCCAAAGAAAATTGTGGTCCCTAACTAAAATAGATGTATATGAGAATTGAAAACAATATTCCAATATTAGGAAGCAATAAGAACTGCTGCAGGTAATATTAAAATCGAGACAGTAGAAAAGTTAACAAAACCAATGAGACAATAGAAAAGTTAAACAAAGCCATTGACTGAAAGACTGATGACAGTTATAAAAGGTCAAGTAACCCATATTAACACGTAAAATGATAAAATAATAATTTATTCTAGTATATTGAACAGTGTGTTATTAAAATATATGCTTATATGACCGAAATCTAATTTATTCATGAATAAATATTTCCATTGTACATTTTAGCATAATAAAGCCTGACAGTCCCCAAATAAGTTTTTTATCAGTATTTATATATATAACCTAGGTGCCTCCACTTTTTCGCGGAAACAGCGTAGCGTAATGAAAAAAAGCCACAAACTTAATAAAAATAAAGTTTTATCGTCAAAATGTTTATGTTATTATTAAGTTGAAAGATCAAAGTATTTTTTTGATTATGTTTTAAATTTTTTTAATCCTTTCTAACACGTTCGAAATTAAAACACACTTATTTGGAAATTCTTGTAAAAATTAAATTATTATATGAGCAGACATTAGTTACAGTTTCTGAGAAAGAGCGTGTTATCTAGCATGATCAACAATTTGAACAAGGGCACGATTACTTTTGATTTCGTGCTAGCACAGCTAGCGACGGCTACCCAATTTCACTTACAAGGCTTGGGTCAAGCCGTGGTGTGGTTTTCAGGTACTTTCCAAAGGTTGTGCACGTTGGGATCCAGTCTGATAACATCAAATCGACCACGGTGAGATTCGATCCTGGGTCTCATTGTCAGAATCCGAACGGTCTAACCACTCGGCCACGTGCCCTTTTTTTATCTATGAAAAGCTAAACGTGACATTATTATGAAAAGGTCACCTGATGTAAAAGTTTTGTCTCTTTACAAAATTGATTTAAGAAAATTTTATAGAATTTTATTTTATTTTTATTTTTGCATAAAGCATCTTCGAAAGGTAAATAAAAGTCAATAAATTATTAGATAAAGGTAGTTAAAAACAACAAAAAAAAATGCGTTCACTTAGATTTCATCAGTTTTATGTCATTTCTAGTCAGCCATACTAGCTGTCATCGCTTCGTCACTCAATCGTCCATTATTCATCATTTCAGATAAACAGGGCCGATCAATAACAAATGCTTGTATATTACTTTTTTATGCTATCAGTAAGTAATATTTATTTCAAATCAGATTAATTTAACTTTAATTTTTTAAATTTTACTCAAATAATGTGTTAGAAATATATATATATATATATATATATATATATATATTCTTGAAAGTTTTAAAATTCATAAGTTTGTTTTGTTTACAAATTTCTTAAAATTAATAAAAAGGGCCGCTTTTAAGAAAATTTTAAGAAATCGAAATTAAATTTAACATTCCAATCTATATAATTTCTGTCTGAAACTTACTGGAAATAATAAATTTAATCCTTTAGCTTCAAATTAAAGTTAAATGAAATCTTCATGAATGCTTTTTCATTTTTTTAAATTCATTTTAAACCTTAAGTATCGAAAATTTATGCCGGAACAGTGGAGGTACCTAAAAGCAAAAACTCAACCAATATATTGCTGAGATAACATATTCCGTAAATGTTACTAAGATTGATTTGTTAATAACAGTTGTATTGAAAAAAACATTGACTTGGCTACATTGACATAGTATACTTGCACTGAAAACAAACTCTACAATCTTAGCAACGTAATAAATGGATAAATAGATAATTTATCGATCGTCTGATTTGTAAGATTATCATGTACACAAAAGGCAGATCAAAGACTCAAATCCTGTCCCTGGGACCAATGAACCACCATTAAATCTCTTCTTC
>OZ038483.1:21492319-21494819 GCA_964036315.1 Acanthosepion esculentum | reverse complement strand
GTACTTGTGAGTACATTTTTTTTTTGTATTTCTTTAAGGCATGGAGTCCCTTCAATGAGTTTATCGAAACTTTTTCCAATCAATCCGATGGTTCCAACTACAACTGGAATTATTGATTTCCTTATGATGTTGTTGTTATATCATCATTATCAATATGTCACTATTATATACGTATTATCATTATCATCATTATATCATCATTATACCATTATCATATCATTGTATCATTATTATTATTATTATTATTATCGTCACCGCTGTATCATTATCATCATCATTATATCATTATAACCTTCTCCTCCTTCTTCACTCATTGAATGTTCACACCAGTAGTAACTGATAACTTACATCGGAGATTAAGTGTCAGCAAGTCTTTTGAGTTGTCTTCGATAATGTTAATGTCTGGACGATCCCAACACTTCCCCTTATTTTCAATTCCTCCAGCCTTTTTCCTAAGCTCATCAGAACTGATGCCATCGCTCCGATAACGACTAGCACGATTGTAACCTTCATGTTCCACAACTTCCTCAGCCCCCCGGCAAGGTCAAGATACTTTTATCTCTCTTTTCACTTCTTTCAACAACGAAACAGGCACATTTTCTTCTTGCTTATAATTAGTAGATCCGGTCTTTTGGACTGGATTGGATGGGCTGGTTTGCATTTCAAAGTCCCAGACGACAAATTCTTGTCTGTGTATATAACATTGGTCTTTATAATCAAAATGCAGTCACGTGGACAGAATCATATAATTATTATCACTATTATTACAGTGGAAGAAATGCACGCTAATAAAGTGACGCTAAGGTACAAATATACGAAACCCAATAAACTCATCATAAAATCCAAAGTGATAAGGATATACACGGCACACGCATCACGGGCAAATGTGCACTACCCGGTGACAAGTTTTGATAAAAACTTACACTTGCAAGTGGGGTTTAGTTAGAAACTTTCAACATTACCTTGTATGTAGGAAAACATTTTATAATTAGAATGCTTAGCACTGACTTAGAAGCCATAACATTTATTTCGTATTGACATCAAAATAAGTTTTAATGCTTGCGAGCTATAAACTTCTTTTGGTTACCGTGTTTCTTTAAGGCGCAAACGATCGTGGTTCACTACAGCCTCCGGTCTTTGTAGCTTTAAGTAATATTCTTCTCCTTACCCCCTCCGCCTAGTCCCCTCCCCGCTGTCGTCCATCTACACGAATTTGTTAGGTAGGTTGCTTCCTGTTTCTCTCTGCCTCTCTCTTTCTTTATACAGGGTGCGGCAGAAATATCTCCCACATATACCTCCCAGAAATTGTTGGCGAAACTCATTGCCGAGTATTGGGATGTTCATCGACATTTCCTTTGAAAAGCCTTTGAGCATGAAAAAGCCTTGGCTGTGAATTGTTTGAGGTGGTCCATGGGTCGCCACTTTATGGCACGCACACTTCGGCTAACACCATCCGCTGCGGCAAACCTGGGCATACCAGGCAGGATCATGATGAAAGCTTGCATCGGGCTGCCGACTTCTTCCCATATATTGAATGCCGCCTTGAACGTCTACCCACCAGGTATCGGATTGTGCTTAATCTAGTCCCTTCCTTGAATCCTTACTAACTACTTACTACGAAGCTCCGACAACATTGCATTCAGGTTCCTCGAGACACGCAAGCTCCTCTATCACGACACAGTGACGATCCACGGAGCTCCCAGGCACACCATTACATAATGGTAAGACATTAGTTACAGGATGCAGTAGTAATACCTCCCACGTTCTGAACTGTCATCTGTGTGGTGCTAATAAACTTAGGCAAGTGGCAATGGTATTTTCATCTAGCTAACGTCATACCATTATGTGGGGGGTATTTCTGCCACATCCTATATATCACAGGAATTCCAATTGTCTCTTTCTGAGTGCAGTTATAAGTGTCCTTTTGGTTCTCATTTTCTTTAAAACTTCCTTCACATTCAGTCTATGGCATTCTCAGAATCCTTCTATAGAAACATATCGCTATCGCTTCAAGTCTCACTTTCATATGTGAAGAAATTGTCTAGCATGTCATATAGGAGGATAGATATTACATGGCAGTTCAACACGCTTTTTTTGTTTCTAATTTTCCTTGTTTTAATACTTTATTTAGTTTCTAGAAAGCAGCTTTTGCTATTTCAATGCACTTTTGAATTTCTGTGTCATATTTTGCGTCGTCTGTTACAACGTTATCCAGATAAATAAATTTCTAGCCATACACTACCAAATTAAAACACAGAAGTGAATTATAACCTGTAAATGATTTTATATTTGTAGTTTTTAACTCAATATTTTTTGTAATGATTCATTTGCGCTAAATTGTTTTGCATGGAATTATTAACCAACCATTTAGCCATTTCCTTTTTTTTTATAATGCGACATTTTCAGATATTTAATATTTAATCTTCAGACAGAAAACGTGCCTGAATGGTAACTGATAAAATGTATGATGAGAAAAAGTTGCAGCTACGTTGTGATGAAT
>OZ038483.1:21234819-21487319 GCA_964036315.1 Acanthosepion esculentum | reverse complement strand
GGATCTGATGAAGCCTAGAAAGGTGAAACGTGTAATCAAATCTATTTTCAATAAAACATTTTCCATTTGTCAAATTTAAAAAAAAACTTTGTTGGAATTCTATATCCTATTTTAAACACATACATTTATATAAAAAGCAGCATAGTGACAGAAAAAATAGAAAATATGTTTATGTGTATACATATAGATATAGCTCAAAAAAGAAGAGAAAAACATTTATGTGACTAGCTCTAGTGATGGACAGCAATAGCAACAACAGTGGCAGCAACAGTTGTCACACTAACCAGCAGTCAGGTTAGGTTTATGGATCCAAGCTCACTACAATGAATTGTCCTAGGGGACAATAGCATAATGGCATTGGTTCATTTGGTGACATAGTGTTGGTTTGTGAATTTGGTGATTGTGGGTTCAATCCAAGTCTCTTTTGTATCCTGTCGGTGAAATGGTGGAAGAGAGAAAGATGGGTTTTATGTCCTTTCTTTTTATACAGCTTATTGCCACACCACCTAGCAAGCACACCTACAAACAAGGTGGGGTGATCTCACAATAACAAAATGCATTAGTTACCGATTGTACTGTGTTGTGGTTCAATTATACTAATTTCTGCATCTTTGTTGTTTCTATCATGTTTTGACCATGTCACCTCCAGCTTTTCTTAAGTCTTTTGTAATTGGTAATATTGAAATTTGATTTGAAGAAGAATGCTATGCTTTTCCATACACGTCCCTGCCCAATGACTCTCCTTATAAGTTTTTAGAATTTTTTTTCCTCTCAGAGTCAGCAGATGTGATATATGTTTTCCAAGAGAGTCAGCAGATGTGACATATGAGAAGAAAAGTTAACATTCCACCTCAGATTGAGGTTTTCAATTCTAAATATGACAGATACTCATGGAAGGCTGAGAGACACAGCAACAGAAAAATTGTGATAAAAAAGTAGAGATGATGAAATTAGTCCAAATTAATGTATGCTATAGTAACAACACTTTATTTCAGATAATTCAGGCATAAACCTATCATAGACTAGACAAACACAGAAATGAAAATCAGTCATCGAACATTAATCTCAGTTAGTAAGCCTAATAATTATAGGTTGATTCAGAAGAAGGATAATGTATTTCAAAAGGAGAATGAATAAGCACTTTTCACTCATTTTGTTTTCTTTCTTTGATTTCATTAAAATCTTTGTCTTCTCTTTATAAACTCTGTTTTATTTTTGTGAATAATGAAAATATTATTGGTGACATTTTCTATTACTTCATATGAGATGTCAACATGAATGGCAGTAATTAAACTCCAAACCATTGATAAATATTACAGTGGGCAATGAAACAGAATCTGCTACTACTGATAAATGAGACCACTAAAATCTTTGATTTCATTCTTTATAGTGACGAATTCTCAGCAAAATCTTCTGGTAAATATATATGAAAGTAAGAGGCAAGATGTAGTTCAGCAAATCAGTATATTTTTGAAGAGAAGGTAGTTTTTCTATGGAGTTTGATCTGATTTTATTGAATGTGATCTTTCTTTCTTTGGGAAAAGTTTTGATTCTCAAAAACAATTAAGCTCCAGAGTGGAAGTAAATGAATTGGCTCAGAAGTGAGGGTCTGATATACAATGGAAGTATAAAGGAAATGAATTGTTTCAGAAGTGACAGTCCAATTTACATTGAAGGTATAATTGAAATGAATTGGCTCTGAAATAAGGGTCTACTTTACAATGTAAGTATAATGGAAATTAATTGGCTTAGAAGTGACAGTCTGATATACAAGGAGGTATAATGGAAATGAATTGATTCAGAAGTAAGGGTCTGATTTACAAGGAAGGCATAATAAAAATGAATTGGCTCCGAAGTGAGGGTCTAATTTAAAATGTAAGTATAATGGTAATGAACTGGCTCAGAAGTGAGTTTCTGATTAACAATGCAGATATAATGGAAATGAATTGGATCATAAATGAGGGCCTGATTTACAATGAAGGTACGATAGAAATGAATTGGCTCTAAAGGGTGGGTCTGATTTATAATGGATATATAATGGACATGAACAGACTCAGAAGTGATGTTCTGATTTACAATGAATATATAATGGAAATGATTTGGCTCTGAAGTGATGGTCTGATTTACAGTGAAGGTACAATAAAAATGAATTAGCTCTAAAGTGAGGGTCTGATTTACAATGGTGGTATAATGGAATTAAATTGACTCAGAAGTGATGGTCTAATTTACGATGTAAGTATAATGGAAATGAATTGACTCAAAAGTGAGGGTCTGATTTACAATGGAAGTATAATGGAAATGAATAGACTCAGAAGTGAGGGTCTGATTCACAACTGAGATGTAATGGAAATAAATTGACTCAAAAGTCAGGGTCCAATTTGTAATAAATGTTTAATAAATGAAATGATTTACTTTGTAGTGGGGGACTGATTTACAGTGGAAGTTTAATAAAAAAACTGTATATTGAATTTTGTCAGTCTTGATGATAAAGTCTGTTTGAAATACAATGTAAATATAATGCTAAACTGAACCCTTATTTTTTGACTGTCTTTAGGTAAATATGGTTGGAAAAAAAAGAAATTGAAAAAGAAAATATGAATGAAATGTTATCTGAAAATAACAAATGAAAACAGTAAAAAATACAAAATATTCATCTGGTGCAACACTGATAATAAGTAAAGATATTAAAAACAATCAGTGAAATACAAAATTAGTTATTGCTTAATATTTGCCTGTCTGAATCAATAGGCTTCAACAGACACTTGAAGAAGGTCAGCAAGCACAATGGCTGAAATATGATAGCAACAACCAAGATGAGAACATTAGTCTGACTGTAAATAAATTAAATATTTTTTTTATTTAAATACTAGCATAAAGACAAGTACAAAAGATCCAGCTTATAATTATATATTCATTGTAGATTGAATACTCATTGCCATAAATATGGAAACAGTCCAGTTTTGTATTATACATACACTGTAAATTAAACCCTCATTGAAAACTAATTTACTCATTTATAATTATAGAAGGTCATTATAACAATAACTCTAAAATGAAATTTCTTATACCCTTTATCTCTTCTCACTGTTGCTAATAACATATTTTTTCAAGATTTGTTTGTTTAATGGCATCTCAACTCTTTATGGGTCATTAATGACAGACATATTTTTTAATATTTATTATTTACAATTATTTATTATTTACTTTTTGTAAACAATTTCTTTTCCATATAACCTTTCCTACTGAAGCAGTAATACTGAAGTCATTGTTTAATTATATTCATAGGATGTGAAGAAAAACTCTTATTGCAGTAGATTAGTAAAAATCTATTTACAATGCATGAATAATAGCCTCATCAGTAGCAAGTTATATTAACCACTAGCAAGAGATATTGTCAAATATAAGCATTTCAGTTTGCTAATATATGTTTTTCTCCAATCAGTTATTGCTTGAAATTTTAAAAAAAATCATTTCACCCCAAAGTAAGGCAATAAAGCCACTAAGATGCAAGAGGTTACTGAAAGTGAAAGAGTCTTAGAAAAATCTATTATTAAGGAGAGAGAACAATAAAAGAAAAAGTTTCAAGGAGACAGAAGATGATGATTGACATTACATTTAAAGTTTTGAAGGTGACTGGAAAGCAAGAAGCCAGAAGTGAGTCCCACAAGCAAGAAGTGCAAGAGAAGAAACTTGGTGCTATATTTAGCAATTTCAAGTGTAAAATGATGAAACCTAGCTGCCAACCTAGTATTGTGCTTACATTCGTAAAGTTGAGGTACCAAGGAGGAAAGCTCTTCAGAGCAATTATCATGAAAATATTTATAGAAAAGCCTCAGGAAAGCTACATTATGGCGGCTACATTATGGGAAAGTGACTGAAGCTGAGATACCAGGCCAGGACTGTTAACATTTCAGATTCTTCTTTGGATTTTGTCAAGTCAATTCTCAAAGGCATATTACTCCAAAAAAGTTGACAGAGACAACAATTTTATTTATCTTTATTGCTAAATGTAAAGAACAAGGAACATCTCTTTGGCTATTTTAAACTGTTATGTGTGAATAGGAATATATACTTGAAAAACACCATGGATAAAATAAGTAAAGGTTTATTGTAAAAATCAGTACAATAAGAAATAAGGTAACAGTTATGCGCATGATTGTCGCAAGTCAATCCAGTAGTGAGTGCTACTATTGGAAGGTCAGTAGTTCTTGCGTAAGTCTGAGTCATACTCAACAGATCCCAGCTAGACTCCGGTCCGTTGACTTACCAATACTTATAGGGTAGTTACTACCTATAGTGTAGTTACTCATGGGGGTGACAGGTTATTCCATTACATCATAAACTTACATAAAGAATTGTCTATTTTTGTAGACTTCTTGTGAAGCATAGGATTGCAAATACACCAAGTAATAATACTGTGGTTTCAGTTCTAAGTGAATTTTATGGAACTGGTTTGCTGACTCAGCATCCAAATTAAACTGCTTTACAAGACTAAAGGTTCCTAGATGCTCTGCAATTTACTCATGGTTCTGGAAAAAAGGATTTATGAATATTCCTAGAGCAAACATCCATAAGTCGTAGTTAAGGGCAAAATAGCAGAATAAGGATATATACAAAAGCTAATAAACAAACCTTTGCTTTCCTTATGTTTAGACAGAAAATTTAATTTTTGATAAAAGTGTTTATGGAAGTTAAAAGGTTATGTGTATTTTCTATTTTAGGTATGTTCACATATGATAAACAAAGAAGAAGCATACAAAAACTTGGATTTCTACTACAGACCGTTTATTTTTATATATATATAAATTGTAGTGAAACAAAGTTCTCAATGTCCCTTGGGTATATCCATTTCCTTTTTGGTCTTGGAGTTAAGGTAAGTAAGTATAAGTATTGTATTAATGATTGAGCTCAAATCAGCTTTGTGCAGAGTTGGAACAACCAAAAAAAGCTTGACTTACTTCTTAGATGAAGAAATTGGAGGATACGTATGAGCACCATGTATTGGAAAATGGAAAGAGAGTTTAGTTGTCAGTCAACTGGGGAACGTAATGTTCCCAGCAGAAATGCAATTCCCATGTGATACTACATCTTGGAGCAAGAGGAAGAAAGAAACTGAGGTGGGAGATGTTTGCCTTTTTATAGACTTCAACAGCACCACCTAATGACATTTGATGAAACCAAGTGGGGTAATCGTATTTCTGGTTCCTTTACTCTTAGCATCATGGGAAAATATATTTCTTTTTCTTATTATGCATTATTATTATTTTATCTATCAATTTCATTTCATTTCCACACATATTTATATTGCCTAGAAAATGTAAAAATGAATACTCAAATTTACATCAACCTGTAATCAGCTATTAAGGCACTTTTATTTTTAGCCTTAAAAATATGATTACTAGCCAATGAAAATTTGAATCTTCACTTTTACATTTTCTAACCAATAGGAACATGCTATATCTTCCATCTGAACATAAAGGGAGTAAAAGTTGATTTATTAACTTTTGTATATACCCTTATTTATTTATTCTACCTTAAACTATGACTTATAGATTTTTTAGAATTAAAAAATAGAAAAGAGTACTGAACTGTTGCATAATATCAGTCCTCCTATATGGCAGTGAATGCTAGACAATCTTCTCACAGATGAAGAAGAGACTTGAAACAACATAAATGTGGTTCTACAGAAGGATGCTGAGAATACCATGGACCAAACAAGTGAGCAATGACAAAGTTTTATAGAAAATAAAATAAAAAACAAAGAGGCCATTGAAATTTCTGGGGCTCATAATGAGGAAAGAGGGCTTGGAAAATTTGATTCTCACAGTGCAGATTGTAGGCAAAAGGGATAGAAGAAAGCAGCATATCAGCTATGTAGTGAGCTTCAACAAATGGATGGCAGGACAAGGTTTAGGAGAAATAACAAAAAGACAAAATTTATTAAGAGCTACAAAAGATGTGAAATTGGGGAGAGCCATGATTGCCAATGTTCTGAAGGGACATCATGCATAGAAAAAGGAGTTGATAAAAGTTCAGTAATTCCTTGAAGGGGTCAACAATCAATAAAGTGTAAACTCTCTTGCTTTATACCATGAAAGAACCATCACCAACTTAGACAATAGCTTGTAACATGCTTAATCCATAACCTTATGCAGGCTCCTTTGCAAAACAGATGGAAATGATTTGTGTTGTTAACTATTAGGTCACTTCCACACATGTAGGAGTAGATGGGCAGAATTCTTCCTGTTGAAATGTTCTGGCAAATTTAAACTCACTCTACCAAGATCAGCTCTGCTGAATTAATCAGAATGTTTAAGAACTTTCCTCAATTGTTTGCTGTGGTGATCTGGCAACAGTCCACAATTCACTTGGTGGTCTATAAGAAAATGAGTGGTTTAGAATCATGTATATGAATCTCTGATAGTATGCAGTAGTAATAGTAGTACAAACATTTCTCTCTTGTACTTTAAGAGAACATCGATGTTTCTGAGACTGAATTTATAAGCTTCAAGCAGCAAAGCTCAATACAGTCTCGGGTGAATCAATAAAATCTGTCGAATTTTTTACATACTTAGGAAGCAAGATGAATTCTACTGAAAAGGATTTGTAAATTCTCATAGCTAAAGCCTGGGCCACCTAAAATAAAATGGATGTAATCTAGAAATCTGATCTACCAGAAAACTTCAAACAGAGATTCTTTTGAGCCACTGTAGAGGTGGTTTTAATGCTGCTTAGACGTTAACTAAAACCTTAAACTCTTAGCTTGATGGAACCTACACTGTTGAGAGCTATACTTAACATTTATTGGAGACAACATCCAATCAGAGCTCTGTGAATACATTCCTGATATTTCTACAATCTTACACAAATGCAGAATGTGTTTTGCAGGACACTACTGGCAGACAAAACACGAATTTGTGAGTGATCTACTGTTCTGAACACCTAGCCATAGAGCAAGATGCGTTGGACACCTAACAACCACCTACATTGACCAACTATGTTATGACACAGAATGCCAACCTAATGATCTTTTGACCTTGATGCAGGTCTGTGATGTTTGGTGTGATGGTTGACTCATGAATGCCCGAGCTAGCATGACCAACTTTAAGAGAATGTTCATATTATATGAGTTTCTGTATGCCAAAATCTAGTCTTTTCAAACCCTTACTAACACTGTCCCTGTAGATAAAAGGCTTTTTAAAGCTTATCATTTCATGACAGACACATGCACAAGCTGAAAAAAAATCAATTATCTCTCAGCAGTTCCTAAAGAAACTAAAATACAGAACTGTAGGTTTATCTACATAGAAAGAGTATATGAAGAGTATATATATATATATATATATATATATATATATATATATATATATTGGCTCCTGAAAAATTAATTTCGGTTGAGCTCTCTGGTTTGAGGTGTGAGTTTGTAAACAGTGACTATTTCAGTGACTATTTCAGCTAATATTGCACGACTCTTCGGCAGAATTGAGTCACTGTGTGTTTATCTAAAAAAAATAAACACACTACAATTCACCTTCATCCCTGCCGTGTGCCGACGGCTTAGTGGAAGAAGTTCCGACTGATGCAAATTCAGTCAGGTTTTGATCCTAGCTAGAGGCGACCGGACTTCTAGCCACACTGATGAGCTGTGAAACAGCGAAACTGTCTGTCTGTGGATGACAAAAATATATATATATATATATATATTACTTAAAATGTTATTTTTTGTGAATTTCCATATTTGAATAGACCTTCTCATTTTTTAAACATTGTTTATTTCATCTACCAGTCCACTCATTCAAGAAAATTTAATAAAAAAGGTGTCCTCTGGCAGGATTGAAAATAAACAAATCCATTCTCTTTAGAAATTACTTTGTCTACATTTCAGGTACAAAACTGAACAGATATGGCTTTTGATTTGGTTTGGTTTGCTTTGTCTTATGGCCTATTAACCCATTGGGTTATTTAATGTCAAAATTTAATTTTTTTCTTAAAAAAAAATAAAGTCTTGTATATAAACAGTTAGCAAAATTTTATTTTAAATAGTAAGGCTGCTTTTTCATAGGGTTATCACTCCTCATTATATTTTTTAAATCAGTTAAATTTCTCTTAGAAACTGAAATATGTAAAATGAATCAATATTCTGAAAAAGTTATTTTAAGTTTCTTGTTTGGTTGTATTTTAAATGGACTGAATTAAAATTGCTGCAGTTTGTCAGCATGTGGTTTACAGTGCATGGCTCTTGACATGCCACACATACCAGAGGATCTTCCTTTTTTAGGATATACGAATGGTTTATGGTAGTATGACTAATATGGAGCCTGGACATAATCACTTCTCTTCTAGTTTAGCATTTCTGATGTTATTCTCCTATAGTTGGTTTAATTTTGAACAATTTATTGTTTAGGCATGAGTTCCACTTTTCTCAAATATATTTATTGATTATATGACTTTCAAGAAATATCTAAACAAGGTGATGTTGCTATAATGTTCCATTCATTTTTAAAGATTTTAAAACATGTGCTACATTTTTAAAAATTTTAAAACATGTGCTACAAAAACAATTTCAAAATAATTACAAGTTTTGGTAATTATTCATGACTAACCATATTTGATAACAATAATACTTAAAATAACTACACTTAATTAACAAATACTTCTGGTTTCTTCTAAAAATATATTTTCAGTAATTTCTCTACAGAACATATTTTCTTTTCTTTTAAATGTATTTACATTTTTGATGTATCTTTGGTAAGAAAAAATGATCAAGTCACAATCACTAAGCAAATTTGCTTACTTCATAAGGATAAGATCAATGTAAGTGTAGTTTGCTCACCTGTTGATAGTTGAGAAGAAGGTGACAGTGTGTCATTCTAAAAGTTAAGAAGCTTAGGTCAAATAACTGCAAATAACAAAGTCTTCTCTGTCAAAAGGTGACTCAGTGGCTTTTCCAAGTTCAGATGTAGAAGAGGAGGTAGGAATAGAAATACATCAGGCACACAAGGTAAGTGCTACATACTTATCTAGTCTGATTACCTGTCTAGATACAAGGTGAAATGAAACCTGCACAGTAGGCTCTTGCTACATTGATCCAAATTTATAGTCAAAGCCTGAAATACAAGTTCAGCAAAGATCAAATTGGATAAGCAAGGAATTTCTTTTTCTTATGTTTGCTTTTTGTTTAAAGATGTCAGTTTAGGATCAAATCAATCTATTTAATGTTGGCATTTTTTAAAATCTGTAAAAAGGGTTTTTACAAATGTACAGATTTTTTTTTGCAGTGACTAGTATTATTATTTGAATACATTTAATGCATGTAGTATATTTGTGCGTTGTGATGTAATGGATATCATTTTGGGATGAGAAATCGGAGATCTGAGATTGAATTCCAGTCGGGTTCATTACATTGACTCATGTGCAAGTAGCCTTGGGAAATGTATGAATCCATCTCTACTCCTCTCAGATAAGAGTTGAATAGCAGGACAGCCTGGGTCCTATAGTCTTGTTTGGCAGCCAGTCTACCACAGAAAGAAACAGCAAGGTACTATGGAAAAATCTCTGCCTAGTCCATCATAAATTGAAAGAGACATTATTACCCAAGCATGTGTCATGTATTACACTTAACTGAGTATATTTTCAGCTACAGGGGATATGATTGCCCATGTCCTTGAAAGGACATGGCATGTAGAAAAAGTATATTTTCATTTCTTTTTTATCTTTTCCTGAAAGACAAAACTTGTTTGGAAGATCACTTATGCAAATAAACAGATATGCACAGAATTAACCAATTATATATATATATATATATATATATATATATATATATATATATATATATTGCCTGACGATTGCACTAGCATGAAACAGACTGTCACCTCTAAGTGCTGACTTCTATGTTCACTTTTATATTTATATATATATATATACTTTACAATTGGAATTAAGATACCTTTAGTGAATGACCATTTTCACCTATGAATTTTAATTTTAAAATTCCCAGGATTTTCCAAACTGTTTATGGTATCAATTTGTAGTGGGATACTGTTTAGTTGGAGGAAGAAAGAGCTCTTTCCTCCTTATTTTGTTAACCTTTCTATTTCAAATTTAATATTACTTGCAGTAGTTTCTGTTGCTTACCACAGATCTTTACTTGAATATTTGTTTCCATTCTCGTAGACATCTCTTACTGATGGACCACAATTTCCCTATTGGATTAATATCTGGAGAGGGTGGTGGCTATTCCATAAATTTTGTATTTTTTAAATCTTTCTTAGCAAGGTAGGTAATAGTCAAGTTTGCAGAATATGATGGGATATTGTCTTTGGTTTAAAATTTCTTGATTATGACCTGTACTACTCAAAAATATTTTGTCCAAGAATTTACAATAACTCTCTGGATTTATCTTGACACTGTCATCATATTAGAAAGGAAGTTTATTGCCTATAATATTAGCCTAAACATTACTCCACTATCTATCTCCTGTTGTCTTCTAAGCTGTGTTGATTGAACCCAGCCTCTATCCCAGCCATTGGGTTTGTTGTGGGCCGGCATATACGCTGAGAGATAAACATGTGTCTCTTGAAATGCCCACAACAAACATTGCAGACTCAGGATGTGAGTCCACATAAAGAAATGAAAAGAACCAATATATATGTACAAACAAGTGAAAATGTATTAACAATAAGGGGTTACAAGTGACAAAGTGTGTAACAAATGAATGTGGAATCTTTTTGAATGCAAAGTATGTGTAGTGAGTGAATGTGTGTACATACATGTGTGTCCATGTGTTTTGTTCATGCATTTCCCAAAAGGGAACACGTTCTCTGTGAGAGGTTTACATGTTGATGTGTAAGCAGATAAGGTGAGAAGAGATTGAGAAAAAAATATCGCCATGTATTTATAGTTGAGAAAGCATCCTCTAGTAGCGGTTTCAAAAATTAGGAGGGGTAATCCAACAGGTTGATTCAATGTGGCTCTACATTCATCACAAAAATAGCTATTGAGAAATGACTTTTCATATACTTTAACACCCAACATACAGGTTTCAGTCTGTGATGTTTGCTTAAAGTTGGTAATTTCCTTTTTATGTCTAACCAATTTTTAAAAAATATTCTGCATCATTTTTAGGTTTATATTTGTGACACCAATTTCAAATATTTTTTACTGTTTAATTCATTTTTATTTCTCTTTTAATTTTTCATAAATCTCTTTAAAATATTTTTATTTAGTTTTTCTATGGTTTGGATCATTTTTTTTGTGGGGGGGTCTGAGTAGAATTTGAACATAAATATATATATGTGTGTGTGTGTGTGTGTGTGTGTGTGTGTGTGTGTGTGTGTGCATATATACACATGTATAAATTGGCTAATTTCTATAATATATAATCATATTATATGTACTTGTTCTGTAACACAAAGTGAATGTTTGATATCAGTTTGTTTCTGGTGTATATGTTCAACCAATACAAGGCTCAAGAGCCACTCAAGTTAGAAAGATACTGAATGAGGTTGTTGTATGGATGTAAGAGGAGGAAGTAAGTGTATGTTATGAGAATGTTATGAAGTAGAATTTCCTTTGTATTTTATCAGTCCAGTGGTAGTTGCTTATCTCACATACTGAGAGATGCCCTACCCTTCCTGCTTGGGCATTTATATAATCTATGCATTAGCTATGCTAATTAGGCTGTCATTTACATATCACTACAGGGAATATATAGGATAGATAATTGTTGATCTGAGACTTGAAGAGCTTAAGACTGTAGTGATTAGGGAAGCATCCTCTTGGGAGTTTGTTTCACAAAGTAAGTTCTTGGAAAAAGCTATCTGAGTGAAACTTGTTTCTTACCAATGATAAAACATGTTTCTTACAAATTGCCAAGGCAATGTGGACAATTCAGCTCTGTGTATGTAGCATGGTAGGTCTTAGCTGTGAAGCTGGAACTAAGGAATGTCGTTTATCTAAACATTTGACATGGAAATAGCAATAGAGTAGTAATAGGCTTGCACTATTTCATCTGTGAGAAAGGGGCTTCAGGGTTGAAAATAATTCATTACCCACAAGACTGTGAAAACACTTTTGAACTCTATCAAGGCTGGAAAGTGAAGACTGGGTAATTTCAAATCAGGCATCACAGCAATACTTCATTTTTATTCTTGCCAAGTTATAGGTGTACATAATACACCAGCATATGTTATATAGTGGGAAATATAGCAGTTGGTTACAATGTTGGGTTCTTTGTTGATTGCTTTTTCTAATTTGTAAAAAGCCATTTGATAAAGGTAGAGAAAATGGCTTCAAGATACAAATGAATCAAATACAGAAGGTGGCTCTACTAAAGCCTTAACAAGAGAGTGTAGTGAACTAAACAGCTGCAGTTTTTAGTCTGCCTGATAAGAGCCTTAAAATACAAGATTAACAGGATATGTAATTTCATGGTATAAGCCAGCTTAGTTAAAAGTGGGCTAAAGCTTCTCAACCTCACTTGAAACCAATTTTAATTATATGAGGTTTGACTGAATCTAAGAAATCTAAATCTCTATATAACATTGAAAAGTGACTGACAGAAGGGTGGACAATATTTTCAGGAATACTTAAGATATATTTTTCAACTTATTTTTTTACATTTTTTGTCATCACCCTTTGATAAAATTAACATTAATAAAAATGACATAGAAGACAACTCATAAAAAATAGACTTTTAAGTTTCTAAAATAACCACAATGACAATGGTAGTAATAGTAATTCTGAATTATAAATACAAAAATGCTCCTGGTTACTCATCTGTTTATATAATACTGGAGGAGGTAACTTATGAAATCACCCATTATCTAATGGCTTACATTTCTACTCTATAAAGGTAATCAATATCTATTTAAGAAACAAGAAGCATGGGTTATTATTAAATGTTTGCCTTGTATTTATTTCATCTTAATTTCAGTTGCTTTTTGTCACAATTTTTCGGACTGCCACTCTGTGACCATTACTAAACAGTACAGATAAAAAACAAAGAATAAACCTCCAGAAAATCTAAAAAAAAAAATAACAACAGACAACACTTCATGTAATCAAGCATTTTACTTTTTTTAATATTTCAATGTTTATTCATATCATCCTCAGTATATGATCAAAATCAACCATGGTCCTTTTTTGTTAATTGATTATCTATTAACATGTTTTTCAAGGTTATTATCCAGTATAGCAAAAGAAATGATAATGGCAAGTTTAATATCATCTTTATCACCACTACTTCTATAAATGCTTTATAACGTCTTCACTGCTCTTTTCTGCTTGTTTCTCACTTCACCGAAATAATAATATTAATAAGGATATTCAGTGCCATTTAGCAAAAACACCAATTAGTTTTTTTTACAAATAAACTGTAAGTGTTCAACAATGTATTTTACTTTGGTCATTCAGGATTGTAGTGTAAATTATCACATTTACATGGACTCAGTATGAGAAGAGAAAGCAATCTGAATGCAAAAACTCACATCTTTTTAACAAATTTTTTTTTTTTTTAAGCGTATCACCCCAAGCAAGGCTGGAGGCCACTATCACGCAAGGGGTTATAGAAGGGTTGGAGGAAGAGTAGATAGGAGTGGTAAAGGAGAGGATGTGGAGAAAGAGAAAGACAGTGGATCGATCAAGGCAAGGGGGTTACAGAAGATTTGGAGCGAGAGCAGATAGGAGTGAAAGAGGAAAGGATGTGGAGAAGGGAAGTGGATAGATCAAGGCAACTGGAGATGTTGATTGACACTACACTTAAACGGTTGGAGATTGTATTTATCAGGGAAACAGGAATAAGGAAGGGAGTTCCACAGTCGGGATGTGTGAGACATGAAGCTATTGGAGTAGAAGAGACGTCTACATCTAACAGTTTCAACGGTGAAGGGTTAGGAACGGGATGCCAGCCTCGTAGGACGTTTAAATTCATGAGGCCTAGGGACAAGCAAAAGCAGCTCCTCGGAGCAATTACCGTGAAAGTATTTGTAAAAAAGACAGAGCGAGGCAATGTTGCGTCTGTGAGAGAGCGACTGCAGACGAGATGACAGATCAGGGCCAATTACATTGCATATCCATCTCTGGATCTTATCAAGAACCCTGAGGCAAACAGCAGGGGCTCCAGACCATATATGGCAGCAATACTCCATGCAAGGGCGAATGGTCGATTTATAGACTTGGAGGATCGATTCCAGGGAAAAAATTTCCTGGCTCGGCACAGAATATTAAACTTATTGATGTTTTTCAACCACAGATGGTTCAGTTCTTTTGCTCAACACTGCATGGTTATTATTATAATAATTTCTTTTAAAAGATCTTTTATTTTTTAAAGATGTTATTTTATCTGCAAAACTATCTACTTTCCAAATAGAATTTATATATAATTTATTTTTAATAGATTAACTAAAATTAATTCAAAATATAAAATGATAATTCTGCTATAAGAAAGTAACATGTGGATAAAATGTTTTCAATGGAATTTATTAGTTCAATACAAAAATGTCCAGCATTTTTTGGCAAAATTTTTCATTTATCTTTGGTCTCATGATTTAGTAATCAAAGAATTTCACTGGCTTATGCCCCCTTTCATCTAAAGAGTGTATTCCATCATAAATGAATGATCCCAGTTTTGATATGATTCACTCTTTAAGAAATTTAACAATATCTTCAGCCCTTTGGAACCGCTGACCAAATCCCTCAATGTTGCATTGAGTGAAAAATGTATTAAGCTGAAGCTGATAAGTCTAGAGAATGTGTAGCATGCAGAATGACTTCCCATCCCATTTCCATGATTGTTTGCTGTAATGCATTTTCAATCACTGGTTTACTTCAATACCAAACATTACTGTTCAAGTACAGCATTGTACCTATTGTGGCACAGAAACAGTTTTCCTAAGTTCCATTAAATAATGATAAAGTATTCTTTTTGAATCACACCAAATAAAAACCTTTTTCCTCGGTAGATTCTGTTAAGTTTGACAGGTTGAAGGTCATCCTTGTTCTAGTCATAATATTTTCTATTTTAATTTTATGATGAATCCATTTGTCATCGCCAGGTATTTAACTTGTCCAAAAATGACTTATTTAGTATCAAGCAAAAAGAGATAGACAGGTGTTTAAATGTTAACTGATGTTCTTTTTAAAAATTTAATGTGGAATCCATTTTCTGAGCTTATGAATTTTTCTTCAATTTTGTAAAGGATCAATGACTGTTGACTGAGTCACATGTAGATTTTCTACAAGAGAATGTATTATGCCTTTCTCTAAAAGTTTGTATCATGCCTTTCTCTAAAAGTTCCTGTAATTCACTCTTTTTCAAGTTCTAAAGACTTCAAAAACATTTTTATTCTTGAGCTCAAATTCTCCATTTTTAAGCTTTGTAAAAAATTCACAACATGTTTACACCTACTGCATCATTGTCATAAATCTCAGGGATCTGTTTCTTGGTTTCTACTGTACTTTTATCCAGGTTAAACATGAAGGGTAAATAGTATTGAAATATGTGCACTTTGTATTCCAGTATCATTTTCAATAAAATAGTGCTGGATGTGTGTAACATTTCTAGTTTTTATTTTATTTATCTAATTAATTAAAGGGGAGGCATGGTGGAGTCATGGATAGTGGCTCGGATTGAGGAATCAGAGAGCCGATTTCAAATTCCAGTCGAATCAATTACATTCACTTACATGCCTTTGGAAAGGTATGAATCCTCTTCTTCTCCCTCCAGCTGTGGGTAAATAACAGGACAGACCAAGCTCTGTACCATTGGCTAGCAACTGGTATACCACAGAAAGAAATGGTAACCTACTGCAGGAAAAAATCTATTCAGTGTATATTTTTCCCAAATAGAAGGTATTGGGAACTGTTACATATAGTACTTATCTATCAGTCTTGAGTGACTATGGAGTTTACTAGGGTAGCTAGTTAATCTATGTTGCAGATGCATGTGCAGGCAAATTTGTGTTTCTTTAACACTCAGAAGGCTAACCCATGATTTATACTGCAATTATGCTGAATGAAACTTCATTACAGTTTCTGACATAGAGCACATGATCTGACATGATCAGTGGTTGAACAAGGCCAGTAACCATCAGTTACAATAACTTGTAACTTCATGCTGGCACAACCATTGCTAGCTTCTGAACAGCTTTATCTACCCAATTTCACTTACAATGCTTTGGTTAACCCATGATATGGTTTTCAGACATTTTCCAATAGTGTCACATTTCTTTCCCAGGTTGGTATTATCAAGACGTTACCTTGACAAATAAAACATAGTAAGATTCAAAGCCAGGTGTCACAGTCAAAATACCAACAAATCTCAATGAGTGTACTTATTTAAGCAAAAGAAAAATAGCTGACTGAACTTTAAAAGTCACTTCAAAGATTTCCCTAGCATTGTACAAAAATGGTGCTGGTAGCTTTTGCATCATCATAATATACAATCACATAACAAATATTGACTGAGTAATTGATTGCACAAACAATAAAGAACTGAGCAATGCTTCTAAGATTTTCATAAAAGCAAGCAAAATATAGCACTGCAAACTTTTTAAGTGATGACTGTTCTCTCTTTTTTTACTTTGCAAATATTCACTATTAATATTAATCAATAATTGCAGCAATGATAATAATATTTCTAAGCTGAGTACAAGGCCATTAATATAGAGCACTAGGTGAAGAACAAACTTCCTATACAATAGTAATGGTTTGCTGGATTCATTTATAACTTATTATCCTAAAGTGAAATACTGAATAAGAATTTACTAGGCTTAATTTTGTCTGGCACAAGGTCACAATAGGAGGACTCTCAATGAGGATTAAACTACTTGTTGAATTAGTGTATTAACTATTACCTACAGAAAAGCACCCTATAATGGTAATTTTAAAAAAATTGTCTATAATCATTGTTATGGTACCATGGGAACTACTTTCATTCATAATTTTCAACACATAGCTCTTCTACTCCAAGTTTATATTTAATATTCTGTAGTATTTATATATAGTATTGTAGCACAGTATTGTGTGTGCATTTCCTTATATTGTGTATTTAGAAGTTAATAAGTATTTTTATCATTCAATAAATAATGACAAAGACGAGTTTCATGTTCTACAAAATTGTTTTTGGGACATACAGCATAGACAGTTTAATGACTATTTTGCTTTCATGTAAAAGACATTAAGCTACTTAAGTAAATAAGATGGAATGCCTGAAAGATGAATGGCACTAAAGGTATATAGGAAAGAACTGCAGCTGTAGTGGGTGGGGGTTTCGTCATTGAGAGACCTGAAATTCCAGTCAATGTACTAACTACAAGAAGATACATTACGGGATTGTGATAACTGTGCAAACTAATGAGGTCTGGATGTGGCTCTTACTGGAGGGCAAATAGTAGAAGAGGAACATTGTTTGGATATATTTGAATGTCATGCAACTCATAAAGTAGAGGTGTCATGTGCAGGGTTGTTTTTTAAAGCACAACTTAAAGTAGGTAAGGTCTTTAAGTTCTTTTCTCAGCATGAAAAAAATGTCAGGATTTTGAAGAAAAAAAAGATCCATCTTGCAACTACAAATAGATATTTTGTTTGCCATTATATCCAAGGAATATCACATTTCCAAAATAGCCTGGATTAAACACTTGCATCTTGCTTCTAGCACCAGTGGTTAGTGTTCAAGCCTGCATGAAATCCAGAACTGTATTTTAAAGCAAGCTGATTCTCCTCATTTGGAGCAACATATGAAAAAAAGCAAGGGTTGTGCAAAACTGGGGTTCAAGAATATTTTAATCAAAATAAAAAATAAAAATTATATTAGGTCTTCCACTATGAAATGTTATATTTTGATGAATGACAAGGCACACACACAGACACTTTTAACAAAGGGCACATGACCCAGTGGATAAAAGCATTGGCTGAAGTAATCCAGTAACTTCACCCAAAGAGTTGTGAGTTCAATACCTGGCCACAGTAGAGGTGAACAAAAACTTGGAGAGTTGAGTTGGAAATAACTATAACTGAGATATCTGGAAAAGGTATGATATATGGAACAAGAACAATCTATCCCAGTAGGCGAAATAAAGGGTTCGGTTTGAAATTCCAATGTATATCATGTGAAGAAGATCTGGCAGAAACATCATGAATATGACAAGATGAGGATAATAGTCTGAATAGTGTAAATGTGTTTTGCTCTACAATTTTCTTCCAATGTAACTCTAAGCTGTTTATGCCATTTTAAAAAATTCTTTGTTTTTTTCCTTAATAAATGTTTCAAATACTTTGACTAATTCTTCATTATATTGTGTATGGAAAGCTCAAAGTGCTTAAATAATAATTTGTGGGAGAAATGCTTGATGAACAGTAGACTGTGAAGTGTGAGGGTGTACATTGTCATATAACAGAATTGGGTCATCTCTATTCACGAGTCTAGGCTCCATTTCTTTTGTTATGTACAAGATGTTCCAAGTTCTGAAAGTGTTTTAATGTTGTTTTCAGATTTAGCCTAAACAATACATTCAATTTATCATTTTTAATGATTGAAATAAGACTTCCTCTTGTTTCATTTTTAAGGCTTTCTGAAACCATTTCTGCATAGTTCTAACATTAACAATACCAGTGTGAAATGCCAAGCTGAAGCTTCATTGAGCTTTTGTGGCATTGTGGCCTAATTTGAAATCATATACTATTAGCAGTGGGCATTGTTTCATTGTTATCATTTTCTGGAGGCTATGAATAATATTTTTTTATGGAAACAACCACCTGAGAACAAAATAGCAAAGAGATTAGTAAGAAATAAGTGATAAAAAAATGACTTGTGCCAATAAACTTTTGTCAATTTTTGTGAAACTTCACGAGAGAAAAATTAAACCCATTCATATAGATCAACCTAATACCTGCCTCTTTAGTAAACCATTTATGCAAAATCTCTCTTCCCACAGAAAAATAGCCTAGTGGATTAAAGCATCAGTTCATGAATTTTATGACATAGTAATTGTGAGTTCAATCCCTGTGTCAGGCAGTGTGTACTTTTACACTGTGGAAATGGGGTGAGCAATAACTGAGCAGTACTAAATAAACCTGACAAGATATCTCTAGACATAGGCAATAGGATGAGAACAAACTAATTCCATAGATTAAATAAAGGGTTCAGTTTGAAATTTCATGTAGATTACCTGGATTGGCATACACCTAATGAAGGCTGGAGAGTGCAATGGCTGCAACATTGTGATAACAACAATGAAGATGAGGGCAATAGTCTGTATATAAATAATGCAAATAACTTTCTTTCTCTCTCTATCATATAATATAAGAATTATTTCTTCAGTTCTGTTTGGCTCTGTTATTTTTTCTGAGCTGTATACTTAATAGTGAATGAAATGTTTTATTTTTGTTTTTTGGCTATGTCAGGGTAAGGTGGATAGAAATATTAAGTTTATGACTTGTTATATTCCGTGCTAATATGAAATAGACAAACACGGTGGATAAATAGTAACAAGTTTATTGTAGAAACCAGTACACCAAACAAGGAAGTAATAGTTATGTGCACGGTCGTCGCAAGTCAGTACAGTTGTGTGCGTGCAGCTATCAAAAGGCCACTGGTCTTACAGATCCCAGCTCGACTCTCCCGTCTGCTGTCCTCACAGATACTTAAGGTGGTTACCACCTATAGTACCGCTACTCATGGGGGTGTCAGGTTATTCCATCACATCATGACTAATGCTTATCATCTAGTTAGATGCTGTGCTGTGGCATCTTCACTTTAGCCATGATATATCAGACTCTGGTTGAGATCAAAGAAAATCTTCATGAATGGTACAGTGACTGAATCAGCACACAGTTGGTACTCTCACAATCTGGCAGAAAATCAATAAAGCTTGATAGTATTGTAAGATAATGCTGGTGCATCCTGATTATATTAATGATGTCATGACCTCATGCTTGACGAGGGCCTTGTTGGATGTAGCACTGTTATTGTTGCAGTAATCATCATTAGCAATACACAATCATGCCGCAATACACAGCCAAACCATTTCTTGTACAGTCTTTAAATTTGTCAGGCATACTTATCAAACACCAGGTAAAGTTTTAAAATAAAAAACATACTTTTTTCCTTTTAGAGGAAAGTGTTGAATCCTCTCTAGCTTAGTGAAGTTCAGCAATTCAATGTTATATCAATTCAACAAATATTCAGAAGGCCTCTGGAGAGATGTGCCATACCATATAAATATTTGTCCACAACTGTTTCATATTCATAGGTGCACAATTTTGTGTGCAAATAGACCTCTCCACTATGTCCTATAAATGATCAACTGGGGTTATATCAGGTAAAAATAGTGACCACACAATTCATTGGACGCTTCCAGAATGCTCCTCAAACCAATTTGGAGTGACCAGCTTGTATGGTGACTTGTTGACAAAATGGGGTCCATGGTCACATGTCATGTATACCACACCCAAATCCTACCATCAACTCATAACAACTTCAACAATAATTCTTTGGATCATACCACCTGTTGTTATTTCTCCAAATATCAAGATCACAAGTCCAGGTAAGGTGAAGGATATAGTATTGTGCTGTTAACAGGGTCAACTTGGTTGATCTTCTGTGCCCATATCCTATGGAAGCTAAAGAAGGCTGAACTAATTCATCATATTCATCTAATACCTCTTGCTCAGAATGAAGATGTGGGTCTCTTGTTTATTACCACAGTAAATTATAAGCAGACACTTCTAGTCACAATCATTAATGACCATTAGCTATATATTGTTCACGGTGGCTGGTAATGATTTCCATCAGATATTCTTGCTATTCTCTACCTGACACTATAGAGTGATGGATGTCACATGTCTCCACAATTTTAGAAATGGAATGCCTCATCCACTAGCATGCCCTATTTCAACTGTGATAATTCATGGCATGAACAGTCTAGCTGGTGTTTATACTTATTCCCCAAATGTCAGAATACAATTGATATAGGTCTGAGCATTTCCATGACAACCTACTATTATTATTACATACTACTAACCCATAACTTTTGGTACATCAGTGTATAACACAGAGTAAAAATTGATTATCCAATATTTGATCATATTAGACTGATATAAAAGTTCCTAGCTCTATCTTTTGGACATTGTTAGGGAAATCTTAGAAGTGTCTTTGAAGTTTATTCAACTTCTTGCTTCTTCAATCAGTCAAACTGAAGTACATCTGTTATAAGAATTAGGAAAAATTCAGAAACTAAGGAAATAGGCTCCACATTGATTTGTCTATATTTCTGAGATGAGGTATTATGTACAGTATTTACATTAGTCGGACTATTGTCCTCATCTTTGTCACCATATTTGTCACAACGTTTCGGCCGTTGTATGCTCCCGCCTTCTTCAGGTGGTTGGAATTTCTAACCAATTCCTGTCACTGGATCTAACCAATGCCTTTATCCACTGTGCCATGGCACTGTGGATAAAGGTGTTGGTTAGATCCAGTGACAGGACCCAAAGAGTGTGAGTTCAATACCTGGTTATGGCAGTGGAGAACTTTCAGAGGGAAAATTAGCAGGAGATAACTGATAACTGACATCCATCAAACATGGCTCGTGGAACTAGAACAGTCTACCCCAGTGATCGAAATAAAGGGTTCAGTTCGAAATTCCAACCACCTGAAGAAGGCCGGAGCGTACAACGGCCGAAACGTTGTGACAAATATGGCGACAAAGATGAGGACAATAGTCCGACTAATGTAAATACTCCACATTGATTTATTGAAAGGAATATTTGTCAGTGTTTAAATGATTGTTTTTTTTTCTTTTTGCTTGATACAGAAAAATGGGATAAGATAGCCATAGGTGATAAAAAGTGTGTTTTATTCTGAGGATCCAAAATGACAAACATCATGGCTAGATTTGGAATAGCTTTCAGAAACTGAAGATAAATAGAAACAAATGGAGAAAAATGATCCTTGTTTTGAATAATTCAAAGGTTTTTTTTTATTATGAACTACTGGAAATTAGGCACATTGTCATTGCTCAGTGTTCCAATGTGCAATTGGCTGGAATGATGTAATGAAAGAGAAAAGGAGCTTTTTCTATGCAAGGATGCTGACCAGTGATTTTGCTATTTGACACTGCCTTGTTGCAATATTGCAAATAGATGCAGAACTGCTATGGGAAGTTCTATTACTTCTTTTGCACTATGAAACACTCCTTGCCTGTTCACTTTCAGAATATACAAATTTATTTAAATGTAATGTCAATTCTTATCTTCTGTCTTCTTAATTCCTGTTCTTTTATTGTTCTCTCTCCTTAATAATGCTTTTCACTTTCTCATATTTTCTCATGTTCAGTAACCCCCTTATGTCTTAGTGGTTTTATTGCCTTGCTTGGGGGGAGATGATTTTAAAAAATAGTAACTTTATGAATGTGTATCATCTTAATGTTGACAAGAATTAGTGCTCATATGGGCACAGAAGTTTTTTTACCCTTTTGAGGTGCTTTGTATTAATTATTGCTACTCATGAAAGGAATGTTCCTGAAAGCTGCTAAATAATAAATATCTGCAAATAAATATTTGCCGTTAAAAAACAAATATAAACATTAATATGTTCGGATATACACACATTTTTATAAAAATAATTCAGAGTGAGCAAGCATAACTTTTCTTTTTATTTTTGATATGGGGTTCACTTATGAAATATAGGCTAAACAATGACAAAGAAAACTATCTTTTCTTGTTCCTCATAAAAAGGAGGAGTCCATTTGTTAATATTAGGACAATATGGTAATTATATTTATGTGGATCTTGCATAACTTGACTCTCAACAGTAAGTAACGAACCAGTCAACTTTGAAACCTTACCAGTGATTGCCCAATTTTCATACTCCCAAATACCAACCAGTCAGTTTCTCATTGTTAAAAGATGATGTATCTGGTGTCTCTGGTGTAGGCAAAACTTTTTTGCACAACAAAGAATGCTACACTTTCAGTTCAGTGCCCCTTTTATGTTGATTGAAACTGAAACATTAAATCCATTGGTTTTCCTAAAGCAATAAATATAAAACTTGATAAATGACAAAAGGTAAAAAGTTAAAAACTAATAGTCTCTTAATTTTTCTCTGAAAAAATTTTCAGATAGGAAAATATCATTATGAAACATTGATTTGCTCAGACTACTCCGCTGTAACAAAAGGTCTAGTGGACTTGTGTTAACTGGCAGTCATGTGTTCAATTCCAGTCTGATTCAGTGGAAGAGACAAGTGATACCACAATGGTTAATTAACTAGAAAGAATTAACTAATATGAGATATCCATTAACATAGAGAGTGAAATGAGAACACTATTCCTATGGATTAAATATAGGGCTAAGTTAATAATTCTCAGATTACTAACTACTGTAGATACCTGAAGAAGGCCAAAGGCTATGACAGCTGAAACATTACGATAATAATGACCAAGATGAAGGCATTATTCTGCGCAAATCATTATATAATAGTAAGTCTTCTATCTCGAGTAGTGAATTGCTTTTCATATGAGTGTACATGCAAATTTATATCCAGAATATTGCCAAAACATACACACATTGTACCACTCTACATTGCAATATTTTTCTTTTGCACATGGTGTTCACTAATTGTAGAGTTATTAACTAAATAGTTAATAGCATTAAATTACATGGATCAGTCATAATCAGCATTTGTAACATAAGTATGTTACTTCTTCAAAGTATGGTATCAGACATTTAGTCAATTAGTATTTAGATGTAAATTAAGAGTATTTAAAGTTTATCATTTTATTTAGTATTTTTACTTTTTGAAGAATTCTGCCTTGTTATTTTGATATCTGTTCTTATTTTAAATAAACTCTAGTCAAAGTTTCTTCATTATTGTTGACCCTGATTAATGAATAGATAAAAACTGACAAAAAGAAATTTAACTTGGATATTTAGAATAAAGAAAATCTAGAATAACTTCATTATGCTTCCCAGAAAAGCAGAACCTAAAATTAAATTATATTCAAGAAACAAATTTTGCAGAGAGGTTAAACATTATACATGTGTGGAGATAAAGAAAACAACATGCTTGAAATGAAGGGATTTTCCCATTACCTGATACAACCTCTGTCCCAAGGAATGGCCAGTTGCTTACTCATTTCTGAGTACATCTTTCTGCCAAACATTATTACAGAGGTCTGCTCAATCCACAAAGCACACCTGTGGCTTATACTTCAACTATGCTGAGTGGCCCTTAGTTACAATTTCTTGGAAAGAATGCATAATCTGGCATGATCACATTTTTGAACAAGGCCAGTGTGCTCACCCTCTCATCAAAATGCCTTGTGACTTCATGCTAGAACAACCATTGACAGCTTTCAAATGGTTCTGGCTACACAATTTCACTCACACAACTTGGGTCAACCTGAAGTATGGTTTTCAGGCACTTTCAAAAGGTGTTGCATACTTGGATTGCCTCCCCTGGTCAATAACATCGTCATCGTGAAAAATAAATTGACCATGGTAAAATTCAAACTTGGGTCTCATATGATCTAAATGTAATGTTTATTATGTGACAATGTTAACATTATTTTACACTTGTTTACCTAAGCTGAGTTGGAGATGTATAATTACATATGTATTGATATAAAGTTTATCAGATTTTATATTCATAGTTGATATTTTTAACATATATTGTTTTGGAGTTTTATGTAAATAAATACATATATTTATAGAAAAAGTCTTCTTTACTTTAAAAGCATTTTACACATATATATGTAATTTCATATGATTAATGTTGCGAAAACTATAATTGTATTTCTAGCAAAATTTTTTATCAGATGATGACCCAGGTTTGGGGGCCAAAGGCTCATTAGCACTAACCTAGAGTTTTCTAGCAATACTTCATGATACTAACAGATATTATTGTTTTTCTGTCATATTGTAGGAGTGGCAGATTCATACTAATGCAGTCTCAGTCTAATTTCATAGCCTTTTATATATACTGGGTGTGGTATATATACTTAGCCCTTATTCATTTTATCATAAAATAAAATGTTTTAGGTTTTTAATGAAAGTTTACAGGTTGATTGTTATATTTATTGCCAATATTTTATATTTACAATTAAAAATGACTGCTCCTTGCTTTCACCATAACCCTTAATCTCTTCTCAAATGAAGTGCATGACTTCTTCATCATTAAAATTGTACCATAATATCGCTTCTTTAAGATCTGACATGAAACATTGCCCTCTCAATATGGGCAATATGGACATAAATTCATAGTATTAATGTCAAGGCTTGATGAAGGCCAAATTGAATTGTCAAAAAATCCATGGAAATGTCTCTTGTTCAGCATCAAATTGGCCTTGCATGTGGAACTTCATCTTGAGTGAAGACTTCCAAATGTGACTGACAATCAGGGCAACATATCTCTCTCCAACATTTGCTGGTAAATTCTGCTATTCACTTTCACTCCTTCTTTAATTATACTAAAGGTGATTTTGAACCATCAGAAGTAACAGCAGTCCAAACCATGATACCAGTTTGTTTCTGTCACTTAAAATGTGTTCTGACACCTTTAAGAATATTTCCTGGTGAAGTAGCATAAACTCTATCATTTTGGTAGTTGACCACAGCCTCCACAGTGAATAAACTTCTTGTCCTATCAAAGAAAGTCTTTGTCTGTGGCATGCTGCATGTACTCCAACATTTTCTTCCCTTTGCCAAGCCGTTTTTGCTTGGAGGTACTTGAGAGCATCTATTGTCTTTGAATCTTTATGGTTTTAGCTTTAAATCCTCTTTCACAATCCTCCTATATATATGTTTTTGGGTATATAGTCTCACTACATTTACTTTCTTTTTCAGCTAGAGTATATATCCAAAACATATTTAAAAAAAAAAATTAATTCTCAGCATCCCCTTTCCTTTGTGCATGTGTAGTTGCATCAGCATAAACATCTCCTTAGTCCAATGAAGTCCTAAAAGATGAAATGCGTCACATGAAAAACTTTTCCAATTTGTCATAGTTTTTTCCCTAAAATTGTTTTTAATATATAAAAATTTATATATTGTTTTTCGATATATATCTATATCTATATATATATTTATATATATACTTGTGCAAGAGAGAGTAAGAAAGATTCATACTTGCATCTATATATGTAGAGATTGTTTTGTATTGTTCACCCAATACAAGGCTCAAAAGTCACTCAAGATAGAGAATTACTGAATGAGTTATTGCATGGATGACAGATTATGAGGATATGTAGGAAAGATAATGGTTGACTCTAGATTAAAAAAGTTAATGATCAAGGGTAAGCATCCTCTTGGGAGTTTGTTCCATAAAATAGTGGTTCTTGGGGAAAAGGGTGTATCAATGGAACTTCTTTCTTACCAATGGAATACAAAGGGAATCTAGATAGAGTGGGATTGTGTTTAATTTATGTATTATATATTCACCCATATCCCATCATAATGTATGTCTTGTGTGGGTGGGGCTTAGAATATTCTGATTGCATCCCCTGCAGAAGAGTAAGCACACCCCACACACTCACCAAAAAGAAAAACCGGCCACCTTCCAGGTAGATGCTTAAAGACCATTGTACAAACTGGCCCTATTTCTGCTTTTATAATTTTATGATAATTTATTGTGATTATTGTCTCATGAGACTTTGACATTAAAAAAACCCAAAAAGAGTTGAAATGTTGTTAAGCCCACTAACATAATCTAATGTATATAGAAAATTTAAAGTTACAGATTACTTTAGAAATAAATTCCTAAAATGTTTGCAAGAGCATGGTAATATTTTGTTTTAAATTTAAGCCATATTTATTGATATGTGAGTTATCATTTTTTACCAGAAATTTAATAAAGCATCATTAGCATTAGCAAATAATTAATTTTTAAGAAATTCTTTTTAGAATTTTATTTATATCTTGCAGGAAAATTATTTGAGCTATTTCCAGAAAGAGTAATAAATAAATAAAATATATATTGCTTTGTTTTTCATAAACATAGAGAATTAATAATTGTTATGTAGGTAAACTGATAAGATGGAAAAGTATCGCAGGTGAATAACGGGAGGTAACTCAATATAAAATTAAAATGTGGTGTGTCATACTACCGGTGATGATACGGCATTTTACTAATTTGACATTTAATTTGATATTTATATTTTTGAAAAACAATATTATATATAATTTTGATAGAAAAATAATTGTATTGTAGTTATTTGTATGCGAAACTGCTTTTCTTTCATTTTTAAAATCCTCGCGAAATAAAGGAAATAATTTTTTACGCGTTAAAAAAGTGCTGCTTAATCGAAATGCAGAGGCGGAATTTCAGTCATTTGCTGAGTATTCGAATTATTTTAAAGGCAGATTTTGCTAAGATGTGAATGATTTAATTAAGTATTTTTACTAAACCTTCCGTGATGACATCACTGCTGTTAATGATTGGAGTTTGGTCAAAGGCCAACATCAGAAGTTGCCATTGCTACACACAGCAATCCATCAGTTGGACACACCCTCAATTCAATCGATATTCTAAGCATATCTTCAGTTTATTCTTTCGAAAGAAGCTGATAAACAGAGAATACATACTCAGATTACAATGCTGAATTTTCAAGAATTATTTAGATTTGATTGAACTTCATTTGTACATAGTAAAAGTGTTTATGGATGTAACAATGAAAGAGTGACAATTGTTGGAATAGCCATAGCGGCCATCTTCGCTTTTCCGGTGTTGTAATAACAGTCTTTAAAACATTTCAGTTTTCCAGGTACAGACAGGAGCTGGGGATGCTCTCAGGAAACATACCGAACCCCGAAGGATAGATGGGCCATGGATGACCGTTTCGGTGGGATTGTTGTTGACTGGCGATTTTTTTCATTGATTACTCGTCTCGTGGTTAGTCGTCGCCGTCCTCGCTCTGGTTGAGGACAGACGACACATCTTTTTAAGTAGTCGGAACCTTCCCTGTTTACAACTGAACAGAGAGGTAAAAAATATAAAATCATGGATCTAGGAGCAGATTTCCAGGATTACAGGGACCTGCAGCTCCCATTATGTATTTTACAACTGGATCCTGCCGACAGAGCTGTGCTGAGAATCGCAGGTAAGTCAGTTGTTAACGAATCATCTGTCTGTAGTATAGTTCAAGCATTTATTGTCTCATCACGCAAGCCAATGGAAAAATATGAATCGCATTTTTTTTGCCACTTGTAGATTAGTTTTTACTTCCATGAAGCTAGAATTAATAAATCTTCAGCCTTTTTCGGTTTAATATTTTTTATTGTGATTATAGAATTAAAAAATAAAAATAAAAACCTGATATTTCTTATTGTAGATCTTCTAGAATTTCTTCAATACACTGCATGATCTAATCACACTGCTACTAGCTCAACCTAATCACATTATGCAGTTCTCAGTTTTTTCTCTTCTATATGCGATTATTATTACGTATTTATTCGTTATCACATATTTTCTTCGGTATATTTAAAGTTCAAAAAATAAACTATGACTGATTTAGGGTTTATTTTTCAAGTAAACATTTTTCTTTTTTTTTTTCTTTTTTTAAACCCGTAATGATTTATTCATTGTAAGCCTGTCAGATGATGCCTCGTCTTCTTCCAAACGGAACACATGGATGAATTATTGAATGAATAAATGTCGAATTTTAATAGTTTTTAAGATTTATTTAATAATGTCTTAAAATTTAATTTAAAAAATTCAACAGTTTGATATTTAATTGCGCAGTATAATGAATTATTTTTAAATACAAGAACAAGATATACAATTCATTGATTGCACGTTCGTTGTTACAAAATTTAAAAAAAGAATCAGCTCTGTCAATCAAATATTTCAATATTAAAGAAAGATGGTTATTTCTTTAGAAAAATAGCCCATTTTTAATAATTTTACGCAATCTATGCTCTCAGCAAATGCCTTACTGAAACAAAGTTAATGAAACTGATTTGATCAGTATGGAATGGAATTTATTGAATGTGTCCGATTGGAATTTGATTTGACCTCATCTCCCCGCCCCCGCCTCGTAAACCTCGAAATTTCCAATCAATGAAATAATACTAGCTATGTAGTTATCAGATTTTAAAACACTAAGTTTAAGTTTCTGTTTACCAAAAAAAAAAAAAATTTACTTCTTACTAGCGAATATTAATATTAACTTAATAATTATTACATAGCAATATCATTCGATTTTTTTCCTTAAAATTGCGCGTGTATGCGTTGGGGAAACAAAAATAAAATGTCAATGCAAAGATTGATTAAAAAATAAAAATATGTACCTTGCTTGCTGATTTGGTATATCACTCTCTATTTTAATTATCTAGGCGTTTTTTTTTTTGTTTTTGTTTAGTTTGGTAGAGTTAATAAATTGCTCCATTTCCAAATTATTGTTGAAATTAATTAATCAAGAAGCAAAATAATTCTCGTTCATTCAGTGCTTGAAGAAAAAAAAAAAAAAAAGCAATGTTTGAAGCCAAAATTCTGGTGGCGTTTGTTTATCCCTTTTTTACTCAATAAATTGCTGGTGAATGGTATCATTTAAAAAAATGTTTCACTATGAAAGTGAAAAAGTGATAGTAAAAAAAAAAAGTGGGGGAGAACTGTAGTTTGTAGTAGCTGTTGTTGGTGGTGCTATTCAGAAAAGAAGGTGGTCCCGCGTATAAGTCTGCCTCATTTACAAAAAGTACTAAGTAGTTGTTGATATCCATGGTCCGAGCCTGGCCAGTCAAACGAATGGGACATATCACCCACCCACCCCCTTCGTACGAATATATAACTCGCCAGTACTTGGGCATGTGTTTTAACTTTCTTACTGGTGGTGGTACTCAAGACGTAGTGAAAGAATGGCAAAGAAATGACTTGATTTTTGGTTTACTGCTACTACCACTGGTGCTAGCTAGCCGCTTCTATTTTAGTATATTTACTTACTTTGGTACATTTGAAGCGTCAGGCCGACAACACTTCTTAAGCACACGCAGGCCGTAAAAAAGTTTCTCCCTTCCTTTCAGGTAGTATGTCGTTGTCGCTACCAATTACCAGACTCTCCTGTGTTCTGCTACTTTACTGCTAGAGCCACACAGGTTTACCTGGCGATTACAAACTCAGTTTAACTCAAACCACGCTCCTGGATTATACCTGTCTGCTCTTACTTAATAATCAATGACACGATATATACGTATGTGTGGTTTTAATTCTTTTGTCACTGCCAAACCTAAACCAGTAGCAAGTGGGTTGTAGATTCCCAAAGGTGTACTGTAAATGGTCTCTCCGTCCGTATGTGCCTTGGTGACCTACACCTGTAATTGCCCCGCTCCCACTCCACCACCTTTATGACATACGTGCCCAAATGTGGATATTGGATCTTACCTACCAACAACACGTGGCCCATTACTGGATTTTACTTTTTATTACTTTTGTGTTCTTTCTTGAGGATGTATTGTACTGGTGATGATATGACTATACAGCGACAATTCTTGCATCTTCAGTTTTGACATAGCTGTGTGTACGCGCGCGGACGTGCGCTCTGTGTGTGAATGTGTTTTTCTTGACTGAGTGGGTGTGTGTATGTATCTTCTGTTATTTTTATCATCATCTTTAGTGTTATAATAACTAACACCTTGCTCGTCTAAACATGGAGATCGCATCTGAACATTCTCTTTCTGAGGCTGAGAAATCGGATGTGATGGTACAATATGAAGAAAACAGACGAAAAGACACAGGTAAGTTAAGTTTGTCGGTCAATGGTCAGTAAATTCGAAGAATTTCTTTTTAGATAAAAAAAAAGTTAAAGTAACCTAAGTTAGTGTGATATTTACTAAGTACATTACTAAACTTAGTTTGTAATGAAAAATATTTGTAGCTAAAATGTGTAGTGTAACCTTTTTTTAACACTTTCTCATTGAGACAGATTTAAAAATGTTGTTTGTCTACATACACACTTATTATTAATATGATTATTTTTTAAACCTTGACATTTTTTTGCCTCTTTCAGATGAGAGAGATGCTGTACAAAAAAAGACATTCACAAAATGGGTGAATAAACATTTACTTAAGGTATGTTACGCTAGTCAGTTGTTTTTTTTTTGTTTTTTTTTCATTGATCCCTCATTCCTTCATTGTGATTATTTCCTTATTCCCTTATCTGAAGATTCACTGTAAGTCATAGCAAGTGTTGCAACACGCCACACAAAATTTGTCTTTTTAGAGAATAATATTCAACAGATTTCTTTTGGAGAACAACTTTTTTTTTCTTTTTATTGTTTCTATAATAATTAGTAATTATATTTTTATGCATTTTGTCTAGAAAATACGGTCGGTCGGCCTAGAACTGAAAGTCTTTTTTCTCCTCCTAAAAATACTTTTTAAAACTTTGCAGTTATGCCGTATCCCAATTCTGGCACCAGTTGAATATGCGGTGCCACAATCTCCGTCTTAATGTGTACAACACCACTACTCTCATATTCAGTTGTTCTGTTGAATATTTTAGTTTTAAGCACTATCTTTATTTATAGCTATTTTACTAGTCAATCTTTTTTTTTTTTTCTGATTTTTTTCTTTTATTTCCTGAGAAACACTTCCTCTTTTGCTTTTTTTCATCGTCTTTCTGAGGAATTTGTTTATCATTTCTCTACCAAACTACCTACCCATTTATTTATTGCATCTCTAAAAGTAGAAATCAAATCCCAGCTGAAAGCAGTCAAGTACACACACACATCGTATCGCATAATACTTTAACTTAGTATCCACATCATTTCTGTGTAGTTCTTTTTCTATTAGAAGGTACAAAGAAAACACATACTTATCCGCCCTTGACATGTTTGTTCCCAAAGCGACATTATTCTTCAAAATCTTATTTTTTTTTATATGCTAATCATAATTATTCTTTACTTTTCTAGTTTTTAAGAATTCTTGATAACTTATGTTAACTGATCTGAGCGGACCTTTTCAAAGTTTTACTTGTTTATTTATTCCTTAATCAATACCAGTAACCAATATTTATATTATCTTGTCTGTGATGGCTTCAGCAGAGAGGTGACAATCTCCTAAACCAGTTTCAAAAGAAATATCTGCTCACTTTTTAGAGCTTAGGCGTGATGCTTATTTTATTTTATTTTAATTAAAAAAAAAAAATTCAGTTAAAATTATTCGTTGTAATGATATTTTCTTGATGGCAAATAAGATTATTTATTTATTACTTGAGCACAGTGTAATAATAATAATAAACAATCTAGAACTTTCCAGTCATCTTTGTGTTGTTTTCTTGTTACCGATGTTGTGCATTTGGCATTGCTCATGTAAAAAGTAACTAGCAAGAGGGAATTTTTAGGCAGTTTATTACTTTTTTTTAATTCCATATAACCAATAAAAGTAAAGACAATTCAACTTTCTTTTTAGGTTTAACATTTTTGCATTCAATTCTGCTTTAACAGTTGTCATTTGGTGTCAATGATGTTCTAGTGGTCATTGTTAGATTTTTATATTTTGTCAGGAGAAAACAAATGGGTATTATTTGTGGTTGGTGGATGAAAGATTTTCTATATTGATATTATTAACTAACAACAGAAACGGTTTTAGCAAATTCTTTTGATTGTTCGACATGAATCATTCGGTTGAGCAGATGACTTCAAGATTTTTTTAGAAGAGATATAAATTTTTTTTTTTCCTTTTTTAATGCATTTTAGGAAGCATTTTTTATTAATTTTTATTTACTTGTGTGTCTATGCAAGCACATTGCAGTCTTTTTTTTATGAGTATGCATATATTAGTGCACACTTGAATTTTTTTAAATTCTCAATTTAATAACAAAAGTTAGCCGAATATTAAAGTAAAAAATCAACTTTTTAAATACTGGAAAAGTAGAAACATATGGCAGTAGTACCTAGTCAGTGATATGATTTACTTTACTTTAAAATTACCATCGAGAACATTTTATTATTGCAAACAATTTAACACTTCATGTTCTATTTCAAAGAATATTTATTCCAAACAAAATAAATTTCTTTTTAAACATGCCAATTACTTTTTTATTTTTCATCTTTTGAATTATTTGGTTCCATGACTCTAAAAATTTATAAGAGTAGTTACCTTCCATACAAATTAATGTGCCTATTTTATAATACATATAATAAATCATTTTGCTTAGAGTTCACATAAAAGTTGTTCTTGTCTCTATCAGTTAATTGCTTTATTTTTCTGTCCACTCCCCATCCTATCATCTGTGTACTTGCTGACCACTGAAAATGTACTGGTTGTTACCCTCTTGCATGTGAGCAAATTGTGTAAAATAAATGGTCTTTTGAAATAAGACATGTCAAGATTATATCAGTAACTTTGTACTCTGAATGGTAATGTCATAGAATTTTTTTGTAAGTAATTTGCTAACTGGTTGTTTAAAATAATGCAGAATTTTTAGCATGTTGAAAAATACTTTTTAAAATAATGGAAAGAAAAACATTTTTTTCTCTTTATGCATAAATTTCTCAAATTTGTAAATGAATATTTCTCTTTCATTAATGCCTAAAAATGTTTTCAGTACTTGATCTTTCAATTATTATGTAATTAATACAAGAAATTAACTGCAATAGATTTGTATTTATAACTTGACTATTTTCTTGATTTCATTAGTTTTTATCTGTTCTTTGTCATGTATATGCAGTTGGTTAGAATCTGGAAATGAAGAACTTAAGTATTTTTGCTTTCATGCACAAATTCTGTATTTATAAAATGTGCAATAATAAATTCTTTATCATTTTGTTCTCAAGGAAAAGAAAATTTGTAATAAGTGGAGCATTTAATAAGCCTACCTTAGCTGCAAGTGGAAGGTGCTTGGTGAGGGCCAAACTCACTACAGTAATAATGACCTTGAAACAAGCTTGTTAACCACTGTCCAACAATAAGGCACTCATCAATAGCTGTTCTGTTTTTAATGTTTTTGTGTATCATTTATACACTTACTAATCTTAGACTGTCATGAATTTGTGCCAGAATGTCTGCTAGACTGTTGTTGGCTGAGTAATTGCATTAGAACTTTGATGTTTTTAGAAACCATCACCACTTTCTTGTTGATAATTGTAAACTTTATCAACTGTTTTTAAGCATTGACTTTGAAATCCTATCTGAATTCTTTCTCATTTTATTAACCATTGAAATTTCTAAGAGCAGATATAACAATTTGGGTGTGTTTGTTGTACTTATTTGTATCCATGATGAACACTTGATTTAGGCTTTTCATTTTTTCCCTTTACTTTCTGTTGAACAAGCATAGTATTATATAACTACTTCATTTACTAAGATGTAGGAGCCCAACATGAGTATTGTGGTTATGTCAGTTGTGATTTTTCATTTTGGGACTTTTATTCAAATTCTGTTTTACATATTGTATTTCATTGACATAGCTGTATTGAGGAATTGTTGAAAAATTCTTGGCTCAACCAAGGAGCCCTTTAAACAATTCTGAGTTTGGGAATGAGATCAGCCAAGAACTTTTCAACACTTAAAATCTAAACCAAACCTCAGAATTTTTTTGAAAGAACTTTTTAGTTGGGTCAACTCTATTTCCTTACATATAATGAAGCAAATCATGACATTTGCTAATGTGATATACATTGTTTGGATTCAATTTTGAATACTCTCACCAAATATATATATGTATGTATAGTATTTTTTTATTTTTTCATAATTTCATTAGTATATGTATCAATTTAATAACTCTTCAACATGCAAAATAATTAATATACTGTGTTATTTCAAGGCTTTTACTCAACTCTTTTGATCCTGTGTTTTTGTCCTTGAATGTCTCTTGTCAAGGAGTCTCTGAAAATATTACATCTTGCGTTCAAATATGGAACTGTTTCCTGATGCCTTCTCCTGTTTTTCATCATTTCTTTTCATTTCAGATTAAAGTTGCTTAAGCTGCTACACTTTCATGTTTTCCAACTTTTATGATTTGACCTTTCCATTTATTCTTTCTCTAAATTTTTGTATATAATATCAATACCTAATACTTTTTCTAAAAGTTTAAGTAAACTATTAAGAAATTAGTTTTGATGATTGAAAATTTTTATATTGTGGAAACATAATAATGTTTGAATCTAGGAACAACATTACATTTCAGAGAAATGTATATTTACCATTGCTTGCACAACTCTCAGTGGATTGGTCTGTGTTAACTACTGTTTTAATGTAATTGGTCTTTATATCTTGAGTAACATCTCAACTTTATTTTTGCTGTCATATTTCAAAGTATAAGGTTTTCCTTAAATTGCAAAAAGTCTTTTTATAACAGATTCTATTATTTATTCTTGTACAATAATTCTTTTAAGATTGCATCCTTATGATGCATATTGAAAAGCATAATAATAATGCCTTTTTGTGATAAGTGTTTTATTGTAGATTCAGCGGATTTTTAAAAATATTTTATTCAGATATTGTCATTACATTACATATGTTTCTCTAAAAAATGGTGCTGGTTTTGCCATTTTTTTCCTTTTTGTATATTTTTGTAATGTTAGATTCCTGACCCGTAAGGAGTATCCATCTTTTATAACATCTGATTAACATTACTTTATCTGAAACCTTTGTTTTATATTTTAAGTTTTGTTTTCAGACATAAATGTGTCTGGTTCTATGTTATTTACTTTATCACACTACTTCCTTCTTTCCTTTTTGTCTTTCCTCTCTGCAGGTGCATATTGGGGTTTTTTTTTTTTTTTTATAAAGGATTGCAGTATTTGTCTGACTGCATTTTGCTGCCATAACTATTGGATGATTTTTCATTAAAGGTTTTTTTTTTTTTATATACAATTATATCATTCCTTGGCAGTTGACATCCTTGTTTGATAATCGTTTCTATTCTCACTATAGATATGTCCATCAAACAACTTTTTAATACCTGAGTTAACAATATTATTTGGTATTTTCTATTTAATGTACCATTTTTAGATTATCACTGTAAATTGTATCTTCATTTAGCATGCCAGTCAGTCAAATGTACAAATTGACATAATTATGTTGTTAGTTTCTTTAATATTACAATATATCATTTCCTAACTTTTTGCTAGTGACTATCAACATAAAAGTGCAGTTTGTTCTGTTTGACTTAATGAGCCAGGGAGGGAGGAGATATATATATATATATATATATATATATATATATATATATATAAATTCTTAGAGTATTATTAATTATTGAATGCTTTCAAAACCTTAAAATATCCAAATATAAAGAAAAGGGAGTAGCTTATTTTTTGCCAATTTAACCTTTAGTACAATGCTGGTATGTAGTTACTATAAAGAATTACACCACCCAAGTAGAATTAGGTTGTTCATATAAGCAATGTTTTATTAGATATTTGCTGCTCTTTACTATTGATTTGTTCTGTTAGACAGTTCATTTATGATATATGAACGATGACAATTATGCCTTGCTTTGCATTAAATTCAACTATAAGAATCTTTTGTCATAAAACTGTGACTTAAGATGGACGTAACATTTTATTCCTAAGTCTTGAATATACAATCATAAGTGGTAACAACAATAAAAAGATAATCTTGCCACTTCTTCAATTCTTTTATTTAGTTGTGTCCTCTATTAGTAATGGACTTAGTTCATTTTGTCCAACTAATCTAGGTTTCAGTTTTGTATTTGTCAAATTTGTTAGTGAAAAAAGATAAATGCAATAGGAGCCAAATAGTTGTCATTATACAAAGCACTTCATTCAATTATTGATAAGATCTATACCATACCTAGTTTGTAACAACTTTATATTTAGTATGATACTGCATATAAAAAGTACAAGTATTAGACTATTCCAGAGAACATGTCAGAGTGGTTTATGAAGGCTATTAGATTAAGCATATAAAATTGACATTGTTCATCAGAAACAACTAAAACAGAAATAAATATTTAAGCCATGAAGCTTAAAAATTACAATGTTTCCAGCTAACATTTCTAATCTAGTGTCCTTCACAATGATGCTTTGCTGTGGCTAAGTTATGTTATGAAATAATTAATCCTTGACTATTGTGCTCAGTTTTTTAATGATAAATATGATTTATCATTTAATGGTCTTTAGAAATAGAATCAAATTTTATAGCAATTATGTATGTTGATTTTATTATTAAAAATAATTGATAGAAAATTTGGTATTAGTCAAAAAACTTATCTTATTAAACTTTGATTAAAGTATAGATGATATTTAAGCTGGATAGAAGAGGCAAGTTTGTTAGCTTACTCAAGAGAAAGGACGTGTGGGTAGCGTAATGGTTATTGGTGCAGATAGTGGAATTGGCAAGTCAAGTTCAAATTCTGTCCTAGTTTGTTTTATTCATTTCATGTTAATGCCTTTGGGAAAGGCATGAATCTATTTCTTCTTCCTTTCAAGTATAGATAAAATAGTAAGGTAGATTGGGCTCTTTAGTATTGAATGGCAGCCAGAAGGATAACTCTGAATTTAAAATTGGAGAAAGCAGCAGCGAAACTACTCCACTATTTTTCCAAAGAGGTCATAGTAAAGAGCAAAAAGAGCAAATTAATCTAAAGATCCTTTATGCTTAAACAGAGACAGGACACACAAATAAATAACAAAATCGAACCTTGTCATTGGAAACTCTTTTGTGTGTGTGTGTGATATATATTAATGTGTATGTTGTAACACTATAATCAGACATTAAAGATTCTTTTCTTCAAGTTTTGTTTGTCAAATCTTTGACGTCCTAATGGCATAATTATCCAAAGACCACATAATACCTTCTCTCTGGCTGCTAATAGTGAAAGTGAGTGTGGGTACATTTGATTATTGTAGCTCCTCCCAGCTGATTTCTTAATAGGAATCTCTTGACTGTTTGGTCTCTTTTCTGACCTGGCTTCCTCATCATCTCTTGATATTATTTCTACACAACCTACCCTAATTTTCTGTCTCTCACACACACACACACACACACACACACACACACACACACACACACACACACACACATTCTCTCTCTCACATTATCCTTCTAGAAAGTTAAGAAATAAAAATTTTTTAGATAAGAAAATTATAAAAAATGGAATATTTGGAGTAAGGGATGATTTTTTATTCTTCCCCTTCAAAATTCTTTACTTCTGTCTAATTAATTTCAACTTTATTTCTTTTGGATGAATAGTTTGTTGCTAGTATCATATATACATATTTAAAATAACTTTAATTTATATTGCCTTGGTATAAGTTTTACAAGTATTAAACTGACAGAAAGGAGAAATAGCCTTTATTCCACTGGTATGAAATCAATGTTTGTTCTTTTTCATAAAACTAACCAATCAACTTCTTGATTAAAGATATATCCTAGTCACTTGACAGTGACTTTGTGGTTTATCAATGAGTTGTATCTGCCAGTATTTTTTATATATTCTTCTCTGAGAAGCTCTGGCTGTAAAGCAGTAATTAGTATAGATGCACCACAAGCCATTGCTAGTTAGTTCCTTCATTGGCAGATACTCATCAAAATTGGCCTTGTACCAAAATTGGTTTCTTTCAGTTGAGAACATGAGAATGATGTCTGTTGAATTCAGATTTGAAAGAAGTGATTTGAAAATAATCTTGTTACTGATATAAATATTGCTTGTAGTGCTAATCATAATTTTCAAAAGAAAACTACATCAGTAAAAAGGAAACCAGTCAGGTGGCCAATACATTAATGTATCAGTTTTAAACCATAATAGCTTCTTATCTAAATTAGGTAACTTCAAAAATATCAAAAGTACTGTCTTAAAATGGCTTTTGTACTTGAATATTCACAGTATTATGGAAGAAAATATTTGTATTTTTAGTCTTTAATTATTTCTTCTGACACTTACTGGTTATAAACATCCAATTTGTCCAATCGTCTGGAACAGTTTGCTTTATGTGCACTTTGTATCTTCTCTCTTGCTTTTCAATATCTCTTTCTCTTTGGTAAACTTACATTTTTTTTTTTTTTTTTTTTTCTGACAGCCTTAAACAGGTTTACTCTTAAGATTTTCAAACTTATCATGTTTTCCAAACTTGTTATCGTATGACTCATTTTATTTTAAACGTTTCAGTTTTTCTGCTTTATCAGACCATCTTGTACCTTGTGTTACTTTAAAAGGTGGAATGTTATGAGAAAGACATTATTTGTTTTGAATATGTACTAATGGTTCTGTGTGTAAACAGAAAATGAAATAAAAGAATACTTTCTTGGATTTTTTTCAAAAATATTTGTCTTGTTTAAGTGGATGTAATCTGATATTAATAAAAAAATATTTCTTATATGAAAGTCATTAAACAGATTAAGTTTCTTCATTTTCATAGAAAAATTTAATGTCTGCACTAATTTCCATGATTTACAATTACTTGTGTTATACTGACATTTTAGAATTGATTTTGCTGAAATTTGGATTAAAGATAACTTAGAAGTCTTTTAAATAAGATCTCAAATGTGTATTAATTATACAAATATGGACTAATAAAATCTGTAATGTTTATCATTTTAAAAAAATTTTATTTACTTCATTTATTAAATGTCAACTGTTTTTGCTTATAGCTTCTAATATATATTTTACATTTAGAGGTTATTTCTTTCTCTAAGATATAATGTTGAAATTGAGATAAAAATGACTGACATTTTTACCCTGATAAACTTTAACTACATTTTTGTATATCATTTTTCATTTATTGGTTTAATATTTTCTTATTTGAAGCATTTTATATTTCTAAGTGAAGAGCTGATCACACACCTGACTTTGAAGAAAATAAGTGATCTCTAAGTACAAGGATGTGAATTTGTCAAATACTTTTCTTAGTGATTCTGGACCAGATCTCTTTGTAGTATTCCCTTATGATAGCCCATTATGTTAATGATTGCATCCAACATAAAACTTTAGCAGATATCTAGTTATCATTTATGTATTACAGTGGTTGAAATTTGAATAAATGCTTCTTACAATCAAATGTAGTATCAAACTGTCACTTTCTGTATTTTCAAAGTTCAGCTTCTCTTCTTTCTTTATTTTTATTTTATTTTTTTATCGGTGTCACCCCATGCAATGCAGTAAAGCCACTAAGACACAAAGGATTACAAGGTGTAGAAGAATTAGGAACAGAAATATTAATAATGCATGGGAAGAGAAAAGAGTAATCAGGAGGACAGTTGATAGTGTTTGACATTGCATTTAAATTTTTGCAGATTAATGTTGGCTGGAAAGCATAGAGCTGGAAGGGAGTTCCACAAGTGAGAAGTGCAAGAAAAGAAACTGTTAGCATAGAACTTATGACTATATCTAACCAGCTTGAGTATAAATTGATGAGATCTTGACGCCAGTCTAGTACTGCACTTGAATTCGAAAAGTCTAGGTACCATAGCAAAGAGCTCATCTGAACAATGAAAGTATTTGTAGAAAAGACACAGGGACGCAATCTTACAATGGTGGGAAAGTAACTGAAGCCAAGCTGTTTTGAGATGTAATGCTGAATTAAGTTTCAGCAATGTTTTATCCTCCCCCCTCATCATAAGGTTTTACTATACATGATGTTCAATAATAAATACATGGATTCTATGATGGGCTGCCTGTGCAATTTTTACTAATGACTTCAAATATAAATTTCCCATTAGACTTAGTGTGATGAATTCAGTTTTTCTCAATTTTGGTCATGCACTATATTTATCATTTACTTTTAAGGCAGGTAAAAATGAGTAGAATAACTTTTAATTTGAATAAGCTTGTTTTTCATGTTTGAGATTTAATAGAACCATTTTTTAATTCATATATGTAACAAATTTTACTTTAGATTCATTACTTTTTTGTACTATTGATAGAAAAACAAATATTTACCAACTGTTGGAAGTATGAAACATGTTAGGGGTTAGGATTAAAGGCAGTGAACTCAGTATGTATAAAAATCATTAACAATTTTTTTTTTTCTTTTTTTATATCAAAAAATAAAAAATCATCAAATAGTGATTTTAATGTTTATAAACTGATTCATTGTCATTTAAAAAAAACAGTAAACAGGCCATCGTTTCTCCTAAGCATTTTCCAGCAATAATGAGTGCATCGTCATTTATGGTAGGTTGCAAATGCCGCGGTAGATATCGTACTATAATAGCACCCTTGAATCTCTAGCTTACAAATTTTACTTTTTTTTACAAGTAAAATTTTAAACCTGAAATGGAATCTTATTTCTAGTATGCACACACATTTATTTTTGTATTAATTCCTGACTCTATTTTTCTAATCAGTATTTGCTTGTATGCATGGACAAATCATTTCTTTCTAAAATTATTTAAAATATTCATAAAATGTCTGATTCCTAAAAGGAATTTAATTTGGTCAGCAGTAATTAAAGTTGCAAAAACTTATATGAATTTATATTCGTAGATTCAGAAAATACTGCTTGCATCTCTGGTGCCACTTTCTCCACCCAAATATTATATATCTCTTGAATTTGTCTCTCCTAAATGTTATGGTCTTTAATTTTTTCTGTATTCTTACTATTGGGTGGATAATCTTGAATGACTAAGATGTTCCTGTATAAGATCTAATTTCTATATAATAAAACAATTTTATGTATTTCCTGTTGGATACTGAAAATATGTTGGATAAGAAAAGTACTATGATTAATATAATGAAGCAGTCTTGTTTATAAACATGGCATCACTTATGAATAGGTTTGTCTAATTAGTGTATTAGCCAATATTGAGGTATTTTTCTTTTCATTGTTACAAAGATCTATTATTTTGACATGGTGGTTATTTGTGTTACATAGAACTAAAAAGCTTGAGGTTTGACTTGAGGACGTTACAACACAATGTTGGTAATGAAGAACCTTTGATACAGCCCTTATAAATAAATGAATCAATGTCCTAGTTATTATTCTTCTACTTGTTTTGTCTACTAAATTGAACAAGTTTTCTTTTTTACTTTTTAAAGAATGTCTACAAATTTGGGACATTTGTAAGTTCATATATAATCAAATGTTGCAATTGTTTTAACTTTATTAAAGTGTTTATAATTAATTATACCAACATGTGCAACTTCATGATTAGTAAACTATTACTACTAAAATAACTTAATTATATGTAAACTAAAATTCAACAAATAATGTTAAATTTGGTTAGATTAACTGTTTTCATTCATTTCAGTAGAAAGAATATCTAGCAGCAAAGTTTCTCTTGGAAAAGTGCATGAATTATAAGTAACAATAGCATAATAGATAAAAATATAGAAAATGCATCAAATACAATTTTATTTCTCTAAAAGTTACTTACTATTGTCCTTAATTAATTTTATCTTTATAATTTGGTTGATTTGTCAGATAATATAACTATTGCCATATAATTCTTTTAAATTTTTTTTTTTTGTAAATATTTCTTTAGTAAATCAATTAGAAATTGATACAATTTTGAATTTATTCTAAAGCAGCTTTATAGTATAGTTTGAAAATTATCAGAATATTATTCCTTATTTAGCTATAATTTTTATCATTATTGTATAAGGTGTATTTAAAAATCTCAAGAATTTATTTTGGTGACATCAAAACCTTTGGCTGTCCATTTTTTGTTTTCTTTTTCCATTTATTATTTTTTCAATTGTTTTTATTTTTTTCAGCTCAGAGATATTCCCAGTGTGAGTCAGAAGTTGGCATGTTTCCTTTCAAAGTTCTTTGAAGTCTTTATATGGCATTCTTAGAGTAGTCTCATCTGATCTGCTTGATAGTTTTCTTCTATTCACCATCAGTAATAGATACTACTATTTTGACTCTAGACCCAAGTGTATTGTTGTTCATATCCTAAAGTTGGTTAATTTCCCCTCATATTTCACCTCCCTTTGTCTATATTGCATTTTCTGGTCTTCCATTTGTGTATTTCTTGTAATTGTTTGCATGAATATATAGAAATGTAAGTAATTGAACTTAAATGGAATTCACTCTATTCATGTTCAATGATTTACACTTGATTATTTATAGATTTGTGTCTGATTTATATTACTGAATATCAGATTTTAGGTATCTATTGTTTTGGAGAATTTTCTTGTCAAGTGCCCTTAAAAATTCAGATTGGATTTTGTCATATAGTAATTTGGTCTCCTTCATTTTTGTACTTGTTAAAACATTTAAACTGACTTAATTCTTTTATTAGTGATATGCTAATTATGTCCTCAGTCTGTGTACACTCATGCATTTTCTAATGGATCCCGTTATATATGAGCCTATTTTTTAGTTCTTATTTGTATAAAACTTCATATCTTTTAATCTGGTTTCTTTATTAGAGCACCAATTATGTGTCATCATATTTTCATCTTTGAATTTTACAGCTGCTTCTGTACACAATTTTCTCATCTAACAATTTAAATTTTTGTACTTTTTTCATAATGGTGGTTTGTTATTACCTAGCATAGAGTTGATGCTCACATCCTTCATCTTTTCAGATCTTTTTTGAAGCCTGTTTTTTTTTTTTTTTTTTTTTTTTTTTTTTCTCTCTCATCTTCTCTCCGCAAATAATTATTAAACTTCATAGGCACAGTGAAGTAATGGATAGCAGCTCCGATTGAGGAATATGAAAAAACCAAGTTTGAATTCCAGTCAAGTTATTTGCTTACATGCAAATATAACTCTACTGGAATTCAAACTTTTTTTTTTTTTTTTTTGCAAATAAGCTTGGAAAAAGTACAGATACATCTCTTCTCCCTCATCACACCTATGGGTAAATAGCAGGACAGATTGGATTCTACAGCCGATCTTGGTGAAGGACAACTTTGAATTAAAAACCTGAGTGGCTGGTGACGAAACTGGCTACCTTACCAGACCCTGGTCTGGTGAGGTAGCTAAGTGGAACCCCAACACCACAAATAGCAAGAGCTGTTAAGCAGCAGATGAACACCTCAGTCAACAACCATCCATTCCACAATTGGCCAAGCATAGTAAGTATGGCTACACCCCTGAAGACATAGAAGGGTTCTTCCAACAGGAGTCAGAAGGCCCTGGATTGTGAAACTTCATTTATTTGGCCCAGCGTTTTAGCGCCCCCCCTTCATTTCTGTGCATATATTGCCACTAGATATTTACTTAACATGGCATCAAATGATTGGAAAATAAATTAAGCTAAATGTTATTAGATGAATAAAAAATGGAGACATTCTGAACAAATTAACTTTCTTTGAGATTTGGTTACTTCAATGATTTCTTTTATAAAAGTTAGTATTCTGACACTATAGCAATCTACTTCAATTTACTTCTGAATAACATTTTTATCAATGACTCAATCAAATATATCCTATTATAAAAGACTGGCAAAATAACAAGATGAATAAAGAAATATAAAGGGAAAGTGTTACATTTCTGTATTTATAAATTCATGCTGAATATACATGCATAAAAAAAATTGGCAATCTTTGCCTTTTTTTCCCCCCTCAGTTGGAAACTTCTGCCATCTTGGCACATTCACCTTGACATTAAGTGCCAGTGTTGGAGCACAGCCAGTGGAACCATCTTGAGTCTTAAGATAATTTAAAATACCAGAATATTCTATAGAATTTAACAAATAAAATCCCTGATGGTATGAAAAAACATTTGTAGAATTTAAAAAAAATATTTTCTTTCCTTTGATTAAAAAAGCCTTTACAATTGTTGGCATTCAGCAACTTTTGATGTTTAAATATTTGGTGTTAGATGCTGACATTCATTCTCCTTTGGGGGTTTAGATGTTGAAGCTCATTTCCTTTGAAGTTTGTACACTATTAGTTTTAGTTTTTGTCTCTCTTCTGGTTTTGTTTTCATTTCTTCAAAAAGCTAGTAACATCAGTTACGCAAACTGACAGTAATCAAAGTTATATACACTCTTTTCTATTATATCATAAACCCTAGAATACACCAATAAAAGCTAAAAATACTATTAATAAAGCTTGTGGCAGAAAAGGGCTTAGGAGAGATAGTAAAAAAAAAAAGCAGAAATTACTAAGAGCTACAAAGGACAGGACATTGTGGAGAGCCATGATCGTCCATGTCCTGACAGGACATGGCACATAGAAAAAGTTGAGCACATGGAAATCACACACACACACACACACACACACACACACACACACACACACACACACACACACACACACACACACACACATATATATAATATATATATATATATAGCCATGGGCAAAACTATGGGGCAGGTGTATAAAAGTTAGAAATATATAATTGAAATGCTTTTATTTTATCATTTAAAGCAAAAGAAAGCTTTCAAAGTAAATTTAACCTATATTTAAATACTTGGTGTGGGCTCCTTTTGCTTTTATAACTGTCTTTATGCACTTTTGCATATTGATGGCCAGCTTAGCACAAGTAGTTGGCTTGATTTTCTACCATTCTTCATGAAGTTTGGCTTCTAATTTGTTTTGAAGAATATTTGTGCACTCTTTTACCTAAGCATGCCTACATATGTTCAATGGGATTCAGGGGATTGAGGAGGCCACTTAATTACCATCACTTCTTTCTATTCAAACCAACCTTTCAAAACTCTGGATGTGTGGCATAGTGTATTGTCTTGTTGGAAAATTACTCCATCTGGTATGTTATTGTTGGAAATTTTCTTTAATGAAGGTTGGTAACATTGTTCTAACATGCTTGTGTAAATGTTGGAATCTACCCTCACATGTGAATAACATGCATGTCTTGGAAGATGACATGCAGCTCCAAACCATTACACTCTTGCCTCCAGATTTTACAGTTGGGGCAATACATTGAGCATCATATGCTCCCCTAATTCTTTGGCAAACAAACAGCTCCAGGAGTTTCAAAAACCTGATAAAAATTAAAATTTTAACGGTAATTTTCTATTCAATAAAAATACAGTATTAATAGGCATAATAAAATCAATTATTCTCAATAAATTAGTTTCAACTAATAAAGGAAATTACTTCAAAGTTGCTTTCATCAGACCAGGCAACTTTGGCCCAATTCTCAGCCGTCCAATTTTCATGCTCTTTTGCAAAAGAAAGTCTTTTTTTTTTTTTTTTCCCTAACTAACCTCAGACAGCAATGGTTTTTTCGAGCTTTACATCCTTTGAAGCCAGATTCTACTAACCTTCTTCTTGCTGTGTGAGTCAATATCATTTTGTTGCCTCATGAAATTCAGCAATCACATTTGAAGAGTTTCATTCCTATCACCTAGAGATACTCTCTTTAGCAGTCTGTCTTCCCTTGAGTTTGTACACCTTTTCTGGACTTGGCCATCACGATTTTTGAAAGAATTGGTTTAGTTATATCTTTTAATGGTTGTTTGTACACCATTTCTTGAGCATTTCACTTTTCTTCCAATTTTGACTTGGAATAACCCTTCTTTGAACAATGCAATAATTTCAGCACTTTTAGTTTTTGGAATGTTTTTTTTCGGAGACATTTTCAACAAAGAAGCAGCATTTATAAATTGATACTAAACTTGTTACTTAAAATTAGAAAAGATTTAGTACTACAGATTAAATTTTAAATAAATGATTTTGCTACTTATGCTTAATAAGTAAAAATGAACACAAATCATTATTGGTACCCACCACTACCATAAATACCAGAAACATCAATTCAAAAATCCTTATTATAGTGTTTTCAGCTAATACAAGTACAAGTTTCAATCATTAACTTTTCTACGCCTTCCCCATAATTTTGTCTAAGGGTGTATATATGTGTGTGGTTTTTAGCAATAGAAGCCAATTTACTTGACTAATACTTTCATATAACTATTATTTTATATATAAAGCAAAAGGTTTGTTACTTAGCTGATTGATGTTACCTTCAGCATCCTGACTATAGAGTTTTGTAGACACACTCTGGGAATTACTCTGTCGTGTGTGTGTGTGTGTGTGTGTGTGTAAAAATATTACATTTTAATTTACAATAATTTTATGAAAGACAATTTTTTCTTTAATATTCCTCTTTTCCCCTTACTGTTTCGTTTTGCTTAACTTTTGCCTTAAACTTTTAAATTTTTCCATTTATTAACAGTAGAATATTAAATAAACTGGGTATATACTGGTTAAATATAGTATTGATACTTATGCATTACCATTGAATAGTATAGTTTTTTTTATACTAGTAGAATCATTAATGGCTTCATACGAAGTAAGGTAATTAGTAACATTAGTCATTGCTTTGAGAATGTGTAGTCATGCACATTGTGCAGCTAAGTTGGTTGGTAGATAGGGATAAACATGTATTATAATGCTTTTAGTCTGATTTTTTTTTTTATTTTTTTATTTTTTTTTTTTTTTAAAGAAACACAAATCACTTTTTACTTTGGGTGTTCTTGCTAATTTTAAATCATTTTGCAATCATTTTTAAATATTTTGCAATACTTGGTAGAAATATGTTAACTTATTTTTCTAATGAAATTAATTACTATGAAAAAACATTCATTGTAAGTGTAGTATGCTTTTAGTTTATCTTAGAATTATCTTGAACATTAGCTACAGCAGTTTCATTTTCTTGATGATTGTCATCATAGCCTCAGCTAAAAAAATACACTCCACTCTTTCATAGCACATAGTAAAATTTTATTTATTCTTTTACAATACCACTCTTATAAAATCAATGCTGATATTAATGTTTTAATACACAAACATTGACATATGTTCACTTGCTGAAATAACATGAATTTTAAGATGCTAATTTTTTCTTCTATTAGATAAAAATATGGCTAGTTATGTGTTGCTTTATTTAGTTTAATACTCCTTTTCAACCACTATTGCTCATAGAATGTGGCATTAACCTACTTTACTGAAACATCGACAACATAACACCTACAAGAAAAAATTGCGTTATTTATTTTTTTTATTTGTCGCTAAAATACTCCTTTAGGGATATTGCTTGTATTCTCAGATGCTATAGTGGTTTTGTTTTCTCCTTCATTGTGCCATAAAGATGACAACCTATGGCCGGTTTTTCTAGTTTTATCTATGATGACTCATGACATCCATTTACAAAATCTGGAAAAATAGGAAGGTTACAATTTGTAATTTGTGTGGGTGTATTTCTTAAATATTTATTTGTCAACATTGAAATAGTTTTAATTTAATTTAATGACCTTTAACATGTTTAATATATTCTTAATAAAAATAGAATAGTTTTGTAATTTGAGTATTTTAAAAATATTTAATAGTTGAAATATTAAATATATTGAATTTTTTTTTAAATACTTAAGTAGCTGAATTATATATACATGATGAAAATTGACATCTGCTATGTTGTTCCCCCAAACAAGAAAAATATGATTTTGGGATATTTTTCTAAAATAATTAACACGAGCATATTTTATGTAATCTTTAACATAAAAGTTGAGATTTTTCGGAATTGTACATTAGATTAAATAAGCTGAGAATATTGAAAGTAATTCAAATTCCACACAATGCTAAATAAAATGTGTGGGACAAATATTACTTATACATTGAATTTTTTCTACAATGCTATGAACGTCAATAAATACTAATTTTTTTTATGCTTTTAGTGTAGATTTTATTATTACACAAATCGCTGATGTAAGCTACTTATGCATACCGCATGATTAATTTCAGTTGAAGAGCTTATTAGCTGTCAAATTGTCTCAGTTGATATTTTTCCTTTATGACATAACTTGTATTCTAATTCTCTTTAAATCATAATACTTATTATCAATAGACAGCTGTTCTTTTAATTTGGTTAAATTTTATGACAAAATCTGATTTTTATTTTAACAAAATTTATCTGAAATATATTTGTATAGACTGATTTTTTTATTTATTTATTTATTTATTTTTTTGTAATAAATATATATTTTAACTAAATGGATTGAAATTAAACATACTCTATTCAAATTGTCAAAGATAACTTTCTTTTTTTTATTCAATGGAATTATTAATTCACTCTTTAGGGGTAAAAATCAAAATTTTTAGTTTTTAGTATCATTCTTGAATCTTTTATGATGTATTTTATGATATATTTGTTTTTGCATGACTAGGAGAAGAAATGTATTGATTAATTTATCCTTGTTAATTGACAAAAATAACTTTGTTATTGTGCCAAGTCTGTAAACAAGTCATATGCATCATAAATATTTAAAGGTTATGCATATTTTATGCAAGTCTGTTTTTAATTAAATTTATCACTTCTATGAATAAAAGCTAATCGTATTTCCTTTTGAAATTAATAGCATTTGAACGTTTTTGCTATTGATGTTGCAGACTCCTACATATAGCAGCTAGAAAAAAAATGCTGGTTTATTATAAGTATCAGAGCTAGTGCATGTGTCTCGTGAGCCCTCATCAAATTTGATATGAATCTGTGATATCAGGCTCTCTATTCTATTACATCTCAATTTTCCTAAGATAGTATTCATATAAAATACAAATTTTATTGTAAACTAATTGTATACAATAATGTATCCTATGCAGTATAGGTGAACAGTTCAACTAGAATAATTAAAAATAAATACAATGTATCTAAATAATATTAGAGAAATGTCATAATAGATCATTCCATCTTAAATAAATCAATGTTTTTGCAGCAATTTTTAACATCAACTTGAGATTTTTCTTGTTAAAAATTTGTATAATTTTAACATTCAACATGGATAAAAAAATAATGAATAGTATTTTTTCATGACTTAAACAAAAAATCCCACTAAGAATGATGTCAAAATTTGAAAACAATTTCATCCTTTAATACAAATAGTTGTGGTTAGTTTCATTTGTAATGTATATAAATGTAGGTAGAAAAAAAAAACAATGTTGATAAGGGTCACAAAGCACTGTCTTGAGCCCCCAATAAAGCTTGATTCCCTACTCCCCACGATGGTGGGTTCGGGGGAAAGGGTACACCCAGGCCCTGATGAGTATCTCTTCACCTATCTGTGACTTGTAATGGAATTTCCTAACTTTTTTGTTTGTAGCCTGTTACTTTTGACTATTGAATGAATGTACAAAAGCTTAAAGTAACTCTGGAAAAATTATTGCTTCAAAGTTCTTTACTACTCTGTACTTTATATCTCCTCTTCCTCCTCCTCGTTAATTGGCTTATGACTAAAGCAAAAGCTACTTTAAGTCCCCTGGAGTTGCTCATATTTTTTCTATGTACCTGAATGCTATTATAACTAATTTGTATAACCAACCAGACATTTTTATTTGATAATAATGACTGAGGTTATATCTTAGTGGTGATGGCATTGGTTATGGATATAGTTTTCATTTGTCACAAGTTTGACTTTTTTGTAGAATTTAATCTTTCTAAATATATCAAGGTTTATCATCAATTTTTTTATATCTCTTTTCTCTTCCCTTCTGTAATTTCTACATATGCACACTACAGTTCAAAAGTATGAGGAAATCCTGGTAATTTTTTTTAAATTGGCCCAAAATGTAGTTTTGTACTTCAAATAAGAAAATTATTGTAAATGATTTGAAAAAAAAAAGAAAAAAGTGGCATGATGTTTTATTAGAAATTTTATGACAAAAGCATTTTATGATTCAATTTTGCTCTTGTCAAAATACCCTCCTTTTAGCCTTGATTACTGCAGCAAAAAACTTTTGCCATTCATTGCAAAAGTTTCTCAAAGTATAAGTTTGATAATTGATTCCATTTTTTTTTTTTTTTCTCCAATAACACAGCTCTTTTTCATTATTCTTTTCACTCTTCTGTCAAGTTCATCCCATGCTAATTCTGAGGGTGAGTTCAAACTTTTGAAGTGTGTGTGTGTGTGTGTATATATATATATATATGGACATTGAAGTCAACACCCACAGGTGACACTCAGTCAGTTTTGTGCTAAACACAATTGTCAGGCTTGACAGTTGTGTTTAGCATGGAACACTGTTGCCTCTGGGTGTTGACTTCAGTGTCCACTTTTATATTTACATATGCTCTATCCCTGATATTGAACATTTTAACTCATAAATATAGTGTACTGTAAAACTACATTTTATATATGCTCACACAGTAAATTTATATTATCCTGGCTTAGCACACAAAAGGCCACAATTGTTGGTAATTCAGGGAACACTGAAATTGTTACAGTAGTAATGAACTTTGAGGTTAGCTTGTAAACTATTGCTTCACAACAAGGCACTTGTAAAGATTATTTACTAAGCTTAGCTGAGTTTAGCATGAGGCCACAGTGGTGGGGTACCCAGTACAGATAGAACTCCTTACATTAGAACATTTGTTTTCCTATCCTTGCAACCCATGGAATGTATAGCCAACTATAATAAAAATAAGCTTGTGTGCACTTGAACTTTTCTTTATTTAATCACTGGCACCTTTTGAATAAGAATGAAATTAGACATTTTTATGAAACAACCAGGGACAAAAATAAGTATAAAACTGTCATGAAAAGCCATGATTGTTCTCTGATTAATAAGTTATGTTCATTTTGTGATTGAAGTGATAGAGATTAAGGACAAAATCTTCTCAGTATAAGAGTACATGGCTTAATTGAATACAAAGATTTTTATTTTAGTTTGAAAAATTTTGCCATTTCTTTTGTTCATTTTATAACTGAATTCACAATTGTAACAAAAAATTAAATTAATTTATTAATAACTTTTTGATGTTAATTTCATAAATTTTGATAACATCTTATTACCTTAAACATAAGACTTAAGCCATTCTAAGTTGTAGCAGTTGACTCAGAATGCAAAGCTCTACTTATAACCTGACCAATAAAATCAGTCTTTCTATAGTGTAACACACACACACACACACACACACACACACACACACACAGAGTTTGTGATGCAATTATTTGTGAAACATTTAATATATTTATTTACCTTTTTAAACTAAAAATAAAATCTAGCAGATGTAATTCTAACATGTTTTGGCACTCTCTATTTCCAGTCCAATTAGGAAACCAATTAAGCTATTTTTCTTTTACTCATTAACCTAAAAAATGCTAATAACTCTTCATAATCTATAAGGTTTTAAACCTGCCTCTGGAAGGATTTGTTATCATAGTACAAATTAGTCTCAGAATCATTGTATGTATACAATTATATATTTCCTGGTGGATTTCAGTTTTGTGGTTCATAAGTAGTTGCCTGTCTTTTGACAACTTTTAAATCTCACCTTTCTTTTCATATGATCTGAAGATATGAAAATTTCTCCTATGCTTTTTGTGATAGTTTCTTTTGGAATTCAATATTTCAATATAATCCATGGGAGAATAAGTTATTTGACAATATCATTAGTGGCTTTGTCAAAAATTGATTTTTTTTTCTGTCTTCTAAATAGTTTTGTATTCAAGAAATTTTAAATCAATTTTTTTTTTATTTATTTGCAGATTTATAGACACAATAATTTGAAGATAATGTATATAGAAAATTCTTAGTTTTATTCTAAACTAAAAATATTTTTGGGAAATAAAGTATTTTTCTTGAGTTTTACATAAAAACAAACCTAGTTTTGGTTTGTTTTTCAAACTAGGTGCCCTGTTTATTTTATTTGATTCACATGAATAGATATTTGGTTGACCATGTAATATTATAAAAGAAACTTTCATTCTTTGCATAAATAGATTCTTTTGAATATTACTCAAATGTAAATATTTTCATATTTATAATAAAATAAAACCTATTTTCTTTGTCTTATTGGCATCAAGTTTTCAATTTTTGCAGTTTTGTTCTTTCATTATCAGAAATTTTATGAATTTGTTGATAATTTAAGCTCTCCACCTCACCACCATTATAATGATGCATATCTGGAAATGATTTTTCTTGAATGAACTAACAAAAGGATAAACTTGTTTCCTACTTTATTTCAAACTTAAAGGAAACTATAATGGTGTTGTAAAATATTGATAAGTATTATTATTACATGGGTTGTTCCTTTTTATATTTTGGATAACACGATATTGAATCAAGCTATTTGAAATGTTTACTTTTTATTATAAATACATTAAGGAAGAAAAACCTATTTTCAAATAGATGCAAAAAGCCTTTATTTTCTAATTTCTGCAAATTAGCCTTGTTTATGAAATATTGTTGGTAAAAATGTAAGCATTATTATTGTAATTTAATATTTAAATCTTAAAATTTCTGATCGCTAAAATCTATCTCGTGGAATATATTGCACAAATGAATCTTGCATGTAATAGTGAAATCAAATTACAATAGCATTTATTCATTTTATATCATTTAATTTTGAACAAATCCATCCTCTATCAAGTTAAATTTAATTTCCTTTTTGAACAAATTAAAAAAAAAATATCAGTTAAACTGGCCAGTATTAACTTTTATTAGCCTTTTCTCAGTTTTACCAATTTCAAGTATTTAATTTTATTTAATGAGAAAAGCAATTTGAAGTAACTTATATTGCGTTTTATTATTGAATTATTATCGAAGACTTATGAAGTTATTATGAAATAACCTTGATCTTCAGAAACAAAAATGATTGATACAACCATTTTGATATCTTGATATTTCTATTCATGAGAGAAAATATAAAACTGATACCATTTCAAAAAGAGGTATTTCTAATGTTTTGATATTATTCTTGTTTAATATCTTAGCTGGAAACAAATGCGTACAGATCAACACCAGATTTTGTGTGTTGTAGCCTGCAAAACAGTAGACTAAACCATTCAAATAAGAATATGTTGTGTTGATTCTTTGCAGCTACATCATTTCTCTTGCCTGTATTTGAGAGCCTGCTTCTATAGTCGGCCTGTTTGGAAATTTTGAATTCTTGATGGTGAGGGAGGGTTTACTTAAAATAAATTCTTCTGTAGCATAGATTTTGGAAAGCTGCTTATGCTGAAGAAAAAAAAATTGTGGATTATTCTGTATTTTCATTGAGCAAACATTTAATAAAAAATGTAAACTATTCAATAAGTATTTTTGTATCGGAATATATTTAACTTAACACTTTCTACTTTAAAATTTTTACTTAAATATTTACACAGCTTTCACTGAAAAGAGCAATAAAATTGTTACCAAATAATCAGTATTGTTTTAATTAAATTACTTTTGGATATGAACAGTTAGTTTTTCACTATTTTAAACCAATAATCTGATTTCCTGAATATTTACTTGAACTCTGTTTACTTTGGTGTATACATCATCTCTTATATTTAATGCCCCTTTCAGGACATGGGTGATCATGGCTCTCTCCAACTTCCTATCTTTTGTAGCTTTTGGCAGTTTGTTTTTACTATACTTCTCACACTGTTCCACTGTTCATTTAGCCAAGATTGTTATTTAGCTTACTCACTGCCCATCTTGCCTTCAATGTCCTGTGAGTGTAAAATTCTTCAAGCTCTCTTATGTGTCCCCAAAATTTCAATTATCGCTTTCTGATTTTAAGTATAAGTATCCTTTTTGTTTCCATTTTCTTTAAAACTTCCTTGTTGCTCACATGCTCTGTCCATTGTATTTTCAGTATTCTTCTATAGAACCACTTCTTTGTGGCTTAGTCTCCTCTTTATCTCTATGAAAATTGTCCAGAATTCACTGCCATATTTGAGGATTGATATTACATCGCAGTTCAGCATCTTTGTTTCTAATGTAATTTGCCTGTTTTTTAATACTTTGTTTAGCTTTTGGAAAGCATCTTTAACTATTCCAGTGCACTTTCATTATCTGTAATCATATTTTCTGTCTTTTGTTAAAACATTTCCCATCAAAATTTAAATTTCTGTAGCATTTTCTTTTTATCTTTTCATGACTTTGTGAATTGTTAGGTTTGTATTGTTTGTTCTAAGATACTGTAGAAAGGAAGACTATATGTATTTTCCACTTGAAGCAGTAAGCATGAAAAGGATTTGTGTACCTAATCATTGATTGTCCATAAAATGTTCCTTTTATAGATTAACACACATTTTACCAAGCCTATATTTAGCTTCTATTAAGCTCAGCCAGTTTTTCATGAGTTGCTAGGTTGTCTCACCTTATGTTCCAGAGGTCAAAAATCTTGATCTAAACTTTGAAAACCTGATTGACAGCACTTTATTAGAACTAGATAGTGAAGATTGTGCATTCTTTACCTGGTTTATGTATATAAACAAAAAAAAATCTCTTGAGGTTTTTTTTTTTTTTTTTTTCTAAATCCGTAAGAATTTTTGTGCACTTGTTAATGATTAGGAAATGGTAGATGAATCAATGATTAGGTTGAGCTAAATGGAAATATTTAGGGCATGTGAATTCTAAGAGATATGGTAAATTAGTTATATGGAATGTTTTTTTATTAGTAAGGTTTGTTGGATTATATTGTATAATTTCTTTTCACTGATAGTACATTTTTTTATCAGATTATAAAAAGGTATGACTAGAAAGATAGATTGAGAAGTATTTATTTTTGACATCTTTGAGCTCATTAATACTTTTATTGTATTTTGAATTAGACTATCAGCTTGTCTCATCCTTATGCTAAGTGGAATCTCAATGTGTCCTTAATGTCTATGCTTTCATCTCTTGATATTATGACTTGTAGCTTTTCTAAATAATCAGTTTGTAGGACTTGCTCTTTATTTTCTTTATAACTAAATCTTTGGGAGTTAATCAATTTTTTCAGCATTATGAAAATGATACATTTCTACTCTGGAATCATGTTCCTTAAAATTTGTAAAACTCAGATTGTGGTTAACATATCCCTTTTTGGGATATTTTCAATAAAAACACTTTAGTTATTTCTTCTTAATGTTAAACAAAATACCAATGTGAAAATATTTCCATTTGATGAGAGCTTGAATTTATAAACCTGATTTGTACTTGTTGATTAGAAAATTGTTTCCTACATTAGTTCTGTCCTTTATACTAGATTGGCAAAATTTATGGCACACATGAATGAAAACTTTGGTTTTGAAACCATACTCAGTTATTTATAGTCCGAGATAAATATTCTTGGGCTATAAAATAAAGATATGTATAAACTGGGTATGAATTGTTTTCTGGTTTATTTTGTTGTCCTTAGTAATAATATATAGACTTGATAAAATTATTAAGTAACAAAACAAAACAAACTGAACAATGTCATGGAGATGACCAGACATCTAAATATTAAAGCAATCTTGTTAGTTACTTATTGATTGTGTGTGTGTATGTATGTATGTATGTATGTATGTATGTATGTATATATATATATATATATAAAAATTTTTTTTTTTTGTATTTAGTTTTCATTAAAAAAGAAATTTTTTAGAATTGAGATACAATGTTTTTATACTGTTTTATTGAACAGAAGTACAATTAATATGAAAATATTTAAATGAATTCTTTACTGATAGAGGAAATAGACAACACTTCTGAAAGTGAAGAACATTGCTTCTTAAGAAACACAATCTAGTATATTTTACTCTATTCCTGACAATTGTTTAATCATGCCAAAATCAAATTGTACAACTTCATTCAACCTCAGTAAGTCTATTTTCCCCCATTGCTTTGCCTTGTCTTGTTTAACAGGATAAACAACTTCTGGTTGGTTCTGAAATACCAATCTTTTTACGTTCTAAATTGATTGAGACAGAATAATAAAAAAGCAGAAGGGAATAATGACAAACTGACCTAGGAAATCTGTTATTTGAATTTCCAGTAACATCTTTTTTTTTTTCTTTGATTTATTCATGTTAATGTTTGCTTGATTGTGTAACAGATGAAAAGACGAGTTGTTTTTTGCCTCTTTACGTGTAAATCACTGCTGAACAAGTCTCACTCCTTTTATAAACTTTATTCTCGTTCTACACCATAATCTGTAATCAGAAGAGGTGAAATAAAACATTTTCAATGTTCAATTTGAATTTAAGGAATTTTTCATTTTATATTGAATAAATTATTAAATTGATTACTAAAATATATATTATGAATATTAGTATAATTACTCTTCATAATTAAAAGAAAATAAATTGTTCTTTTTAGCATCTATAAATATACAATATATTATAAGAAATGAATTGGAAACTTCTTTTCTAGGTAAAGGGTTGTATTGATATGCATAGTGTAACATATTGTACAATAGTTTAATTCCTTAACTAAGGTAGAAGCTTGTTAACCATAAGAAAAATGTTAGAAATCTTGCCAAAGGTTATCTTTTCAGTTGTGAATGGATTCTAGTTGGCAGAAATGGCAAAAGGATTTGATTAATTTATTTTAATTTTTTAAACAAGTAATGATTTTTGAAAGCACTCTCCAACATTTTCTTATTAAATTGTCAGGTGAGAAATGAAAGTTGTCATTTGTAGTTAGCCCTGCAAATTTTAATAAATATCCTGCTGGATATTGTGGTTATGTCAACCGTCACTTGTTGACAGTTTCTAAGTACATGTCATTACATAACACACATTATTATTTGTGTTTTTGTTTATTAAAAGATGATATGCACTGATTTATTTAAACTAAGTTTTTTGTTGTTGTAACTATTTTTTTTCTTGACTAAATTCCATATTTTAAGTGGTTGAGTTATTCTCTAAAAGCATTTTTCCAGTTTAGTCACTTCAGTCTACACATTTGTTTTTCATTTGGCAATTCTTTTATGAAATTTCAAATGAATGCATCCTTTTAATGTTTGATTATTGCTTTAACATTCCTACTTAGATCATCTTAAATAAAGTCACTGATTGTATTTTTGCATTTCATTATTGCTATCCTTAGCTTCCCTGATTTATTCCAACATGACAAATAGTGAGATATTTTCTTTCTACAATAAATAAACGCCTTTTTGGTCATTACTTTCTGTAAGTAAAAAAACAAAACAAAAAACAATTTTTTTTTTTTTTTTTTTTTTTTTTTAAATGCAAATGCAAGATTCAGGAGATTAATAGTCTTCTCAGTTTTCTTTTAATTGCATCAAAGATCTGAAACTTTTGAAAATATTTTTAAACAATGTAAATGAAATGTCTCAAAATATTGTAGGCACTGTCAGGCATAAAGATCTTCATGTAAAATTAACCTTTTATATGTCATTCTTACAGAATATCTTGATTTTAAAGAAAGTGATAGAATATAAAGATAATTGTTGGATTTCTATCTTGCTTAAAAGAACTAAAAGGACATTAAGAGCTGGCTTTGCATAATGAATCTTTGTTGGGGGAAAGGTCAAGGTCATTTTCCCCATTTCTGTATTTAAAAATAAGTATTTGTCATTTACCTCACTCTTCCTGATTATTATTGCTGTTGTAGTTTATATAAATTTCCATAATATCCTCTCTGGAATAATAACATTAATGCTTCCGATTCTCAGTATTTTATATTTTTTCTGTTATCTTTTATCGATTCTCCTCTCTTTGTTATCAATAATCTTATTGCAACACTTCATTCAATGATTACTATCAATTTAAATCCTAAACTGCTATTTGTAAGTTTGATGCTTTCAATCAATTCTAATTTTCTGCAATTCATTTCAAAGAATCTGAACAAAAAGTATTCAATAATTTGTTTAATTTATCTGTATACTAGTAGGTGTGGAAAAAAAAAAAAAAAAAAGGTTCTTGGCCTAATGTCAGATTTTTTGAAGAGCATTTTAGTTATACTTGAGAACCTTGCAGCAGCCCTTATTTGTAGCATTTATTTAATTTATTCATATCTGCATGTATATCAGACGGCATAATTCTTAAATTTAATGATGCATGTTCACTATCAATGTATTTGTAACCAAAAGGCAACTATAGTAAGAACGATTGTTCTTGAAAGTGCATAGCAGTTTTATAAATTCAGTTTTTGCTTTGTTTGTCCTGATGGCAGAATTGGTGGTTTTCACTGCTGTGTAACTCATTATAGAGTGATATTAGTACAAATGCAAAGACTTTGAAAAGCAAAGTTGTTACAGAATAAGTCTACTTTGATAATAGCATCAATCAATTAGCAACATAAATTATACTAATTCCATAATTTTAATGTATATATTAGATAAATTTATAAAGGCATTTGTTAACATGTAATTATTGAAATAATCTTTGATTTGTTAGGATTGTATATTAGTGGTATTTACTTGCTGTAGCTTTATATTTTTAATCTATTTGTGGCCATTTATTGTGACATGATTTGAACATAGTTAAATATACTAACAGAAAATACAATTACAACACCTTGAAAGGTGATGCTGATTTTTCACCTGATTACACTATCTGTATGCTACTGGTAGTTTATTGTCTGATAAAAATTTTCAGTCTTCAGCTATGATGTAACACATGTACTATCTGTGTCTGAGCTTTATACAATGATTTTTGCAATACAGTTGTGTGTGTTGAAAGAGGGTCATGCTATGGAGACAAAACCTTTGTTCAATTAGGCCATTTGAAAGGAGTTGGGTTCTAGACTTTCAAAAGGTTGGATGGTCATTTTGAAACATTGCAGTATATGTTGGATTTGACCTGCTGGTGGCAGTGTTTTGATGTTGGCAACATGTCAAATGAACATTTCTACACCTATAGATCACAGTATAGATTTTTTTTTTTTTTAATGACAGCAGTGGCAGACCCATATAAACTCCACAGCATAGATCAGAAAATGTGTACTCCATCACACAGATTCATATCTAATAACTATTTCTGTGAATTTGGCAAACAAATTTTGGAGATTAGATTTGCCACAGGAGTTTGTTCCATCATGAAATAAATAAATAAATAAATAAAAAAAAAAAATGAAATTTACTTATTTGGTTTAATTCCTGAAGTTAAAAATTATTTGCTTGTAAAACAATGTTCATTAATCATTGCACTGTAAGTAATATTAGATTTTAGCAATTTTAAAAAATTTCAAAGCTGTTTGGTAATTTCAAGGTCACAGCATTATTATTATTGATCTTGAAAGATTACAGAAATAATTTTCCAAATGCTGCCTTTTATTTTCCTTCAGTTCACCTTTTGCCAGCTTTTTTATTTCACATAATAACCAATCCAAAGTTGTATATCCAAAATATAAACATCCTTTCTGAAGAAAATAACTTCCTGCTGAATTTGCACATGTACTTTTTCAATTCTTCTACAGCTGCAGGTAATCACCTGAAAGTCTGCTTGTAACATTTTATCAGCTTGTGTTTATCCTTTTATTAAATCTTTCAGATGTCTGCTCATGTAAAATTATTCCTATTTGGTACAATTACTTCAGTTCATTTGTTTCACTAACTAGTCCAAGTTATCTCTGGTTATATAATATCAGATCAAAATATCATTTTTAAACTTTTCATAGAATGATCTTTGTTTCATCTTCCCTTTGAATTTTCTGAATGGCTTTAATGCAAGGTGTTTCTTCTTAGATTAACCTTACTTAAAACAGCTGAGCTTCTTTGATGATTTGCAGCACATTGCAATTAATCAAAATAACAGATGTGTTGTTAGTTCATAAGTATTACAGTTTTAGCATTACTTCTTTTACTCATTTCTAGAAAAATACCCCACATTTCTTATATAAATAAAAGCATAATATGTATTGATTCTAAGTAGTCTGCTCTTACTGAAGACTTAAATTCTAGAAACATGATTACCATATGTCAGTTTTTGAATAACAGTATTTTGTCAAAACCTGAGATATTGCTTGACAAGTTTTCTGTTGGAGTAGGTGGGTATGTTTATCAAAAACAACTTCATTTTTGGATAACCTTTCTTTTTAAAGGCCTATCTTTCTTGTAAGGAACAATTAATTTCTTAATGGACTTTGAGATGTGCATATCATTTTTATTTTTATATTGTGTTTCCATTGTTTTTATATGTGTTGCATCCATTCAGGATGTGGATGATCATGGCTCTTGTTTCCATTCCCTTGTTGCTCTAAACATTGTTTGACTCTTTACTATTCCTTTTTAACCCTTCAGTCTACTATCTCGTCACACAAATATCATTAGGTATGTTACTTGATGTTTCTCTCTCCCCCTCCAGTATTCAATATGTTGTGATCAAGCGCTTTCTTCATAATTTCCCTAAAATTTCAACTGTCTTTGATTTTAAATGTGTGTTCTTCTATTTCCCATTTTCTTTAAAACTTCCTTGTTGCTCACATGTTCAATCCATGGCATTCTAAACATCTGTCGCTTGCTTCATCTGTAAGAAAATTTTCCAGCATTTTTCCACCATATAGAATGATTAACTATGACATAGCAGTTCTGTGCTCTTTTCTTTGTTTCTAACAAAGTTGTCATAAATAAAATTATAAAATTTTATGTAATTTCTTTTAATTTTTTGTTTTATTTCTGGAAATTATATCAGGTTAGCTAAAAAGTTTCTTTGTTTATTAAGTAGAAAATTTACTTAATAAACCAAACAAACATTTTGGCCAACTTTATATATGGGGGATAAAAAGTTCTTAGCCTGACAAGAAGATTCCCTCACTAAAAAGTGTTTGCTTATAGCCTATGGGTCAAGCTGAGAACTTTTCAACACCGCATATATATATATATATATATATATATATATATAATATATATATACATACACACACACACACACACACAGAGAGACACATACAGGGTGTCCCATACTGATGGGATACATTTTAAATGCAAATATATTGGATTATAAAAATGACAGAGTACCAAATATATGTATTACATAACTGATATACGAGAGTTCAACATATCTTAGATTTTGCTATTTCCTACAGGTATCTGATATCTCTTTTGGTGACTGGACCCTCATAATATTGTGCACGCCAAAAGAAATTGCATATGTGCATATTCTCTTCATGGTTGTGACCATCTCAGGAATGTAATATTCAAATCTTAGATAAAGTTGAACTCTTGTATATTAGTTATGTAATGAATATATTTGGTACTCTGACATTTTTATAATCCAAGATACTTGCATTTATAATGTCCCATCATATATATATATATATAGGAAAGATCTTTTGTAGGTTAAGATTTAGAACGACATTCTCAATAGAATTTTATTTTTTTTGCTTTAATTTCTATCGTGTTTGTTAGATACACTTATAAAACTTAAAATCAGGGCATGAATAAAAAAAAAAACAAAAAAACTCTGTAAAACAATATTCATGTTCAATGTTTTCATTTGATTTTTTTTTTTTTTTTTTTTTATATACAAAAAACGGATTGTTAGTCACCAGAGTAACTGGGATATAACACTAAACGCTTCTTATTTATAAATGGCCTTTTATGTTCTTCAAGTAAGATAATTACTATTTATCCTTAGTTTTATTTGCTATCGGCTTGCAAGACCTTATATTTCAAAGATTTAATTGAATTTCAAATCCTTGGAGGTGAATGTTAACCGTACTTCTACAGTTAATAATGACATTACTCTCTTTTCATAAAATGTTGTCTTCTATTTAGAGAGAGTCTATTGTTCAATAACATTTAGATATAATCTTTCTCTTTCTCTGACAAACATTAATATACTGATTTTGCTATGTGACCTAGACTGTCTTCATTAATGTGTTTTTCTACTTAGAATGCTGTCATTGTCACTACACATTTCTACCACCACACTGATATGTATTTAGCCAACATAATCTATATAAGCCTACATGTGTGATGAGAATGATTTCTATAAAAGTCTGTTTTATATATCTGAACATATTCCAGCTATGAATATCAAAGTAGATTGCTGCCTACCTTTTGAAAAGTTCTTGTGTTGATTGTGTTAGTTTAAACACATCTTGAAAAAGTTCATTCAATTGGGCATTGCTAAATGGAAATGTTACCCAATCAATTCTGCTCAGTTATTTTATCTTCTAATCCAAATTGGTGGACCTGGAGAATCTGATACTCGCTGGTTGAATAGAAGGAAAGAGAGACAAGGGAAAAACAATGTATGACATGCCTAGTTACTTTAAGCAAGTGGATGACAGAACTTGCTGGGGGAGCTGCAAAGGATAGAGGGAGGTGGACATGGTATGTAAAAAGAAAGTAGTGAACATGGTGCTTACTAACAAGGGCCTGTGAGAATAGGTTACTAAATTGTACACCATGTGTACTTCTGTCCAATTAGAATAAATTCTGTATTATATATTTAATGATTGTAAAACAAACTTTTTTTAACTATTTACACTGTTTGGACTGTTGTCCTCATTGTCATATTCATGTTTCAGCCATTGTATGCTCCGGCCTTCTTCAGGTGATATATGTTTAAATTTCAACCCAAACACTTTTAGTCCAGTGGGGTAGATTGTTCTAGTTCCATGTACTATGACTTTTCTGGATACCTTTTAGTAACTCAACTTTCCAAGTTTTTGTTCACCTCTGTTATGGCCAAGTATTGAACTCTTTTGGTTAAATCACTAGATTATTTCAACCCATGCTTTTTATCCACTGGGCCTTATTTGAGTTCAACAACTTTATAAGAATAGTGGTTCTTGTGAGATATATATATATATATATATATATATATATATATATATATATATTAGTGTGTGTTAGTTTGTAGTGATATAAGCAAATAAAAGCTTCTTTCTTTGCTCATTATCATGGATGACTACAACTTGGAACTGAAAAGGCCTTTCATAAGACTTTTTTTTTTTTTTTTTTTTTAATTGAAATTCAAGAAGGGTGTTGGCTTTAACCCTTTATAAATCTGGCATACAAATACATTAAGGTGCTTTTCTTGCTTTTTAAGTTTCAGAGCTTCTGCAAGAACTGTTGAAACTGATATTGTTGAACTTTTCACCATTAAGAAAATTTTGAAGCTCAGTTCAATCACCAGTTTTGAAAAAAATGCTTTCTTTTGGAATTAGATTTTATAGTACTTTCTGAGAAAATACTTCTATTATATACTTTGAAAATATAATGCTTCAGTCTGAGTTAGGAAATTATTGAAATCCTTGATTGATAACATAACTTAAAATAGTTTATAATCTAGGTAATTATAAACTTTCTTTTTTTTTTTTTTTTTTTTTTTCATTTGTTTTGGTGGGGGGGGGAAGAGAGAAAAAATAACATACTCATTTTCAGAAAACACACACACACACACACACACACACACACACACACACACACATGAAAGATGCTCAAAGAAACCTTTAACCTTTATTATACATACACATACTTCAATGGACTTCTTTTGTTTCTCTCATATACACAATATGTCCTTGTATTTATATTATTTGTTCCCATTTTCAGAATTGATGCTTTGGTGCTAACAAAATTCTCTTAAGTAAAAGCTATATTGATTTCATTTCTATTTTATTTTTTTTTAATGGTGACCTTGAACATCTCTTGAAAGATGATCTATTTTAAAGTATACATTACCCAAAAAATGTAAGATACCTAGATATATGGAATAAAACTGGAGTACTGTCATGAGTAGTACAAAGCAGTTTGTGTAAATGAATTTCAAGAATCTCTATCAGTCAGATAATGACCAAATTGTTATTTGGTAAAGTAAAACTAGTAGAACAAGTTTCTGATTGTTTGATTTCAATATAAATCCATCCATCCCAACTTTCATTTTTGTTGAGATTAGTATTAAAAAAAATGTTATCCAGGTGTGCACTTTTTAAACTTCTTTTAATAAACCAATAAAGTGGTGTTTACCTCATTGCTTAGCAAGAATGTTAAATATTATTAACCTTAAATGGTGGTATGCCATTATTGCATACCTCTTGATGTGTTTGAATGTCAAAGGTTATTTCTGATTGCAATATAATAAACTCAAAGCTTCATTACTCCTCAGATTTGTGTTTGTATGAGATTCTCATGCAGTCTGTCAGGGATTATTTTCACTTCTTTTCTGCTCTCACACCTCTTAGTGTTTAAGAATTTTTTATACTTACATAACTGCTTAAAGGCTTTACTGATTGTGATTAATGTCCTTTACACTTCTGTGACTGTTATAATTGCCCAGTGTGGCAGAGCAGTGGGCCCTGAACTAGTATACCAAACCAATACTTAGTCCCTCCTTTTTCTTGAGACCAACCCATCTTTATTCAGGCAGCCAATTAGATTTCTATGTTTTGTACACACAGCCATGCTTCTTCTCATTCAGATTTGCTTGGGTATTTTTTCATGTATTTTTTTCATGTATTTTAGTATGCTTAAACCTTTAATTATTGTCAACAGTTTTGAATTATGAAAGATATATTTTCACATAAGAAAATAGTTTAATATTTTTTACTTTGCTGGCAATTCTAAAAAAAAAATAAGTATTATTATTAATTTAAATTAAAATGTGCTGCAATTTTATTTGTTTATTTTTTTTTTTTTGTGGTTTAAATTTTATTCTGAGGAGTCGTTATAAATTTTTCTTAAAATAGTATTGCCAAAATTAGTAAAATTTGAATTAAAAAAATGGATAACGTAACTACTTGATGTCTGATTACCAAGAAAATAATAGTGACCTGGACATTGACAGACTGGTTGATTTTACATTAACTTTTGTAGATTAATGCAACAAAAGTTTTCTTATCTAATCAGAAATAAGTTTTACATAACTATCATTAGCCAGAACATTAAAGAAATGACACTGTGATTATATTCAAACTAGTATACCTATACCGTAAAAAAAGACAACATATTTTGTTAAGTCCTTATACTTAGGTTATTTTATTTTGTTTCTATTATTATTATTATTATTATTATTATACTCTGCTTTTTTATGGAGTTGACCTTTTCACGTCTTGTTTTCATAGATCTTAGAACAGTCCACCACTGTGATAACAAATACATTGCCACTTGCCATCACCAGTGCAAGAGAGGTAACTTTAACACAGCAAAAATTTACATTACACTTGGTTGTAATCTGATGGAATAGTAAATATATCAAACAATTTGGAAAACTTCTTTGACATGTTTTGCTGATTAACCAACAACATCAAAAAAAATAATTTTATTGCATAAGAACAAAACCTATATCGGTGAGACAATATATGAATACTTGATTTTTACTTTAACTGTATTGTTAAAAAATTAGATTTATTTACTTATTTTTTATAGTTTACATATCCCATGTTTTGTTTTTTTTTGTTTGTTTTTTTTCAGTACTAATTTAGTAAGAACGGGCAACAAACTGAATAGCACTGTTGTATATTAATTGTCAGGGACTTGTAGATCATAGCAATTTCAATGCATCTTCATCTGAGTAAATTTACATTAATTTTTAAAACTGAATATTCCAGGTAAAAATTGTGGTAAGAAAGATTCCAATTGCAACAAGTACATTGAGTCTGTTGTTAAATTTTAAGTCTTTTATGTTTGTATATTCTTTATAAATTTGGGGAATTTAAAAATGTCAGAATTCTATAACAATACTGTTAAAGTAAAAAAGTGTTCAGCAACTTAATGTGTCTCATGTTTTGTCATACTAATGTAAATTTTGTTCTGAAAGAAAATTATTTTTCTGATGGCATCAGTTCATTGATGAAATTTGTCAGTTTTGTAAATTATTATTTTTTTGGTGTGTATTGTGTGTGTGTGTATATATATATATATATATATATATATATATATATATAATTTTAAATACATTATTATAAATTTCTTGTTCTGCACATATTACAACTAATACCAGATTCTTACTGTTTGAAAAAGCAAATTCATGTACACACACACACACACTGTATTGTGGTCATTAAGTGCCTAGCCATAGTATGTTTGTTAGCAGGCTGATTTTTCTAGACTATTACTGCTGTGGTGAATCTAATTATTACCGAGTGCTTCATGTTTGTGCTAATCTTAGCAAATATTCAATACCTATTTTATTTTATTGGTTAGAAAGCTTGTAGATGAATTGCATATATTGTGAGTACAGTCTTCACTCGGTACTCCTCACTTGTGCTAGATTACACTTAGTAAATATTTGGTTGCCTATTATGACATTGATTAGTAAGTTAGTCTTGCAGACCAATTCACTAATGTTGTGAATGCAGTCCTCATAATATGGCCTTATGCTAAACTAAGCAAATATTTAGTAATAAGTCTGTTGCTAGAATGCAAAAAGAATAATTCTCATAAAGTTTGGTGAGGAATACAAAAATAATTGTTGTTACTCATTATTGGGAACTCAGCAAAATGAGAACTTACCTCTTAAGCAAAAAATGATACATAGTTCATTACAATGTTAATTAGCCAAAAGATCTTGTCATGATCAATTGAAAGATGGACTTGTGAAAATTGACACCAATTTCAAAATAACTTTATAACATGTTAATAGTTTTGTTCAATACAATTAAGTTTGATAAAAGGCCAATTTTATAGAGGATGATTTTCAAGTACATCTTAAGTATTGAATCAATTGCTAAATCTGCTGCTAGAATAGTTGGTTCACTGTGTCATGCAAGACAATTTTTGTTGCCAGAATCTCTGTTTGTCTCTCTACCATTTGTCCTTGCTTTGAATATTGTTGGCACATCTGGTCTGGTGCTCCTGTTATATATTTAGAGATTCTTGATAAAATCTAAAAAATCTCCAGTGTTATTGGTCCTGACCTGGCATCTCTGCTTCAGTCACTTTCCCACTGCCATAATGTAACTTTCCTGTGCTTTTTCTATAAATACTTCCATGGTAATTGTTATGATGAACTTTGCTCTATAATAACTCAACTTTGAATTTAAGCATAGTACTATATTGGCAGCAAGGTCTCATTCTACAGTTGGCTTGATGTGACTATAAGTTCTATGCTAACATTTTACCCTCACTTCCTGCCTGTGGAAATCTCTTCGGCTTCTTGCTTTAGTCAGTTTTGATCTTCGAAGATTTAAATACAATGTCAGTCATTATCTTGTCTTAATTCCTGTTCTTTTATTGTTCTCTCTCCTTAATAGCATTTTTCTCTCATATTCTCTAACACTCAGTAACCACTTTTGTCTTAGTGGCATTATTGTCTTGCCTGAAGTAAAATGATTTAAAAAAAAAAAAAAGTACAGTTACTAGTGCTCCAGCCTCATTATGATGCTTTATAAGAAAATTCATTGATAGCCCTTCTAAGTTTCAAATTAGATTTTTTTTTTTTTTTTTTTTTTTTTTTTTTTTTTTTTCCAGCATTTAAAGTTGTATTGCATAGTTTTAATAGTTTTCTATTCGTTCTCTGATGCTGCCAGTTGTCGTATCAGCCATGCTTATCAAATTGAAAACAATACCTGTTTATTGTTGATGCTTAACATGGACACTTCATGTCTGGTCATATATAAATGCCCAAACAATAATTACATTCTTCTACCTGAAGAAACGGGGATGTTTTTTGTCATCCTAAAATAATTAAAAATATTTTAATGTAGCTGATATAAGAAATTCTGCAAGAGAATTTGTAGTACTATTCATATAAAAATATTCATAGATGTATTTGACTAGACTCATAATAAACTCAGATTTTTAATCAGTGTAGTATTGTTCTTTTTTTATATTATAAAGAATCTCTTTGTTTCTATAATAAAGAAACTTTCAGTTGAAGTTTATAAAATCTTTTAAAACAGTTTTTCAGGAAAATTGGTTTTTCAAGTTCAGTAGCTGTTATCACTCTTTCTAATATTGATGAAGGTTTCCTTCCATACTTTTATTTGAAGTAATGTGGAATGCCAATATTGCAATGAATTATCGTTATATGTAAATAAATTTACAAGGTGCTAAGAATTTTGAGTTGCGCATTTGTTTATATATTAATTCCGTATTAAATCGTATCTTATGCTCTTTTTCATTTTGTAGTAATTTCAGATCAGATCCTATTTACAAACTTATAAAAAATATGTGCAAATGTTTTGTAGCAATGCTTCAAGATCTTTTTCTGTCCAAATGCTTAAAAATTGAAAAATATGCTTGAATTTTACATGTTCTTAGATAATGTTAGCATTAATCATTTCTTGACAGATGTTAGTTAATGTTCTACCCTACTAAATTTAACAGAGGTAGAAGGAAACTAAGCACCTACTGGGAAATGATTAGTAACACTTGTAAAAAATAAAATGAAAAATTATCTTATTTCTTATAAGGAACTTTTGTTTTATAGATTTTCAAATTTACAATATGTAGAGAAATTGCTAACATTACTATTATGATTTAGTATTGACTATTTTTGTTCCATTCTTAAAAAAAAAAAGTAATATGGTTAACGAATAATTTTGTTTTATTTTCTCTCTCTCTCACACACACACACACACACACACACACACACACACAGAGTAAGTGAACCCTTTTAAATAATATTTTAAAAAATTCTTTTTTCCAGATAATCAACAAATCTTAATTAAACTACACATTCATTAAGAAAAATCTTTTATTAAACAAAGTACAAACACTTTCAAAATTTTTTATTAAGCTAGAATAAAAATTTTAATTAAAAATTAAGATATGCAAAAGTGAACACTTACATTTAATATTTGGTGACATCTCCTTTTGAGGTGACGATGTCAATCAGTCTTTTTCTATAATTTTTAAGAAATATCTGGCAGTAGTGAGTGTTAATTACTGACCATTCTTGGCAAAACTACCACAATTGCCCAATATTACCTGGGTTTCTTGCATATACTGCATTCTTTATCTTGAACCACATATTTTCAATTGGGTTTAGATCAGGACTTTGACTAGGCCATTCCAAGACTTGGAATTTCTATTTTTTTCAAACTTTCTTTTGTGGATTTGCTTTGATGCTTCAGATCATTGTCCTGTTGGTAGTACCAGCCCCATCCTAAACTCAACTTTCGAACTTAGTATCTTGCAGAGTTCATTGTGACATCAATGCTTACTATTTTGTCTGTTGCAGCAAAACATCCCCAAATCATAATGCTGCTGCTGCCATATTTAACTGTTGGCACCAAATTCTTCTCTTCAAAAGTCATATTAGGAACTCACCAGATATGCTGCCTGTTGTTCCTACCAAAAACCTCTAGTTTGGTCTCATCCAACCATAAACCTTTTGCTACCACATTTCTAGCTTATTAATGAGCTTTGACATAGCTGAGCTTAGTTGTGCTTTTTTATGTTCATTCTAACATGAAGACTGGCATCAATCAGATTTTGTTGCACTGTAAACATATGCACATTGATTCTGACATTGGGGAGAGAGCCTTGGAGAACCGCAGATGTCACAGGAGGATTTGCCTGGGCTTGCCGAAATAGATGTCTATTTGCTCTTGCAGTTATTTTTTGTGGATAGCCACTTCTTGATGGTGATGCTGTCCTAACAAAGGCGTTCCATTTATAAATAATTTGTTGCACTGTGGAGATGTGCACTCCAAATTGTTTTGATAGCTTTTTTGTAACCTTCTCCATCTTTATAGGTTTCAACCATGCAATTTTTTTTTAAGCTTCAGAAAGATCTTTTGATTTTAGCACATTTTTAAAAATTTTGTCTCTAACTGAACCCCCATTTGCATACACAATGAGTTATATTGCTTTGATGCAGTGTACACAGCGTACCAAAAATATGAACATGTCATTTTGATATTTTGCATTTGCCCCCCAAATTCTTTGCACAGGCAACTATGTGAAACAAAAATACAGTGTAAATGTAAGCATTCACTTACTTTTGCACATCTTAATTTTTAATTAATATTTTGATTCCAGCTTGATAAAAAAATTTTGAAAGTGGTTGTAATTCATTTAATAAAGGTTTTTCTTAATGAATATATAGTTTAAGATTTGTTTATCTGGAAAAAATTTTTTTTTTTTAATTATCATAGGGGTTCACTTACATTTGTGCAACACACATACACATATATATATATATATATATATATATATATACTAACATTTTAAACCAGCTTTATCAAACATGTATATTTCTATTTTTGAGAGAGAGAACACGGATTCTATTATCAACTAATTTGCTTCATATAAAGTATTTAAATCATTTGTATTCTTTGTAATAACTGTTCAAATGAAAATGTACATTATAAAAGTAAAACCTTATTAAAAATGAATAGCTGAAAATGTTTTTGTCACTCCCTATAACATTTATTAGTTTGTAATTTCATAAGTATTTTCTATTAATTTTTATAAAGAAAAGTTAGAAACCATTTTTTTTTTTTTTTTTTTTACTTTGTCTTTACTTTCAATTTATTTTCTTTCTGCTTTCACAAAGACTTGTTTATATAAGTTTTAGTTTTCTTATAAGACTCAAAATGCTAACCAAGAGATTGAAAATTCCTGGAATAACTGATTTAGAAAACATTAACTTTTTTTATATTGTCGTTATTTTGAACAGTTGAAAGTGCTACTAAAGTCATAAATCAGTTTTGATAGAGAACTCTTAATAAAATACAAATTTAAAAAAATTACAGATTCTAATTATTCTGATAAAAATGTTTACAAATTAAAATTTGGTTGTCATGTTTCATTTATTTTTTTTCCAACATGTCAAGATCTTTTTTCAATGCCATTTCTTTTCCAGTATAGAGAAAATTACATTTTAATGCTATTTTTCTTTGTGAATCTGTATATTAGAGCTCTATTAATTTTCAAACCAAAATTGTGTGGTTAAATGTGGAAGGCCTTAATTATTATTTTGCTCATAGTCTGCACCACCCATTGTTACCTGCTTCTTTCATGTAAGTAGGTTTCCACTTGAAATATTTGATACATTATTTTCATTATATATATATATATATATATATATATATATATGTTGTTTTTTTTTAAAAAAAAAGAAAAAAAGAAAAAAAGTTTCAATATGTGTGTACTTACACATATTTTCATCATCATCATCATTCTGATGTCTCAGTGTGCCTTCACAAATAAGCGCTAAGATATGTTTGCTACTTTAGTTTTCTCTCTTGAAAATCAATCCACCTTTCCATGTCTTGTCTAACAGTGGTCTCAACTTGCTTCTGATCACATGCAGCATTGGAGATTCTCTCAGGTTAGTAGCCTGTTAGCATGGTTATTACTGTTTGTTCTGCTTGACACTTTTTGCCTGTTTTCTTTTCACATTCTAATAATTTAATAATTGTTTTCATTCTCTTACCAAATGTTAGTTTATTTCCTATCGTTGTGTTCAAGATTACTTTTCTTAGGTTGTTTTAGCTTTGTGAATATTGTTTGCTTTGCATCTGTTTGCTGCTTCAATTTGTTATTGTGTGCATATTGCAAATATTAGCCAATCAACAAACATAAGTCTTTTTTTTTTTTTTTTGTATTGTTCTTGGAGCATGATAAAAAGCTAAGTTTTAATGTTTCTAATTGAATCCAAATTTATATTTTTTTTTATTTGTATTTAAACATTTTTTTATTATTTCTGCATGGTTTTTATCTATATTTTATGTGAAGATATACCTTGCCTAAAATTCACTTATTAAAAAAATAAATCTGGTTAAACAAAGATCAGGAAATAAAAACTGCCTGTCTTTTAAAGCAGATCTGAAACAAGTGATGCTTAGCATTGTTTTATTAAAAAAAAAAAAAATTTTTGTTGGTTTTCATATAGATGATCTGTTTAACAGTTACTGCATTACAAAATATAAACGTCTGATCAAAACACAGTGGTGAAGGAGGTTGATTTTTATTTTGTTCATTTTACTAAAATTAGTAGTGTTTGGTAAAAGAATAAGAATTGTTTTATTAATAATTAGAATTATCAACCATAATGCTAAAATAAAACAAATTAAAATTAACTGCAAAAAATAAGCTTAACACTTTAATCAGGATTATAAAATTTTCCTTGGTTCATTAACTTATTTAATTTCTTAGGGTTTTTTTTTCCCAAAAATCAAATCTTTTTTAACAATATTTGATATTGTACATATAAATTAACTATATTAAAAAGCATGAAATTGCTAAGAAATATTATAATTGTCTCTTTTGGTGTGATCAAGCTGAATAGCCATATTTTAAATTTATTTTAGCAACCATTTTCATCATTCTTTGTTTTGAATCTCCAAGCTTTGTACGTAATATGCTTATGATTTTATGATAAACACTTTTTTCTTTAACAGCTTTCATCACTATTTAGAAATTAGAAAATTAAGAGATTTATTTATTTATTAAATATATTTATTTGTGACACATGCACACAAGCATTTTGTCATATAAACACACAAGATTTCTACCAAATTAATTTTGATTTTTGTCAGAATTTCAACACTTGATTATCCAACAGACATATGACTTAGAGAATTAAAGTGTTGGTTAAGATATATCTAGTTTCCTGGCTAATTCAGTCCTTGTAGCTGATAGTGCTAAAAAGTCAGATATACAGTGGAAGAAATGGGTAAGTGACACAAAGTTGAATAAGACAGTATATTTCACATCAGTTCATACACAAAGTATGGAAAATATAACGAGAACAACTTAACCTCTGTGGATTGGTTTGAAATTCCAACAGAGTTACTAAAGTGGGAATATAAAAACCAAGATGAGCATGGTGTTCTGAATAGCAAAGCATATAATTTTAATTTCTTATTTGATAAATTAATGACTATATGCAACTTTCATTATAATGTTTGGACTTTTACCTTTAGGCATCATAGATTTAAAAGTTGTGCAATTTCATTGACTTTTATTGTCATTTGGGGAATAATACTTTTAGATGTAGATTTTCATTCATAGGCTAAAAGCAGGACCAGTAACCAGCTAAAGATATTCTTTAACAAATAAGCTACAACTACATCTATTACAGTATAAGACTTGAAACAAACTCCTTTTAAATTTGTTCATTTGAATTATAATCATAGTTTAATTAAAGCAGATAGTTCAAAACCTTTTAGTATGCATATTTATTGAAAAATATTAGTAATTATTTATTAGCATAAATTGGTTTTAGGTGCTGCAAGTTTCTATTTATTTTTAAAAAAAATTTTTTCTGGTATCATAACCTCATTATCCAATCAACATATTTTCTGACTTTCAATGACAACTTTCAGGAAAATTGTGTATTCTATCATAAAACAATGATTTCTGTTATTTGAGAAATATCTTGATATCTTTTTTAGCTAACAGTTCTAAGAGGTTGACTCTTAGAACTTTTGGCTAAAAAAGATGCTGCATAGATTAAAAGAATGAGTCTCAAGGTGACCGAACTATAAAATATTTTGCATACCAACTCCATGATTTTTTTTTAAAATTTTATTTTGCTGCATGACGGGTGTTGTCATGTAATAAAATCATTGGTAGACTTCCTTGTCCAGAAAATAGTTGTTTGTATTCCAAAGTGTCATTCAAACAAATTGCTTTCTGTTTCATTTACTTTTTTGTAATAGTTTGTCAAGATTTTAGTAATTAATAATAAAGGATAACTTTTAGAACTTTTTTTTTTTTTCTACACTAGATTCTGTTTAAGATTTTGAAGACCATTTTGGATATAGTCTTGATTTTCTTGGTTTAGGATTACCTTTATAAATCCACTTTTTATTGCTTGTGACCATCTTGTCCTGAAAGGATTTTGTTGAGCAAGGAAGACTAGCATTGAATGCTGAATGATAAGTTTCTGTAAGTCAATACAGAATCTATTTTCCTAGTTCCTGAAATTGTTCTAATATTTATAAATGATTTACTACAATTGATTAATAACACAAGCAATTTTTTATAAAATTTTTATATTTTCTGTAATTGCCATGTTCCTTCAGGACAAAGGTCATCATAGCTCTCCACAGATTCCTTTTCTTATCTTTAGTGGGAGGGGATAGTGGAGTGGTTTCCTATTGCCTTCTCCACAAATTTGACTTCAGAGGCCCAGTTGACTCTTCTAATTAACCCATATTGAGAGAGAGAAAAAAAAAGATGGTTTCATGCTTTCCCCAAAGGTATTAGCGAATTCAGCAGGCAAGGTTGGAATTTGAACTTGGCTGTCTGATTCCCCGTATCTGTGCTGATAACCATTATGATACCTGCACATCTTCTCACAATCAATAAAGATTTTAATAAAGTTCAGACATTTCTAAGATTATGTACAAGATGGTGCTGAGACATTTTGCATTAACTTATTATATATTTAATTCAAAATTAACTCCATTCATGATTTAATTGAATTTTTTTTCTCTCTTCACTTTCTAATGCATTTGGTTTCTCTTGTTATTCGACATTTTACTATTGATTCTCACTCTCATTTATTCTTGTGACATTTTTCTTGGATCCTGAATTTTCCCCTTCTAACATCGGCTATAAATGAGAAGCAGACATACATTTTTGTTAATGTCTTGTGCTTGTAACAGCACTGAGCACTGAAATGGTGTCTTGCAACTGATTTATGTTAAGTGTTTTCTTGCATTTAATATTTGATAGCAACCAAACCTTTATCTTTGCTTATGTAAGTCTTTTAAAATAACCAGACTTTTATACTGCAATATTATATCAGCATCTACTATTCAATAATTTTCTTGTCAGATTTTTTTTTTCTGTTATAAGATCATTTATAATTTGAATGTCAGTATTTAATCAGCATATATAACTACAAACTGAACAGTAATAAAAATGATACCTAAATATCAGTATTTATATAATATAGTTTAATAAGATATTTGAATGTGTTAGGTTAATATTAATTAGAAATAATGCTTCTAAAACAACTTGTATATGTCAAAAGAATTTTTATCCAACTACAGTATGTGCATTAATAAAAATTGATGACAATTATCAACGATGTAAATTGCATTTGCATAATAGTTGACTCAATATTTTAAAGTATTGATTACATTATTTATTAGCTGTAGCATGCAATTTAAAATATTATACAATGAAATTAACCTTGACCTTTTTTAAAGGTTAACATCGGGAAAGGTTTTTTCCATCTGTAAAAACAGTGAACCATAAATTCATGGTAAATATAAAGCTCTGAGTTGGGGAATCATTGTAATAATATTGATCTTATCTAAGGTTATTTAGTTAAAAATAGGTTGTTGATATTATTTGCTTATCCTTTGAGAATCCACTTGCTGAATATGATGTGGCAATTGTTTTCTCTGTTTAAGATTCTTTCTACTGTTGTGTATTCTCAATGCTCCTACCATGCTAGGTAGGAGCATTGAGATTTATGCAGGTCCATACAAGCATTAACTTTTTTTTTTAAGTGGCACAAGACATTATTAATGTGTATAAAAGGATGATGTGGAAACAGATGAAAGACGGAAGGTATGTGGTGAAAGTAGCTGAAGGGGGTGTAGGCAAGGGATTTTTGTCCCCACCCCCATTCCTAATTATCCTAACCTTTATTGATTCAGCTTAATAAATGTTTTAAATCACCTTGTCAATCTTACATAGGATTATTATATCAACATTAAATTGTAGCCAATACAATTTTTTCCTTAAATTAAATCCATATTATTACTACTTCTTCAACTATTGATTTTACATATCTGTAACTTTTTCTTTTGTGGTTTTCAACATGATTCTTTATTTTTTTTCAAATACTTACCTAATATCATGACAAAAGAATATATTGTCTTAAATATATTTCTATCATTGTTTTTAACTTTTTTTTTCCCAGAGGTTTTACCAAAAAATGGTTGAATAGAATAAAAAAAAACTAACCGATTTTCACATACCCTTGTTCTTACTACTCAACTGCTTAAAATGATGATGATGATTTAAGTAAATGTTATAAACTGAGGAATTTTTGTTTTCTATGAACATATCTTTTCAAGTACTTATGCAAATAACATAAGTCATCTACTCATAAACAAATTTGGTGTTTGCTCTCCACTTATCACATGCTTTTTCCATATCTGCTTAAATTTAGTTGTATACAATTAATGAGCTTTTCTCTTGCATGTTTAGACAGTATCATCTTTATTTTTCTATATGATACAAGTTTTGTCTGCTTTTGTAGGCAGTTCCAGTGTGCATATCTCTCATTAGCTGTCTTGTTGTGTAACTCTATCCTGCATGTATTGGTGATGAATCATATTTTTTTTTTTTTTATATATTTGAAATATATTCCTTATTGTAAGAATTATAAAACCTATTTACACAGCCTTTACTCTTAGCTTGTTGAGTGATGTACATTTTGTGGTGTATATGAGTATTTTCTTGCAAGTACTGGATGCATTTGCTCTTTGTATTAAATCAACAGATGCATTTGATCATTTTCTTAAATTGACTTGAGCAATAAAATTGCATTGTAAATTCTTCAATATTTTGTATTGAAACTGTTACCTATTGTTTCACTGGGATTTCTGAAGTAAATTTTTTTTTTTAGACATTATTTTTATAATGAAATGTTTTCTTTGTCTTATTGTTGTCTCTTTTTGATTTTTATATGACTTGAATTTTTTTTTCCAGACATGTTTCATATGAATTTTTATACTAACTTATTGAAATACTTGTATTATAGAAATTAATGTCTCCATTTCATCAAATATTCTCTTATAAGACATATGAAGGTATCGCAACATTTTTTTATATTGTTGACAATTGATTTTGATTGCTTTCAGTGCAAGTAAGTTAATAATTTTGAAATTGCCAAAGTTAAATACTATAAATTGTATTTTACTGCAATGAAAGCCATTATTTTTTTCTACTAATATTGTCTTTTTACAGTGTGGCTTGAACTGCATGATCCCTTTTTAAAATATTTATTTTAATTATGGCACATTTCAATATCTTATAAAAATGATGCATGAGCTGAGATATTTTTTTACCTGTTAAAGAGTTTAAAAAAAATCTTAAAAATTACTGCTTTTTCTAAATATCATCAAAATGTTTTGAGGAAAGAAAAGAATCCTAATTGAAAATCAAGGTGTTCTCTTTTCAGTTTCTTTGTACAAGACAATTTGTAAAATACCCATGAGATAAGATATGAATGGTAAAAGACAATTTCTTCAATTTGTACCAAAATTTAATAAACTCATGTCTAATACAGTTATTGGATATACTTATGAAACTTGAAACTAGGTTGGTGATTTCAAACAAACATTAAAAACTTAGATCTTAATCTAAGCTATATATTTTGTTGGTAAAGATGCGTATAAAGATTAGAATAGAAAACTGACCTGATAGCAATAACACCCTGAAATTGATGTCATTGTTCATACTATTTCTACAGGCCATACAAACTTGAAACAAGTTTGACGTAACTTAAATCAGTTACCAGATTATATTTCTTATAGCAAGAAAGTGTGTTAAAAAGACAAAATTTATATATCTGATGAGGTATCAGTTTATCTTGGATTTATTTACACTCACAGTCTTATAGATCATGGTATTGACCTACTTTTATTTTAGCTGTTTGCAGATTATATATATATATATACACACTCATTTGGATAATCTTATTCCAATTTATATATTTAAATGTTAACATATTCATGCAACATTCCAAAAGTATAAAATTCATTGACACCATTAAAAATATTAAAGATTTAGCAAAATCTCAAGTCTTTTCAACTGTAATTATTTTCACTTAAATTATATTAAAATATATTGAATTCTGAATAGATGCTTTTTCTTTTTTTTTTTTTTTTTTTTTTTTTTTTTTTAGAATCTTGGTGTTTTATTTTTTAACATGATTTATTTTTTGCCCTTTAACCTGTATAGTAATTTGTAAGAGTAACACTGCAAGTCGAAAAATATAAATTTCTTTATTGCATAATTTTCCTGTTGAGCTTTTTTAAATTGAAATTTTATTTAGTATTTAAATGTTTAACTTTTAATGTTTACTGCAATTTGGAATATATTTTGGAAATGTTTGTTTTAGGAAATTTTTTTTCTTTTTTTTTTTTTTTTTTTCACAAAGAAACTTATGTATATTTTTATTTTATTTTTTTATTTTTTTTTAACCAAATCATAAGAATAATTTTGATAACCCTTATAGTTGAATAATGTATGGATTGTAGTTATGCCAAAGTCAATTAATACATGAATATATAGAATACCAGAAAAGCAGTAAGACAGTTTGAAAATGACTGTTAAAGTTCTTCAGGAGAGCTTGAAGCTGATTTTTCACTGTACACTGCAGTGACACAAGCCATCTTGACATTTTTACACCAGTAGTACGTTCTGATAGAACCTGAAAGTGAGGATGATACTTATGTCTCTATTAGTATGCTACATGTGCATATGTAACTCCTTAGTAATCATTGCTCTTGTAGATGGTGTTTATTTTTATATATAATCTCCAAGTTTAGGATTGGTGTATATGGAATAAATTTCAATAACCAAAAAATACTATTCTTAAGAGTGCTCAATATAGAATAGAGCAAATATAATTTGGTTATAATAATTAATGCCTTAATGTTATGGTTAGACTAAAATAGAAGTCATTCTAACTAATTAATATTAAATTTTTCTATAAAATTGAAAATTACCAATTTTAAATTTAAAATGTATTAAGTTTAAAATATTTTAAAATTATTTAAAGAAGAAACTGAGGAAAAAATACATATGTTTTGTTATTTTGTTTTAATTGAAAGGCCAAACAAAAATTCAAGGTTCGTTGTCAAGTTTTTTGAATTCTCATATACTTGTAGTTTGATTGGTCATTGCAGCTTATGTAACAGTGTTTCCCCTAACGAGGTGTTTGGTTGATTTGAACCTTTTAAAACCCTTTATTGTACATTCAACACCATCACTTGATAAGACACCAGAAGTGTTGAAACAAAATGGCTATTTTTGTAGTGATTTTATAACATATTTATGTTATATTTTTTTTAATAAATTATATACACACATACACACTGGTGCATCTTAAAAAAAATTAGAATATCATGGAAGAGTTCAATGTTTTTTGTCAGTTATTTCAGAAAGTGAAAACTGTATTTATTCAAAACTCATTACATGTAGACTAAAATGTTTCTAGCAAGTTTTTTTTTTTTTTTAATTTTGATAATTATCACCTACAGCTAAAAAAAACCCACAATATTAGAAAAGTCCATTTTGAGTAAATCAATATTTATACACTATAAATATCATGAAACTTTCAATCTGGTTCAGTATGCATAACCACAATCATGGGTAACATTGTCCAGAAGGCCTCTTCTTGGGGAGGAGAAGCCAAAGAAGGTCATTGGTGAAAGGGTTGCCTGTTCACAATGCTGTTTCGAGGTCTAAGCAGGAAGGATGACTGCAGTCTTGAGAAGCCAATTTAAGAAAGAGGGATGTTCAAAAGGGGTGACTGAAGCTAGAGTAAGAGGATCAAGAACCACCCTGCATATATGTATTCTAGGGAATGGGCTAAAATGTCACATTTTAGTATCAAGCCACTCTTGTACCAGAGACAATGTCAGATGCTGTTACTGGGCCTGGGCTGTTACTCCTGAAGTAAAAAAAATTGGACTATTGTTCAATGGTCCAATGTTCTATTTTCAGATGAAAGTAAATTTGGCATTTTTTTTTTTTTTTTTTTTTTTTTTTTTTTTTTAAAATCAGTCTCAGATATTGGAATTTAATGGTTGCACATGGAATGGTAGTACCCTCAGCAGACTTCTATGTAAAATCTGATTCCCAAAATTCTGCCTCTTTTTTGTTCACTTTTCTTAGCGACTGGCTCTTAGCCTTGACTTGTTGACCTGTGTCTTGCACCCTGCATAATGAACTGCCTTTACCTGAGCCCTAGACGGCCAGAGAAAAGCAGCTGCCACTATCAACATGTGCAATGCCCAACCCGGATATGAGCCTGCAACCCAGGGGAAGCTAGGACTGCTACTTAGAAGCCCGCTGCTACAGACTGACCATCCTACCAGTTACGAGGATGAATCTTCAAGCAAGCTAAGTCTGCAAATGCACTTTGTTTGCAAACACACAACTTTCCTTTCAACTTTTTTTCCTTGAAGTAAATTAATTGAACTCAAACAGTTTTTGTTTCCTTTCTTCAAAAGCTGTTGTTCCAATTTGTCTGTATGCACTTAGCTTCAGTTCTGAACCCGTCTGACTTGGTTTTTTATCCTAAATAATTTTCAGGGATGAAAATCCCAACAGTCTGGAGGCAGAATAGTGATACATAGAATCCAAGCTGCTTGAAGTCTAGTGCAAAATTTTTGGTCAGTGATGGTTTAGGGTGCTATGTTTTCTACTGGTATTGGTTCCTCTTTTTTTTTTTTTTTTTTTTTTTTTTATTGAATCCAAAGTCTGTGAAATCATCTACCAAATGTTAGTTCTTCATACTTCTATTGACAAGCTTTATGGTGATGCTGATTTCCTTTTTTCAGCAGGATGTAGCACTTGTCCACAGTGCCAAAACTACTAGTACTAGTAATTGGTATGCTGAACATTGTATTTACTATGCTTGATTGGCTAGCCAACTTACCTGACTTGAACTCCATAGATAACCTATGGAGTATTGTCAAGAAGCAGATTAGAGGCATCAGATCTAACAATAGAGATGAACGGAAGGTTGCTAGCAAAGCAACCTGTTTCTATAACACCTGAGCTGTACCACAACCTGATCATCTCTATGCCATGCTGCATCGAAACAGTAATTCATGCAAAAGGAAAATCAATCTACTCTTGAGTGTATAAATGAACATTAAGTTTAGCATTTCTGTATTCTAAATACATTTTTCTTTTTTTTTTTTTATCTTGTAAAATATTCTAATATTTTTTAGATAGTGAATTTTTTATTTTCATGAGCTATAAACTGTAACCATTCAAATTAAAAACAAAGATGCTTGAAATATTTCACATTGGGTAATAAATCCAGAATATATGAAAGTTTCACTTTTTCTAATTACAGAAAAAAAAAAATTTTCGATGATAATTTTTTCTTTTTTTATATGCTATTCTGTATAATCAATAAATTAAAAAAAAATATTACATCATTATTTATATTCTTTTATTAATAATTTTTATATTTTTATTCATAATTATTGTTCTACGTATCCATTATTATCTCTTATTGAAAATCTTCTGTTCACCTTGACATGATAAATTACATAATTTCACGCACATACATATGAGAGCAAGTAAATATTCAAATACATGATGATTGTTATTGAACCTTTCTAAAATACTTGATTTGACACAGATCAATAAAATCTTAATATTACAATCTGAACTAGTTGCTTTTATTTAATTCCCCCCGGGTCAGATATAAGCCTATTCGCTCAAATGTATTTAACATATATAAGTACCTTTTTAAATATGAAACCTGTTTATCAGGTGATGTTATGGTGTTTTATAATTATTGTTGTCCATTCAACTGTTTGTTGTTTTATGTGCGTGTCTTTGCAAGTGGGTATTAGTCGTTACAACAGTGTTATCATTTACATCAATAGCTACCTTTGTTTCTACTTGGTTTAATATCTGGTAATTATAAATGCATCTACTGAAAATAAGAAAGCACTTGGCATCTTTCAAATTTCATATATTTTACTTGTAGTTAGCAAAGTAAATGACTAAAATACTACAACAATGTTATATACAACCTTATGAAAAATGCATTTTGCTACTCAGCAGGACTTAAACATCAAATGGAAGAATGACATATCCACATGAGGTTACTTGATTTTTTTTTTTTTGTTCAGAAGTATTTTTAAAGATATTTTTATACCAGTATCCCTCTTTAGGTAACTAGTTATCAAAGTCTCAGCTACTATTATACAATGTATTTATGGGTCTAAGCTTGTTGCTCTTAATTCAAAACAATACTGATTTCTAATAACTATATAAACTGTCATTTTATTATGCCAGTCATTGAGTTCACATTAATATTTCTATTAACCAACTGATATTAGTAAAATTGCATGATATGATCTTAGCAGCTCCATCTTCATGAAGATGTCTAAGAAGCCAGGTTCAAATGAATGACATCTCCATCGAACAATCATTTTAATGAGCCATGTAACTATGTATATTATTAGCAGAATTAGACCATAAATAGGGTAATAAATTTGACTTTGTTCAAGACACTGGAACAAGTGATACTATCTTTGTTCATAATGCTATCAGTGTGAGCAATGCAAATGCAAAAAGACTGATATGTTTCATTTATTATGCAAAAGCATTTAAGGTACAGTACTGCTGTTGTATCTTATCAAATGCTAGGAAAACTTGATTTATTTGAGAAAGATATCAGAATAATCCAGAAAATTTTACTAGGAACAAAACTAGTTGCATGTGGATAGATAAGTTAAACAAATATACAAAGAAAAAGAAAGAGGTATAAGACTAGTATGCATCTTATCACTATTTAATCTATACAGTGAGATGACCCAAAGAGAAATAGAAGACTTACAAAGATTTATTATTACTGAACGTAATCTTGGCATAAGACCTGCATTGTTGTCAAACTCAGAAAGGAAACTACAAGACAAGCTAGTAAAGGAAAACGAGGAGGACTAATTATTAAGTCTAAAAAGATAGAATGTATAGTCAGGAAAGAGTCAATTCAAAGTGAAATACAGATTAGACATCAGTCAGGCAGCTACAGGGATTTCACTATCTGGGTAGTGTGATAATGGGAAATGTGATGCAGAGGTCTAAAGGTACATTGGAATAGTGATGAATACCTTCCAGAAGTTAAAGTATAAAGAGATTTCTCAGACATGTTATGTCTCTTCTATATTATAGTAAAGGCTGGACAATTTTTTCACAGATTAAGATGAGGCTTGAACAACAGAGATGTAGTTCCAAAAAAGAATCCGAGGAAATCCACTTACATAACATAAAAGCAACAAGAAAGTTTTAAAGAAAATTGGAATGAGAATGAAAATTCTACTTATAGTCAGAAATAGTTAAAAATTCTTGGATGCATAATGGGGTGGGGAGCTTGACAGAATATGTTTATGGCAAAAAGGCCAGAAGGAAATGGTAAATAATCTCCCTAATAAGTTTTTGTAAGTGGATGGCAGAGCATGGACTGGGAGGAATAGTAAGGAGGACAAACATTGCTTTGAGCTACAAAGGACTGGAAGCTGTGGAGAGCCATTATTGCCCATGTCTTGTGGGAACATGCCACATGGTTTTTTTATGTGCCAAATTTTATGAATTTTAGCTGAACTTTAAAAAAAAATGCTGTAATTAAAGATTATAATTACAGAATGTGTACAATATTTACAAAGACAAATATTTTGAACAAAATATTGAAAATTGTGTTATTGCAAAAACGTTAAGATGCTGTTAAATTGACAGCTCGGATATACATTGCAAGCTCTGAAGTTTATTAAATATTTCTCTTCATCAATCAATTAATGACTTACAACCCATTTCAAAGTTTCTAATTTGCAATGGAATTATTAATTTAGGACTTTGAAATTCAAGATTGGCTTTCATCCTAACTGCAAAGTAGGATGAAAGCCAGTCCTGAATAAACTAAACTGTTATCATTCAGTAAATAATCTTTCTGATTCCAACAAATAATGTGAAATGTAGTATATGGAACATATTTCAACCAGAAAGTTATTTTTGAATATGTTAGTTCAAACACTAAAAATGATTGTATTGATTTACTTAAATATTTGAGTTTTTAATATACATCTTAATGTATAAACCTCATCATTAATTAATTGATTAATTAATAAATGATCTTAGACAATATAGATTGATTGAACAGGGCCTCTAAACTTTTTTCAGTAAATGGTTCATATGGAAAGCTTAATAATCTGATAATTTTATTAGTTGAAACTGGTAATCTATTCTATAATCGTAAGTTTCAAGTTTTGTGGATTTGATGTATTAAGTCTCAAGAAGTTGAATGAAGAGAAATTATTTTTATTTGAAAAATGTATTTATAAATCACTTTTAACAAAAAATATAAATAAAGATTTGGATTTTTAATCACTTTCTCTATCATACCCAATATGATTTCAATTGAGTAATACACGATTTGTGTTAAATATACATTTATCTCTTCATATTTGTAAATATTATTTTATTCATGCTTGTTTTCTGGCTAATCTATTTCTTGTTCACAGAATCTGTTCCTGTATTAAATTTATTGTAGAATTTATTTTATAAATTTCTTTTTATTGCTAGCTCTAAATACATTTTTTCACTTGTAAAGCTTTATCAATGTTTTTTTTCTTTAATGTCTTTGTTTTATTTGTATTTTTTTTTTTTTGTACTAGTGACAAAATTTGAACATTCATTTTACTGTGATAGTGTTAAAAACTTGATCTTATTAGTGAAAAAAAAACATTTAAAGAAACTAAAATATTTTGCTACATTGGCTGCATGTATTTTTTAAAATTTCTTTTTTGTATTATTTTTTTACAAGAAATTGAATTTTAATCAATTCAGTTCATTTTTTGGGGGTTTTAATGTTTAGCATGCTGTTAATAGTTACCATGTTTAAATATTTTATTTGAACAATTATAAAAATGAAGTGTTTTGTTTTTGCTAATTGCATCAATATAGATATAAAGAACCCATTTTAACGACATTAAATTATTAATATCTTCTTACTATCTGATTAATGTATACAGAATTAACATAACATTTTTAATCTTAATTTCAAGCATTTATTTCCGTTTTTATTTAATTAAGAATACTTTACACTATTTACATTATTTGGACTATTGTCCTCATCTTTGTTGCCATATTTATCACAACATTTCTGCCATTGTACAATCTGGCCTTCTTCAGTTGGTTGGAATGTCGAACTGAACCCTTTATTTCGCTCGATGGAGTAGACTGTTCTAGTTCCATGTGCCATGTCTAATGGATGTCAGTTATCTCCTGTTAATTCACCTCTCCAAATTCTCCACTGCCTTTACCAGGTATTGAACTCACACTCTTTGGGTCCTGTCACTGGATCTAACCAATGCCTTTATCCACTGTGCCATGTGTCCTTAAGGCCGGAGCCTACAACAGCTGAAACGTTGTGATAAATATGGCAACAAAGATGAGAATAATAGTCCGAATAATGTAAATAGTGTACATAATACCTCCTCTCAGAAATATAGACAGATACTAAGAGTACTTTAGTTAGTTTAACTTATTTAAATTTGAATATTTTCAAAGACATTTTGTACTCTAATGTGAAACCTTCACTTGTTAAAAGATTCAAATATTTTAATAAGTGAATGTGTCACAGATATTTGTAGCATTTTTCAGTAGGTAACATTTGAACATGTGATTTCATTTCACACCTGACTGAAAAATATAACACACATTCTAAAAGGTAACATTTCAGTCTATCTTCTTGTGTGAGGATTATGAATTTTGAATGTTTTTATATTAAAAGTAAAAATAGAGGAAAATAATTTTTTTTTTTTTTTTTTTTTTTTTGGCATTTTATACTCTGTCATTTCCAGAAAGGAAAAAATAACTGTACAAACAAAGGCATGTGCTGTTTATAGAGATGATGTCATATCTGATAGTATTGTTCATAAGCAGTTTCCTAGGTTCAGAAGTGGAAATTTTGATCTTGTAGCCTGAGAATGTCCCAGCAGTTCTTGATGATGACCAAATTGAAATGTTGTTTAAAAATAACCCAAGTCACACAACATAAACACATTTTTTTGAAAAGAAAAATCATAGGCAATGAAAAATGGATTGTTTACAACAATGTAAAGTGAAAAAAGATCCTAGGAACACAAAATGAGCCACCATTAACCACTCCAAATGCTGATCTGTATTTGAAGGTGATATTGTGTATCTGGTGTGACTGAAAGGAAATTTGTATTATAACTTCTTTCTACAAAATCAGATGTTGAATTCAGACATGTACTGTTCCCAAATGGACCAATTAAAGGCAGTAATTGATGAAAGGTATCCAGAATTGGCCAGTCAAAAGCATGTTGTCTTTTATCAGAACATCACGCATCTATTTGCAGACCCAGTAGAAATTGGTTCAGCTTGACTGGGATATCCTATTATACCCACCATGCTCACATAACATTACACCTTTTGATATCACTTCTTTCAATCCAGGCTTATGGTTACATCATGTTGAAGCCCTGGCTACCATATGATCACCAAAATTAAGCAATGCCAAGCCTGGCCAGTACCTAGATGGGTGACTGCTTGGAAATACCAGGTGCTACATCTTGGATATGTGGGTAGTGTAATGGATAATGGCTCAGAATTGTTAATCAGAGAATTGAGTTCCAATTCTAGATGGGTTTGTTATATTCACTTACGTGCAAATACCCTTGTGAAAGGAATAAACCCACCTCATCTCCCCCTAGCTACTAAATCATTATCTCCAGAAAAAAAATATTCTTACAATCTAAAAAATATTTGATTGCTGGCTTTAAATAACCTGCAAAGCATTGATAAGCTGTAGAAAACAAATCAGTCATTATTTCAATCCTTACAAAATTCTCTTAATGTGAAGAACTTCAATTCTCTAGAAGCTTGTAAAAAAAAAAAAAAACATTTAGACCAGTTCATCATCCATAAAAATGCATATTTCAGGGAATATGGAATCCTGTAACTGTGTCAAAGATGGCAAAACGTAGTGCTACAAAATGGCATATGTGGCTGAAGAAATCTATTTACAAATATCTAAATATTTTCTTTGCAGTATATTTTAAGTAAATTTCAAACTTCTGTTCTGACTGAATAATTTTGCATTTGTTATTAGTTATGGTTCTGCATAAATCAGATTTTTTATCTATATAATTAACTCTGTAGTAGCATGTAAAAAAAAAAAAGTTTTTTATGTAAGGAAGCAATATTTAAGCTATTAAAAGCAAAAAAAAAATTTAGACATGAAACAAATAAAAAGCAGTGTGTTAAGTTTGATCAACCAATTTACTGAGATATTACATTGTTATGGTAACAAAAGTCATATATGCTTCTTTTCTCATAGCTACAGATAGATTTTAAACCAATATTATACATTGTCTTATGCCTTAATCCTTCAATTATAGTAGCAAAAAAAAAAAGTTACAATTTGTTTTCTGATTTTGCCAATTTGTGACTTTTATTTATACCTGTACTGATCTAGGTAATCAGATTTTGTAAACGTAATAGTAGTGGATGGTAATGTTTTACTAAGAAAATCCCTTAATCTTAAAAGTAAGTATATACTGTTAGTTGATCACTTTTACTAAAAATTGAAAAATAAAAATTTATTGTACATGATCAGATTTAACAATTTTTCATTGATTAACTATATCTTTAGAAATATAGATTGTAGACATGTCTAAAATATAAATTAAAAATTTTCCAAAATAGTTTGAATAAAATAAAATTGAGATGCAGTAGAAAGTTAGAAACTGTAAGGAAAACATTTTTTAAAATAAGCTTATCTTTTTTTTTGTTTGGAGATTTGTATTTGTGTTTTTATTTTTATTTTTTTAAAACTTTGGTTGCATAAATTTCTTTTGCCTTAAAATTTTTAAACCAATGACAAAAACAAAAAATGAATACTGCACAAACATAGCAAATACTTCAAAATAATTTATAGCTTAGTATGTCATTTAAATATAGAGCTAAAATTTCCAAAATTGTTTTTTTTTTTTATTTTTTTTTAACTAGAAATTTCAGTTGAAAAATTTGTATTTATTATTTGAGCAGATATTTGCTTCAGTTTTCAACAGTGATATATTTTAAATCACTTTCCTAGATGTTTTTTTGTTTTCTTTGTCTGAAGTTTGTAGACAATCTAACTCATTTGATTAATTAGAAAGCATTTCTCTTCAGTGTTCAATTGACTGTACTTTGCATTATATGATTAATGGCTTCATTCTTCTGCATGTAGTAAGAAATGGGGAAATTTTATTTTACTGAAAAGTTTGCTTCTCTTTTTCACTAAAATGAATTCAGATGGATTATTGACTTTCAGTAATCCCATGTATCTAAACATTGACCAATACTGATATTCCCATGTACAATTATGTTTGTGTGTGACCAATATTTGCTTTAATACATTTCATAACATTTCAGTATAATGAAGAGTATCAAATGATCATAGTGACCTGCATATATAAATTATTTGCAAAATATGATTATTGCTTGCTTTTTTTTTCTAATGGTGGTTTAACTAAATTCATCTGCAATCCAAAATAAAAACAAAATTAAAGTATTGATTGAATATTTGTTGAGGAATTATTATTACATGCTTTGCTACTTGGACCAAAATGCGCATCTTGATTGATTTGTTATACTCCCAATATTGTACCCTCTGATCTTCTTCAGGTGTTTGTCTTTACCAACATCTGTCCATTCCAGAAGAGCACAAATAGTTGCAAGAGTAAGACATGCCCTGGTTTGGGAAATAATTCATTTTAGCCACTTAATAAAATCTGAATTCCAACATAAAGCATCTAACCAGATGGAACAGTTTCTAATCTGAATAACAATGGAAATGAATAGAAATCCAATTCTACAGGAACTGGACAAGTTACACAAGCAGGAGCTTGAGAGGGTCAAAATGTGTCAAATGCAGAAAGTATGCTGGCTGAAAGATCATGATACGAGTTACGACAATGTTCACCATCAACCTGTGAAAGCAGCAATGTCAGCAAATGCCAGTTGAGTATTTCTGAGCAAATATTGCTGAACAGAAGTCTCAAATTTACTACCACAATTGTATCCTATTCTTAGCTGCAATTGAGGAGACTCAGGCTGACAAGTTGAGATGGAAAATGAGATGGGCACTGGAGAAAGCTAATCCTCTCAAATCAAATATCACAAGAGAGGAAAAATGGCTATTGAAGCTCTACAGAACAATACTGAGATCATCATACTACCAGTAAACAAGGGTAATGCAACAGTGGTGATGGACAAGTTCGAATATTAAAAAAAATTGTCTAATCTGTTTCGAGATGGCAGCTACAGCAAGATAAAGAAGGATCTAACTCTGTAGATCAAGGAACTCTCATAGATGTTGAGCAAGAACCTAGATTTCTTCAGGATGAATAAATACAGACAACTGACCTATAATTACAGTAAGCTACCATACATCTAGCTTTTCCAAAATTCACAAAGACTGTATTACATTGAGGTTCATAGTCACCCACTGAACAGATTCCTTGTAAGTGTAATCAGTCTGCTAACAGGTAAGTATCTGTACTATATAAAGAACTCTGCATAATGGATGGCGAGCTTGGATATTGTGAGCCTTTTCACCATGATTCTCACCAATAAAGCTCTGTTAGTGGCTTAGAATTGGACCCTTCTCTAGGACTGCATAAGGGCCCCAATAGATAACCCAATGGAGGTATAAACAATATACTTCTAATTGGGTTAAACATATACCAACAGGAAGAAGGCTTAGCTGTGGGACTGCCATTATCTCCAGTAATGACAAACCTGTAAATGAATACTTTAATTAAATGGCTTTTAGAAATGTCACTACTAAAGCCAACCATGTGGTTTGGATATGTAGATGATACCTTCATACTCTGGCTCCATCAGGACAATGTGCAAATACTGCTGGATCAAGTGAACTCTAGATCTTCCATACAGTTCACAATTGAAAAAAAAAAAAAAAAAGCAGAAAAGACTTTTCTGGATGCACAGTGTATAAGTTCAGGTCCTCCATATATCATCAAGCCATATAATAATTATCAATGTGTATTTATTTTCATATTTCTGGTGTGTTTATATATTTCCTGTCTGATTTATAGTGCGAAGGGATGTAAATCAACGTAAGTTATTAAATTTATGAGTGATTACTTCTCTTAGTTGTTTTAACAATCTATACAAATAAAATATCTGAATTTAGACAAGATTAGTTCCCAAACAAAATGAACAGTTTAATTAATCAGTTACTTTACTCCTACATTTCTTAGGCTTGAACAAATAAGACTGTAATCTATCATATGAGGCACTCAGATGCCTTTGTCTATTAAGTGATTGTTTTACTTCAACTTCAACATTGCTGTTTTTGTTATTCTGTTGCTAATCTTTTTCTTCTGAAAGATATTTCCATTTCACTGTGATATTAAACACCTAAAATTTCTAACATTAAAAAATATTGAGCAAAAAGCAATTTATATAATACCAGGAGGTATCTATGAATCATAGATACCATTGAAGGTCTAAAAAAATATAAAGTGGATTAATTAAATGGTTCATTGACCTCCTATTTGAGTTGTGAATTCTTTATCTCCACTTTATTGAGCCTTGATACATTGTTTGAAAACTTTTGTTTCATGGTATCTCACTATTAAAATTTTCTAACAATTCCTGTCATCTTTTTTATGGCATGGATACACTAGTAAGATGATATTTTCTGAAAAAAAAATACCTGAACTTTGCTTCTCACATTCATACAGCACCCAGAAAGGAATTGTCTGCTGTTTTCGACATTGAGACGAATTCATAAGTTGTGACCGAAACACCTACTAACAGGAGATGATCAACATTAGAAACAACCTTCAAGGTAACAACTACCTTGCAAGCGTAATGAAGAGATGAGGACAACAATAAAAGATCTGCTATGGTCTACCATACCTAAGGAGTGTATCTAAAGATACAAAGGATCTGTGGTCAACATCAGGACAGTATTCAAAAACAGTTAAACTCTTTGGATATATCTTTTCTGAATAAGTACCTCACCACCATCACCTTGGAAGAAAACATAATCAAGAGATGAGCTGCTCCATAAAAATAAGGATGGAGGAACATTGAAAAGTGATTGTTTATGGTGAGACATTGAAATCAGTTAAGACTGATCATATACGGAATGAAGTCGAGGCTGTAGGATAGGACAACTCAAAGAATTGGTGCACATGTCACACACTGACAACCTTCTCAGTAGGCCTGACATAAAGATGAATATTATCTGGTAACTTCTGAGCAAGAAGGAACATTCAAACAGTCCTCCTACCACCTGACCATAGATATTAGGTGTAAAGTTCAAAATTTCAATATTAGATTATCCAAGAGTCACATTGCTAGTAGATTAAAGTGTTGGTTAAAATACATTTGGTCCTCTGGCAGTTATGATTTCAATCCCAGGGTTTGGTAGTGCTGAAAAATCATAGCCTCTGGTACATGAAAACACAAACAAGTGGCATACAGGTCAATATGATTGGTGGGTACTGATACAAAATATCCTTTGTTCACATTTCATTTTCCATGCCTAATCTAGTTTTGTGGATTGAATAAAATGTTCGGTTTAAAATTAAAAAATGGTTACCGAGTACAAAGAGACACTCTGATGAAGACCAGAGGAATAACATGAATAAACAACCAACATGAGCATGGTCCAAATAACAAAGTCTAATAAAAATGAAATTGTTTCTAATCTGTTTTTGTGATCATTTTCTTATAAATGACCAAACATAAAAATTACTCTTTAAAAATGGATTTTATTAACAAAATTTGTTTCTATTCTGGTGTTAGATATAAAGTAATATTACTGATATTGCTTTTTTGTTTCAATGAAATCTGCATATTATCAAATTTATAAATGATTCTTTGTATCTGTTGTAAATTATATCACAAATCAAAATCCTCAAATTTATCAATCAGTTTTTAAACCAATTTAAAAGTGCGTGGATTTAATATTTGGTGGTTAATATTAAGAATTTCATTAGAATAACAAATGATAGTCTTGTCTGAATTGCTATTTCATTAATAAGTCAATGTTTTTTTTTGTTTTTTTTTTTCATTTTAAAATATTAGTTACTTGATATCCTATTTAGACAAAAGAATATAATTTTATCTCGTACAAGGTTTTTACCTATTTTTATTGCTCAAATATTGGATTAAACAAACAAAAATGCATGACACAATTATTGTAGATATCAGCAAGCTCTGAATAAATATTCATACCACCAAGAGTGATTATTAGCTTTCCTATTTTAGACTGAGTAATGTTGCTTAATTTCCTACAGCCGGAACTAAGAATTTACCATTTTGATGTCTGAAAATACTAGTATAAAAGGATGTAGTAATGAAAAAGAAAATCTAGCTTTTGGAATCATCATGGTAGATTTTAGTAACGATTTGGTAAATTTATTGGCATCTGTCTCTTAATTTTTTATTATTTAGTGATAAAGATAAATCTTACAGCTTTTCTTAAAGTTAGTTTATTTTTATTAAGAAAGTTTTGGGTGATAGTGGAAGGTTGTTTTTATTTTATTTATTTTTTAGAGCAATTTAACTGTTGTCAAGTAACTTCACTGAATAAGATATTGACTCTGTGGAGAATTTTTCTTAAGTGTTCAACCATTAAGATTTCAATCATTCTCCCTTTGCTACTTACTTGTTTGATTTAAAACACTGAAATTTAATATTTTACTTGTACAAGTAATTAATTTGTAGTGTGAGAAAGAAGTGCTTCTGATTTCTTCATACAAAAATAATAGATGCAACATTAAATGTTAATGTTACCCTGATGAATTTTTAGTTATGACTTTACAAATACCAATCCATTTTTAAGAAACTCTACATTTTATAAAAACAACAGATTATTCTCTTGGGTAATAAGACAAATTATGAATGTTAATAGTTGAAAGAGCTAGTGCTTGTACGAGGTTTTGACGAATAAAGGGAGATAACTGACTCTAACTTAATTACTAGTAAGTAACATACGCGATCCGTTCGCTTAAAATATATTTTTAAAAAGTTTAAATTTTATAATGAGACCTGCTTTATGGGCAATATGCGTCACAATAATTGATCACTTACCAAAAAATGTTTAATTAATATTTACATAAAAATATTGATAATTACTTTGCTTTTAAAAATTGTCTTTTTTTGTATAGGGGAATTTATTACAAAACACAAATGAAACAAAAATAAAAAAAAAAGGAAACGTATATTTTGCCCAGAGTAATCTTTAACTTAATTTGGTTGGTAATTTGAAATAGACACTATCATTAACTCCTTAAGTCCTTGACATATCAAGGTTAAGTCTTTGTAATTGTTGTTCTATTATTTGCTACAAATTTATATAAACTATTTTTTTTTTCTGTAGAGGATATAGTCTGATAAATTTAAACACAAATTAAATATAATTTATTTTCAAACGACTTCTTTTTAATTCCATGTACTTACTATAACTTTTTTTTTTCATTTTATTATTTTTTTAACCCAGGTGGGTTCATGTTGTTAAAGTGATTTGATTTTCTAACATAAAAATATTTGTTCACTGTTTATAGGCTGAAAGGAGGATTGCAGACCTGTTTGATGATCTCAGAGATGGGCACAACTTAATCTCTCTCTTGGAGGTTCTTTCTCATGAGACATTGGTAAGTAGGTCTTATTTTCTCATTCTATTAAATAAACCTTCTAATAACAAAATAAAAGCAGTTTTCTTTAGAGCTGCATTCAGATTCTTTTTTTTCTTAAAGAACTTTTGTTATGCAATTTATTCTTTCTCTGATAATTGGTAAAATTGTAAAATGATGCACTTAAAATCACTGAATGTCTTTTACACCTTTGAAAATTCATATTGCAAAGATTTTAAGAATTATTTTTATTTGAAACTAAAGAATATTTGTAACCTATTATGTTACCTATTTTCAGTGGAACACTAAAATTTTTATCTTCTGGAAATTATAAAACTTTAAGAAAATTTATCTGGAAAGTATTTACCCATTTAATATAGCTTGCCTAGGGTGATGACACCTGAGTATCCTTCAAAGTATTCCTCTTAGGACCTTATGCACTTACCCAAGGACTTTTCAAATAAGTCTGCAAAGTAAATTTTGAGTTGCCAACAGCTGCTTTGGCACTTTTTCCTTAATCTCATCCAAATTTTTTTTTAAAAGTCACAGGGAGATAATTTTTGACTGTAGTGGGGATGATATACGTGAATGGTGCCATGTATTTTCCAAAAAACAAACTTGTATACAATGTTAAAAATGGGCAGGTGCAGAGTGTTGTGATGCAGGCAACAGTTACTCAGTATACAGGTTTAGTTAATCCCACCTCACTGCTTCCTGAGTTGCCCAAACATCAAAACGGCACAACCAATTCTTATGAGATTCAAGCAGCCTTTTATATCTAGAACTCTACTCCTAAAAGAAAAAAATAACAACATTCCATCATGATGATTTAAAGCAGCACTATATTGTCAATTATAAGATTGGCACCAAATTAATCTGCATAAATACCAAACCCAAAATTGTAGTAGAAACTTGGCTTGTCAAGATTTCAGTAAGAATATTGAATGAATAATAAACATAGGCTTATGAATTTCAATTGATAATAGCAATAGAGCAAGGGTGTTCTTAAAGATGTTTTTACTGTTTGCACAATAATTAAGGTTACTTAATATGCTACATTAAAAAATATATACCTAATCATATTACATGTCTTTAAAAAAAAACATATTAAGATCTATACTCTGTGGATGTCATTGGTATTGGATGAAGTTAGTTTGCTCTTTTTGATTTGCCTTTTAGCAATGAGCATCTCCTAAACTTAGCTTCAGGCTAGATCCTGACTTCTTTAAATATTTTAGCTGCAATATTATGCATTATTTATTAAGTAGTGCATTCCAGTATAGTATATTAATTTGAAATGTTCATGAATCTCCCTTCAAATTACAGGATTTTCCTACTTGATATAATTGTTTTTCTATGAAAACGTTAGTAAGTTTTACTTTCAGTTTGTTCTAAATGTGAGGCTTTCAGTGAAGAACTTTAACAAACAAAATTTGAAGCTTTATGATTAATCAAATCAACTAATGTCTCTGTCAGGTGAGCCTTAACATTCACAGAAAATTATCAAAGAACTTGGTCTTTCAACCACTTTGAATTAATAAGACATAAGAGTACTCTCCTATCAACAGCCAATTTTTAGTTTTTAGTTTTTTATTAAAGGATTAGGTTAGATTATTAAACAAATTTAAAACAAAATATTTTTCAAATCACCAATATTCACTTACTTTGAAAAAATAAAATTTAGCTGTACTAACCCTTTTGTAAACAAAAAAAAAAAAGAAAAAAAAAAGCCTGTCACTAATCAGATAGTACCAACATAAGTATTTATCAGTAATGTAACTATGCCCCTATGAGATATACCAAAAGTATCAGAATAACCTCTCATTATTCAATGGAGGAATAGGTAGTATTTTTATCCTTGTATGAAAACATAAAATCAGTTGAACCTTGTTTTAGAAAAAAATCTTTTAATCAAATTGACAATTTGTAGAAAATGATTTTAAAAAATGTTAACATCAGTAACTCTTTATTAGCTTATGATAATGGTGACCTTAAATCTGGAATCTTCCAAGGTTTTCCAGTCATATTCACATTTCACTGTTCTCCAGTCAATAAAAAAAACAAAAACAATCTCACAACACATGCTGTCAGTTATGAATGGTCAAGATTTCTCCAGAAGTTTTTTTTTTTTCCTTCTGATTTACTTTTGTATAATATCTTTGCTGCTTCCCATTTTGATACTCTGAAAACTTGGATCCATCAATTAACTTCAAGTTGAGATTTTTCATATAACTGAAAAAATCCAAGTTAGCCTTTTGAAAATTGTTTTATCAAGCTTACACATCTCTCTTCCATAAACATTCTAGCTTTACAAGCGAAGTTACTCTGGCATTTATAAATCATAAATTATGTGTTAAGATAAAGAAAAAAAAAGACCTTGACTTTCTTTAAAATATTTTGAAAAATCCTGCAGCGCTCCTTCTTGACTAAAGGCCCAACAGATTGGGGAATATGAAATATCTAGATTTGAATTCTAAAATGTGGTTATTAAGTAATTCTATATAAAATCTTTTTTTTTTTTTTGTTTTTTTTTTTTTTTTTTCCTCCATAAATCTCTAAGAATAGTTATAGATGTACCATCAGTGATTTGTAACAAATCTACTTCTACTCCTTAATTAAACTTAAGTTCAAACTTCTCATTCTTTATATTGGGCACCTGTTCCTTCAGGACATAGGTGGTCATAGCTCCCCGCAGTTCCCTTGATCTTTAATTTTTGTAAACTGTTCATCGCCATGACTGTTTTTGGGAAAGATAATGGAGTGGTTTCTTCAGTTTTGAATTCAAAGCTTTCCTTCTCCTAGACTGGTTGTCAACCAAGACAAGAGGACTCAGTCTGCTCTGCTGTTTAACCATAGCTGGGAAGAAGAGATGGACCCATGTCTTTTTCAAGGTTGTTAATGCAAAGAGAACATTTAGCTGTTATAACTAGAATTTGAATTCTGTTTTTTTTTTTTTTTTGCTATTAACAAATGCACATCTTATAACATCACCTTAACATCTACACCTATAGTGGACTAACTTGTCAAAAAAAAAGCATTAGAAAAAAAATATTTTTAGTAGTTTGGGTTGATTTTAAAAAAAAAAAAAAAAAAAAAAAAAATGTAAAAGTAGATTTATTTACCAATATAATCGTTGCTAACTCTGTTAATCTCTTTTGTTGATACTAATAGGATTTTTTTTTTTTTTTAGATCTACATGTACCCTATCAGGACCATAAAACTTGTCTTAATACATTTTCAAAAAACTTTCTGTAGTTGTTAAGGCTCTCTGAATTGTAGCTTGTAATGCTATTTTTCCCCTTTTTGAATAAATAAAAATGTTAAGTCAGGCATATAGAAATGTCTTAATATTTGTCTCTTTGTAATTTTGTGTTAATCACTTTTTGCCTCATCAGCTCCTAATACGTCTTTTTAATCTGAATTTCAACAGAAGTGTAATGCAGATCTTAAGTCACTGAACTTTGCCAACTTGGAGTATTTCTTTGTGAGGAGAAAAAAATAGATATCTAAATCGGCTTGTCCTTTTGTTGGATGAAGGCCTTCCTCAGACCTTTCCATTTTTACCATTCATAGGGAAGAATGGGCCATTACCTTAACAGGCTGACCCAGTGTATGGTGGTAGAGGCTTACAATACCAAGTAGTCCCTCATCTAGATGCTGATCAGGCTCAATGTTTCTTAACTTTGGTGATCAAATGATCATCATTTTTAGACATTTTGTAAATATCTGGTTCAAACCTTGAAGAAAAGACATTTTAAAGAAATACAAACTAATAATATTTTAATGAAATACTACCTTACAAAATTATTATATTTTTGATGCAAATATAGTTTCCTTATTTTTTATTTTATTAATCATATCACCTCAAGCAAGGCCAGAAAGCCACTAGGACACAAGAGGTTACTGAGTGTTAGAGAATGAGAAAAACTTAAGGAGAGAGGACAATAAAAGAATAAAAAAACGAATTAAGAAAACAGAAGATAACAATTGGCATTAAATTCAAATTTTTGGCATCAAAGTTGACTGGGAAGCAATAAGCTGGAAGTTACATCTGGTCATTTCAGCTGAAAAATGAAACCTTACTGCCAATCTAGTACTTCACTTAAATTCTAGGTACTCTAGAGGAAAGTTCATCAGAACAATTACCATGAAAGTATTTAGAGAGAAGACACAGGGAAGCTGTTACAGTAGTGGGATAGGGATTGAAGCCGAGATGCCAAGGCCAATGACATTGCAGACTCTTTGCATATATAGCAAGGGGCCCCAGACCAGATGTAGCAGCAATATTCGACGCAAGAATGAATGGTAGACTTAAAAATATGTAAGATAGATTCTGGTGAGAACACTTTGTTTCTGTTTGATGTTTGTGACAATCTCTACCACCATCCATATTTGTAAGATGTACATTGGCTGTTAAACAACTGCAGAAAGTTTGTAAACAAATTTGACTTTTCTAATACTGAAATATTAAATTATTACATAACAGCAAAGGGAAAAATAACAAAAGCTTTTAATTATCATAGTAAAAAAATATTAAAATTCTGTTTTATTTTGCAGTCTTGTATAATTTGAATTGGCTAATAATTTGAATGTTGCGATTTTTATGTGAAAATGATTAAAGTGTCCTAATTATCCAATTGAATTTTAATTTAGCTAAATACTCACCGACTTGATTTATTTATTTTTTTTTGTGTGTGTGTGTGTGTATATATATATATATATATATATATATATAAAAAAGCATTAACATTATTTTTAGTAGATACCTGTATTTGAGTAGATACTCTGTTTATTTTAAACAGTATTTATTTTGTTTACTGGTCTATGTACTCAAAATCTTAGAGAAATGTGCTGTTTTATCAATTTGCTTTAAATATGCTGATTGGTAGACAATCGGCACTGTCTAAAATAAATGGAGCATCTATTCAAGTACAGGCATCCCTCAAAGATAACATTTGAAGTAATAAAAAAATGTTGGATTAACAAAATGTATGTGTGTAAAATAAAACCTTTATCTTTTACATGTTATTAATATATTTAATGTTTCTTTTTTAGCCGAGAGAAAGAGGTCGTATGCGATTTCATAAAATGCAGAATGTTCAAATATCACTGGACTTTCTACGGTACAAAGGGGTAAGTTTATTTGATATTTTTCTTTAAGCTAAATTTCATGTTCTGCTTATTATGATTTATAGTTCTCTTAATAGTTTAAACATGATTGATTAATTCTGTAATATCTTTGATAATTAAAATATAAATTGAAAATATCACATTTCATGCTATCTTTTTTAATTAAAAAAAAAAAAAGAAAAAAAAAGTGCTTTTGTGTGTAATGGCAAAAAAGAATCTAGTGTTAATCTACAATGTTATTAAAGTCCCTCTCTGGTAAAGTGTCTATAATCTATCATTGATATATTATTGGAAATTTTTCTTTTATTTGTTCATTAAAGTCAGTGATGTGCCATGCATGATACTCGCCTAGGTGATCCTGTATCTTTTGATAAATTGACTAACAAGGCAGATTTTTTTGCCACAGTGGGTTGCCATTTCTTTCTGAGGTAGACCAGTTGCCATCCAAGTCTGTAGAACCCGGTCTGTCCTGCTATTTACCCATAGCTGGGGGGAGAAGAACAGGATTCATCTTTCCCAAGGGTATTAGCATGTAAGTGAATGTAATGGATTTGACCGGAATTCGAACTCGGCTCTCTGATTCCTCAATCTGAGCCGCTATCCATTACTCCACCGTGCCTCCTTTGTTCATTAAACATACCCAAATTCTTTAGTGTTCAGCTGATAAATTTGGACCCAGGGGAAGGTTTTAATGTAATTTTTGCTCTATACAAAGTTATAATTTCTCTCTTAATGTTTGGACAAGAAAGATTTTTGTGCTTTGAAAAATGATTTTAGTATTTTTTTTTTTTCATTAGAAATTTACCAGAAACAAATAAAATGTATTTTTAAAAAAAATTTTTTTTTTTTAAATTTTATACTACAAATTACTGTTACAGTTACTGCACATAACTAGTATCACTGAAAATGTACCTACATGCATGTGAATGACAAAGATATTGTAGAAGAGCCAGTATTTCATTTCTTTCTCTTTGGTATTAGAAGTTGTAGGATTACTCTTCAGGATTAATATATAAAATCTCCAATAGTTTTGTATAACTTTACTTACCAGCAGCTCACCATTATGGAATCATTCTACTGTCATTATAAATCAGTTGTGATCTAAGATTTTATGCCTAACCGAGCATAGACGGTTCCTTCATCTTGTTCATATATTTTGAAAATATAACAAATATTATAAATTGTTGAAATATGCTTTATGTAAATCTCTCAAAGAACTGCATTGCACAGTGGAATAAAGGAAAGCACACATCATTTTCTTCTATGTGCTCCCAGGATGTTGCTCATCACAACTCCACAATTTCCTGTCTTTTGCAGTTCTTAATAAATTTTGTCTCTTTGTTATCTCTCCTAAACTCTGTTCTACCATCCATTTACTCATGCTTGCTAGGTAGGTTATACATTGTTTTCCTTTGTCCCTCTTACCTTCACTCTGTCTTGTGAGCATAAAATTTTCCAAGCCGGCTTTCCTCATTATGTGCCAGAGAAATTTTAACTGTCTCTTTCTGATGCTAAGTATAAGGGTCTTTTTTGTTTCCATTTTCTCTAAAAAAATTTGTCATTGTTCAGTCACTTCAAGTCTCTTCTTCATCTTTGAGGAGATAGTACAGCATTCATTGCTATATAGGACAGATATTACATAACAGTTCAGTGCTTTTACTGTTCATCTTAAAAGAAATGTTTGTAAATAACATATCTGTCCCCTTTTATGTATGTGTTTTGTAAAAGATCCATTGTACAGTTTGATTAGCAATTTGCTGATAGAAAATAATTTGACTATTATTTCCTGTTTAATTTCTTATTTATTTTAAATTAGCTTTTTATTATTATAAGGTAACAGCATACTTAGTGCAACAGAAATTATAGATTTTTAATGTTGAACTATAAGAATCTTCTTAATCCATTATGGTCATAGAAGCACCACATAATCACAGTGGTATGCCTAGGGCAAGATAACCAAGCAGAACCTATCTTTCTTGGTTGGCTTTTGGATTATTATTTTTTCTTTCTCCTAGACTGGGTGCCACCTCAAGGCAAGAGAGCCCTATCTGCCCTGATATTTAACTCATAGCTGGGGGGAGGTGGATAAATACACTTTTGTAAGGGTATTAGTGTGATGTGAATGAAATAAACTGGAATTTGAACTCTGCTGACTTCTTTTTCTGCACCAAAAGCTGTTAAACTGTTTATCAATACTATAATCATTTTAAAATATGTTCATATTAAAAACAAATACATTATCCATTTTTAAAATCTAGATTTTTTTTTAATGAATATTTTTCCTTATATAGTACTTGGGTCTACTTAAGTATCATCTGTTGCCTGTCACAAGTGATATAGAGTAAATGAAAGGAAACAAATAGCTCCTAACGAAATAGATATTTATAAAAATATGCATTTAAATGTCACCTTTGGTAGCCACCTCTCAATGTCACTTATTGATTGATTTTATAATTATTTGAAAATACTAATTATTACTAAACTTTATTTACATTATTCGGACTATTGTCCTCATCTTTGTCGCCATATTTGTTACAACGTTTCGGCCGTTGTACACTCCGGCCTTCTTCAGGTGGTTGGAATGTCGAACTGAACCCTTTATTTCGTTCACTGGGGTAGACTGTTCTAGTTCCATGTGCCATGTTTAATGGATGTCGGCTATCAGTTAATTTTTCCCTCTGAAAGTTCTCCACTATTGAACTCACACTCTTTGGGTCCTGTCACTGGATCTAACCAATGCCTTTATCCACTGTGCCATGTGTCCTTGAGGACATCTGTGTATGAATTTCTGGGTATTATAAACCTAATGTCTCAGCAACCATTTTTACCAGTGCTCATATTGCAATTTTTTCTGTTATCCTCAATTTTAACCAGAGCTCATATTGCAACTTTGTTGTTGTTATCACTTTTCTCTGACACTCCTTATTACTGTTTCCCATATTGTATTCATTTCTATGCTTGGTCGGCTCAGGAGATTTTTGTGGCGTAGCATATGTGCTGATTCCTTAAGTTTACAAATTTTCCACTGGTGTTCCTTGTCTAGGATCTCAACCTGATCCTACAGAGGGTCGTGATCTCCCTTCTCTCTCGATATGTGATCAGCTACGCCTGATTTTTCCACTTCCCCTTGTGTTACAGCTTTCTGGTGTTCTTGAAGCCTCAAGGACACATGGCACAGTGGATAAAGGCGTTGGTTAGATCCAGTGACAGGACCCAAAGAGTGTGAGTTCAATATCCAGTTAAGGCAGTGGAGAACTTTCAGAGGGAGAAATTAACAGGAGATAACTGATAACTGACATCCATTAAACATGGCACGTGGAACTAGAACAGTCTACCCCAGTGAGCGAAATAAAGGGTTCAGTTCGACATTCCAGCCACCTGAAGAAGGCCGGAGGGTACAATGACCTAAACGTTGTAACAAATATGGCGACAAAGATGAGGACAATAGTCCGAATAATGTACATAATACCTCATCTCGGAAATATAGACGGATATTACTAAACTAATATAATTATATTGTAACTAGTAAGCCACTATGGCTGACAGAAGAGTGTAGATAGGCTAAGGATTCTTTCCTGTTTGTTCTTCATTTAACAAACTTGAAATTATCTCCTTTTGAACTTTTTAATTTAATTTTAAGCAAAAATTACTTTGAAACTGGAAATTGCTTTATTATATAAAACATTTCGGCATTATTGCTATTTTTGTGTTACAGTAACAAACCTACAGTAATCAAATCATTATAATATAGATTACTGAATTGCCATATGTACCTTGATTATAATCAATATGATACAGTTATTTTGTTCACAGTAACATGAATCTTGGTGTTTTTCACAGATTTAAAAGAAAAATAACTTCTTTTAAAATATTTTTGTTTATATTTTATATTTTTCTTATCAGTTGAAGATATTTAAACTATTTAGCTACTGACAGAATAGAGGTTATGATTTGCTAAATAAAAGTTGTCCATTCAATAGAAAGTTGATTTTTCTTAAAGTAAAATAATTTTCTCATATACAAAAATACATATTTTTATATTATTTTGTGTAACATTTTAGAAGCAGAATGTCTAACCAGGGACATCTCAAAAGCATTTGAGCTGATAGTTGTGTATAAAAATCATGATTGTATTGTATAGTTAATTCCTTAAAGATATCATATTTTAATTTAATTTTTCTCTCTTGAGAAATTGGATCTTGATAATATTATCAAAGTGTACCCCCAACCCACACCCTAATATAAGTTATATATTAGGCTGGAAATTGCCTTATTCTTAAAGTTAGTATGATACCATTAAAATGCTCTAAAATTTTTTTTTACTGTTGTGTAGTAACAAACCCACAAGCAGAAATCGGATCATCATAATATAGATCAATCAGTTTTCCTTTAACCAGAGATTGAGGATAAAATTTATGATTCATATTTTTATGTTCTAAATAGTAATCTAAATCCATATCATTTTTACTTTATGAAACCAACACTACATGCTTACTGAAAAATAATTATTAGCAGCATAAACAACATGTCACTCATTTTTTTCTTTTACTTATTCCCTTGGATCTTTTATCAGTATAAAGCTTGTGTAGGGCTCATATGTTTTCTTTAGCATTGATAAGATTAAATGCTTCTGAGTTACTGTTAACATTTTTTGTTGTATTGAGACCTTAATCCTTAATCCAAATGAGCTAATCATTTTATGATAAAATATTCTTGCACAGATGAATCATTGGCATTGTTTCTATTTTATTTTTATATAATTTATGCACGGCTTGATCACCAGGCAACTATTCAGTACCTTTTTACTCACATCAAAGATTTATCCATATTCTTAGAAATTATTTTTTTCATTCAGTATTAAGCCTGATAATTATTAGTTACTTATTAGCAGTTATTTAAAGTAAAGATATATTTGTTTCCTTTAATTGAATATCTTATATTTAACTTTATTCAAATAGTAACATCTGTGTCATCATCGCTCTCAAATTAATGAGATCGCTTTTTCAGTCTTACATTTAACTTGATAGTCATTTGTACTTGATATGCTTGATGCATATGCAAACTTAAATAGTCAGTATTTATTTATACACATATTGACTAATGATTATGTCATGCTTGATGATTTATTTGACAGCATGTTCTATTCACATGTACATTATGAATATAGTATTCACAGCTGATGTAAAAACATCTCGGACAATTTTAATTAATACCTGCCTTTATTATTATCTTTTTATATTGAATATTTTTCTCTCGCTCTTGCGTGCTGGTCTCCTCCATTTCTCTTTTTCTCCCAGCCAAATTAAAATAAGCAAATATCACAATGTTATAGTGTTATGTAAATTGTGTGTTGTTTGCTTTTGGGCTATAAATATTTAGCCTCTGCCCTTCAGAAAAAGGGTACACGGGTTTAAATCCTGCCTGGGGGTAAATTTTCTTTATTAAGTCAATAACAAGCTTACAGAGTTTATACTGATTGGATATATGCTGATGCAGTTCTTGTATCTCATAAACAGTATTTCCAAATGTTCAGAATGATTGTTTAATTATGGTCACTGTTCTTTCATAAATCTGGTTCTATATTTTCTGCTGTTTCTATTTTTTGTCATTTTCAGTATTTGGCTAACAAGATGCATATTCTAAAACTTTACTCCTGGGAGTAAAAAAAAACAAAAAAACATTGGAATAAGGAAGATAGTGTAATAGACATTATTTTTTTTTTATTTATTTATTTTTTTATTTTTTATTTTTTTGCACCTGAAAAAATACAGTTTCCCATTCATTGGCTAACTAGATTGATAAGAGAAAAATAGGTAGTGTAATAGTTTTGCAAGTTTAGTAGAATACAGTAGCAAAGACAGCAGCTTTGTAAAAGATAATACTATCTCACCTGTTTCTTGGTAGTTCCTGTTAAAAAATAATTTACTTAAGATTTATTAGTATCTACACAAAAAACAGTGGGTCATTAATAAGGACGTTTCTTCAATGGATGAATTAAAAAAGATACTTTACTTAAATAACATAATAGACTGTGTTACTAAATTGGTATGTTACATCTGCTAAGAGAACTGTAATACTGAGATTGTGTATTGCCTAGACATGGGATCTATTCCCTGAGGTTGTCATATGCTAAATATATTTTGACATTTTTAGAACCATGACCTTTTCAAGGTGCTTCATTTTTATCAAGTTTCAGGAAAGCTAAAAAAGCACCTTCACTTTTCTTTATTAACTACAATAAGTGAGGTTTTGAGAAAAACCCTGATAATTCAAAAAATTTTAACCCTTTATATTGTCAGAAATACAACTTTATGACCTGCTGAATTGAAAATAGAAGTTGATAATTTTTTTTTTTCCTGAATATAGATGTTCTTAATTTATCTGACCAATAGGCAGAATAATTCAATATTTTCCTCAAAGAATATAAATATACTAAATAGTTTTAAAATGTGACTAAACTAATTGAACTCTTATTCTTGACTGTTAAGAAATTTGTAAATCTTTCATATATAAAATGTATCATCAAATGTCAATCTAGCTTTGACCATTGCTAATAATTGACCTTTTTTTTTTTTTTTTTGCATTATGTAATATATATATATATATATATATATATATATATAATCACAATTTCTTGTTACCAACAGCAATGGGATGAATTTATAAATTGCACTGAGAAAATTGAATAAATTCTAAAAAAAAAAAAAAAAATTCAGATTTTTGTTAATTCTGAAGGAAAGTAATGCTTTTTTAAATTATTCAAGCACTAACTCTGCAAAAACAATTATCTTTTGACTTTTATTGAATTATTTTTTATAAGATCTGTGATGAATTTTTAGTATATTTACATTTGGTATTGCATAAATTATTTTACTGAAACTTCATGACCACCTCTCAAATTAAAAGATGTGCACAAGATATCTAAAAGTAGGGTAAAACTGACCCCCCAATGTTTTCTAATAAAATAACCTATTAATAAGTACTGAAAATTTCTTTAAAACAGATAATTCTCTGAGTTTTTGCAAATTCTTAAAAGCAGTTGGCAATGATTTTTGCATTCAATTTGGAAAAAAACGTTTTGGTGTTACCTAGTGTATTCAGTTTGCTGTATGACACAAATCACCATTTCTAATGTATTGGTTATTGATTATTAATTGTCAGTGCTAAAACGTTTCTTGTATGTTCATTATCAACGTATATTTTGATACCTATGGCTTGCCATGAACCCACCAAAAACATGTGACCCTCTGAAAAAAAAAAGAAGTTTACCCACCCATGAAATAGGGTATTGCTTGTCACTAGACTACAGAAATAGGTAAAATAGAATTCTCTCACTTTATAACAGTGAGTATTTTAAATTTTTGCTGATATGTAATCATAAGTTTCAATCCTCTACATCTAAACTGGAAAAAATCAGTAGTAAAATTTCATTAAGTATTATAAATTTTAATAAAATCTGTAAATATAATCTTTGCAGTATATGATATGAAATATAATTTTATAACACAATAATATTTCCCCTGGCTTTTCCTAAAGTAAATGAATGAATGAATAAAAAAATATATATATAAAAATAATCAAATGATAGTAAAAAAGAAAGCACTTGATAAATAATAATACTTAAATTGTTCAAACTCAAAATGAATTAGTCTTGTCATAAGAATATAGTAGACTTTGTATAAGTAACGGAGTCTTAGTTTTACCTTTCTAAGGAGAATAGAAATCCTAGTCTTTTCAGGGGAATATAAGTATGAATGAATTATTGCTTTGTATAAAACTGGTAGGGCTGGGGAGGGCAATGAATTGAATGTTTTGTCACTTGAAAGGATATTTTTAGCCTTTCATTATCACATTGGTGTTGAGCCACCATATAATTATTTATAGGTTACATTCTTGCTTATTACACTTGTTACAAGTATAAAACTATAATGATAGCTATTATTCGTAACTATTTCTCCTGTGTAAATGAGTGATAATATTTTACTGCTTATACATTCTATAAAAGATATATTGCCAAAAACATATGACTTTTGTGCTTTGACTATACACTAAATAAGTGCAGTTATAAATCTGAATTAGAATGTCTTCAATAATAAATTATGAAAATTTAAGTTATGTAAATACATTTTTGTGCTACAGAATTATGATTCATCAGATAGCTACAATATGTAATGATTAAATAGAAAACTAGAGTATTTTTACCAAACTGAAAAATATCAAATTTGACTTAACCAAACAACTCTCTGGCACTGTAGAATCAAAGCAAATGCCAAGTTATATTAATAGGTTTATATAGTGCTAACATTGGTATTTCAGTCTATGGTGTTTGTATGAGTCTTGTTTCATTCTGATGGTTTTTTAATTTTTGGGATTCAAATGTTACATCTTCGGCACTATTCCAAATTCTGCTTCTATGTTAAGCATAACTTTAGGTTATTGGAATCTCAGAAATTCCTTAGTTCTCACTTACAAACCACTATGCTTGAAACCTGTCTGCAATTACTAAAAGAAGCTATTATAAAATGATATAGTTTTCTGTGTGTATATATATATATATATATATATATATATATATATATATATATATATATATATATAGCTAGCTATATGTCTGGCTGTTTACCTCATCTACACTCTTATTTTATTATGCAAGTGAATATTTTCATAATTGATATAACCAATCAATGTTTCTAAAATGTTCAGGCTATATCTATATAAGCAATACCTGAAATGGATGTCTGTTTATAATATTTATCCTTATTAAAAATATTAACTTTAGTCAGGTTTTATTATCTAAACAAATTTTTATTTATAGATAGACCCAAAATATAAAGCCTTTAGAAATGCATATTTAACACAATATCCAGTATACCTGAATAAATTATTTTATATTAAAATTCTGTAACCTTAATCAGTTGTTCATTTGTTGATTTTGTTAACTTTATTAGTTTCAACTTTAGCATTACTTTAAGCAGTTTTTATTGCTTCTCAGATCTTCTTCATCACTTGAATATTGTTTTGTATTCTGATATACATTTTTATTTTTATTTTTTAAATGATGAACCACAAGGAGTTTTCTATGAATTAGTGTTTAGAGAGAATGAAAGCCATTCCATTAATTTTGTGCCTTTGAGTTATTATTATTTACATTCAGACTAATATCATCATCTTTGTTATCATGTTTTGGCTTTTGTACCCTGTAGCTTTCTTCAGGTGTTTGTTGATGATAGGTAACCTATAGAGGCCTTTATTTAATCTTGTGGGTAGATTGCTTTAGTTCTACTGTCCATGTCTAACATTTTCATTTTTTTTTTTTTTTTTTTTTTTTTAGTGCTGGTATAAGAGCTAAGTGGATTAAAGTGTTTGATAGTTCATAATTAGACTCAGTGGGAAAGGGGCAACTAGTAACTGAGCAGTACTAAAAAAAAAAATGAACAAGATGAGATATCCTTTGGCATAATTAATTTATCCTTACAGATTAAAGAGTTCAGTTTGAAGTTCCCTGTACATTCATCACTAAAATTACTATTGTTGGGATATTAGTTTTCATGTACTCTTTGCCCAACTTACAGGTTTCTTTGTAAGATTTGCTTCCAGGTCTTTAGTGAATGCTTTTAATTTTTCTCTTTTTTTCTCTGTTTATATTTTCAACACCAGTTTCTTCAAATATTTCCTTGGTGATCAAAAATTCTTGCTTATAACTAAAATCTTTTGTGACATTCTTAGTCAATTTTTTTGTTCTTGTCACTGTTTTCAATTTTGATTGTTCTTTGGGCTCTGTTAAAATCTTTTTTTGCAATTTCCATTGTTTGCATCACAATAACTTTATAATATCTTTTTAGGTTATATCATGATTTAAGATAATGTTTCTATATCTGAAATTCACGTTGTGCATTTATTTTAAGCATATTCTGAAAATTTTGTTAATGCCACAATTACCTTATTGCTGTGTAATCTTTAGTATACAACCACATCATTTATTTAATTCACTTATGGCCATTAATAAAAAATAACCTTATTCACCCCCCCCCCATCAATATTGTAAAATTTACTGAAAAGACTCTTCTGATTGTTTTTAAATAAATGTTTCTTCGAAATGTCCCAAGAGTTTTTCAAATTTTTTGCTTGTTTTTTTTAGTTTTCTGGACTCCTCATCATCCTAATTCTGCTTATTTTTTTAAAATTATAAGAATCTTTATTTATTCTGCATTGTGTTAATAACACAAGTAACACAAACCTTAATGCAAATATATTTCACTTTCCTTCCATTTTACATATTGCCTATCAATGCTAGCCTTGGAGTGCATAGCTTTATACATGATCATTAATTTCTTCATTTTTTTTGATAAAAAATTCTTAATTATTGTCCAGATTAGAATGCGTACCAAATATCTTACTGTAGTTACTGCTCATGTGTTTGTCTTTAAGGTTTCTGCTGTTGATTTTTGTCTTTAAACTGTTTTTCTGAAGTATCCTTTTCAAATTTTCTTTCTTTTCATTGTTTAATCAAGTCTGCCTTCAATATTGTTACTTTTCCAGTAGCCTTGAAAATATCCATTTGAGTACCTTTCTTGCTTTCTACAGTCATGATTTCTATTCACTTATGTTTATTATACAACTTTAATCCATTTTTAATTTTGAAATATTCTTCTTTTTGCAGATCAAACTTGTAAATATCAGGGCTGATGAAATCGTTGATGGTAACCCGAAGCTGACTTTGGGTTTAATATGGACTATAATTCTTCATTTCCAAGTAAGTTATTTTATACTTATTCAGCTTCTCCGATTGCAATGCATTCTTTGTTTTTAATATTTTAAAAGTTTAAATCTCTGACTTGGTCTACTTATCTGGACTGTTACTCCTTCATTCACTGAAGGTGTACAAATCATCTACACCGTCACACCTAGTGATGATTGAAGAACACAAAGTGCAGTAATTGAAACAAAGGCTAATTGGTGAGAATAAAAATAAATTGTAAGTGTTTCTGATATGATTAAACTTATATTAGTGTAGATTATGATGGTGTGATCATTCCCTGAGGATGCCTATTAAAAGAATACCTAAAACTGCTTTGAGATGAACTCCAACTGGGATGAGTAATAGATGTCTAAATCCTATCTGGCAGAGGCCAGTAATGATGGAACTGGAAGAGATGAAAGAAAAACGCAGGCTAAAGCATAAGACAGGGTTTAGTGGTGAGGGAGGGGATATGATTGTGGCATTATGTCCCAGTCAAGATGAAGATTAACAGAAGAAAAACCTGAACTTCTGACTACAAGACTTGAATTTCTGATTATATACAGTCAAGCAATAATTAAGTAAATGATTTTCTTCTTTCTGATATTAAGAAAATGTTTCAATCTTTAAAATTTATTGAACTTTATACTGTCACTTGAAAGAAAACAGAAAAACAAACCTTAATTCTAAGATGATCTTAGTCAAAAACCTTTTCATGCACTAATTTCAGCAATTTTATATAGTTAGTTTTTACTGTCTTCTGTAATCAGTATCTGCTATTTCTGATTTTTATTTAATAGCATGGGCTTTTATTTTTATTTTCATGTGTTTATCTTTTTTATTTTCTAAAAATCAAATTTATTGATCATTTATATTACTAATGAGATAAAGCTCTAGAATCTCTGTGTATATTGTAAAATATTTGGCTTTTATTCAGCTAAAGAGTGAATTTTGCTTCATTAATTTAAGTACTAAATTAACAGTATATTATACTATTCTGTATTTATAGTTGCTTTTCTATATCCCCATAATGCTTTATATTTTGTTTATCATACAACACAAACACTATACATTTAGGTCTGATGAATGTCTTTAATGAAAATAAAATAGTTTAAAAATATGAAATTAATAAATTTAAAATATCTAATCCAAAATGACTTCATTAAGTAGAATGAGAAATGGATTAAACTTCAACTATTTCTTATTACTATGTTAGTGGGTACATGATTCCCTCACCCTCCAGTGAAATGAACATGGGAACCCAGAGATTACCCAGGAAATATGAGGAAACCACCTTTTAGCTAAGCATGCCTTTACCATTCAGCCACAGAAATCTTTACAGGAAGGCTCCATTACCCTTTTTAAGAAATGTTCATTTCTTATTGGGACTTTTTGACTTGTATATATGCTAACTTTTTTATATATATATATAGCAGAAATGTAAATACAGTAATTTAAGCAATTAATGGATTTTTTGTTAATTCAGCATTATTTTTTCATTACTATAAACATTAATTAATGTCTACTGGACTAGACCATCAAAAGCCATATTAAAGAAAATGTTAATTTCACTTTTTAAAATCAGTAATGTCTACTCAAGCATGTTTATCCACTAAACATTTATAGTAATAAGAAATATTTGATTAAAGAATTCATTAAATGCTCAAATGACTTTGTCTACAGTTTTGGGGACAAAAATACAAGTTTGCAAATATATACATTGAAAAATCTCAGCAAGAGATGTACATTTCTTAAAAGGGTGATTTGACCCCACACCATTGTTGTAAAGGCCTCTGTGGCCTAACAGTATAGGTGTATCTAGCTAAAAGGTGGTTTCCAAGATAGTGAATGCAGGCTCAAACCCTGCCAATTTCTTCCATAAGACTTTTGATGGTCTAGGCCAGTTGTTAATCATATCATTTTTAAAATTCAAAAAAGAAAATAGGTATGTCTAATCAAATGTGTACCTGGTAAAATGTTTATAGTAATAAGAAATATTGGACTAAAAAATTCATCAGTTACTGAAATTACTCCATCTATTGTAAATATTTTTGATTACTTAGTATTAACATCTTTCTTAATATATGCAAACAGATTTTTGATGGAAGAGAAATATACACACACACACACACACACACACACGGGTTGCGATTGGTAAATTGTCGCCATTTTATATTTTTAATTTCATGCATGCGCGTTTTTTTTTTGTCAACTGCACAGTATAGTAGGGTCAGTTGGGCACTGTCTGTAAGAAAAAGAGCCCCATGATGCAATTCACTCTGCCAGAAATTTGGAAACGGCATGCTGTATTGCTTAGCATTCATGCCAGAACCTCCAATATGAACATTTCAGTGTTTGGGAGTCAATCTGAGAAGATTTCAGAGGATTTGGAAAGAGCTGGATGATATATCCAGTCAACATCATGGTGTTTTGGAGTGATCACTTGTGATGGTGATGTTATGCCTCCATCCATCTTCCCACAGGTCCTCACTCAACATGGAGGCCTACATCAAGTGCCTTGAGGAGAGAGTGCTGCCCTGGGTCAAGGTGGCTGCTGAAAGACCCTATGTCTGGCAACAGAACTCTGCACCATGCCACACAAGCAAGAGAACCCAATCATGGCTGTCAGACAATTTCTGCGACCACATCATACCTTACATCTGGCCATCTAACTCTCCAGACTGCAACCCTCTTATGTGTGGGGCGCATTTGAGTGAGAGACCAACAAAACTCCTTGTAACACGAAAGATGAACTGAAAGCAAGGATTATGGCAGCATTCACCAACTTGGACAAGTTGACCATCCAGAAGAGTTGCAGGAGATTCTGAAGTCACCTGGAAGCTGTGGTTGAAGCCAATGGCAACTTTATTGGATAAATTTACTCTTTAGTATTTCAAGATATTTTTGTGTAATTTTGATAAATATATCTGTTAGTATGTTCATTTAGATGACGATTTATCCATCGCACCCTGTGTGTGTGTGTGTGTGTGTTTATATATATATATATATATATATATATATAAAATCATACTACTGGCAGGTAATTGAAAGACAAAATGGAAAGGACTTCATCAGACTAATGCTCTTATTGATGGAATTGTATATATAGAGGGAGGGGGCAAAAATATAAGAAAATGTTGGTTATGATTATACATTGAGAAGAATGTTGAAGATGTAGGAATGCTAAACTTTAAATTTAAAATTTCTGGCATCTGATATGTCTAGCCGTACAGCTTGGCTGGTTTCGTTCTGCTTCCCGATGCTTTTGTTTTTGTCACTGTTGATTTAAATATCCTATATTGTGATAGAAAGTAAATTTAAGACGGGTGATTTGTGATATGAATCTGGGCGCACATTTTGTGGAAGACTTTGAAATTGGTACAAATTTTAACCCTCAATATTTACATGACAAAGAGCCGTACATTGAAAAATACTTTTGAAATCGTTCACTATCCTAACTTTTTCATACATAATGGAAAGTGGAAGACTCTTCAAATTTATGAAAATTGAAAAAATTAATAAAGCTAGACACTTGATACTATGTACCAACTTGATCATAACTACAATTGAAAAGACTTAATATAAAGTTTGTTACAACTAATTCTAAAACTATATGAATGTTAATTAAAATTAAAAAAAACAAACAACCTAACACCTGTAGCTGAAATTTATACTATAGACTAATAACTGTGAAATATGTAGGTGAGGTATATTGGAATTTAAATGAAAGAATATACAAACATAAAGGGGATCTTTTTCAAAATATCACACTCAATGAATCTGTCATACTCTGGACTTAATTTCAAATTAAAGAGTGTAATTTTAATTCAAGAGAAAGTTATCTACTAAAGTAAAAATGTATATGAAGTGCACTAATTTCTGTGTCTTCCATGGTAAAAAAAGCTTAATGAAGCTTTAAAGTTTCTATTTTCTTCAGGTATTGCCACATGAGTTTATTCATTTTAGGAAAATATTCATAAATGCACATCAGTTTTTGGTTAGGAAAAATGTCTAATTACTTACATGTTCTTGTTAAATATTTAATTCAGTTATCTATCCTTAAGAGAATCTTCATTTTCTCATTTTTGCCATTTATTGATAAAATTCTTAGTTTGTTTTCTATAGTTGATATTTATATTAATTTCCAAATTCATCTTGATTATACATCTGAATGGAATAGCCTTTTATTGCTTTTCTATCTATTTGTAATCATGAACCCTCTCTTCTGTGCCAATACAGTTTAACTATAGGCCTTATACTCTTTGTCAGTACTTTGTAGCATTACTTGTAATTAGTTTGGTTTCTCTATTCTGGAATAAAGTAGGGCATGCACAAAGACATGGTAAAATATTTTGGTGATGATCATATAACTGAAGTTCTTTTCTTTATACTGTCCATTTCACTCCTTTGCAATAAGTGACATTGGAAGTATGATCTTTCTAGAAGTGTATCATTGACAGTTCATTTCATACAGTGGAATAAAGTAATTATGTACTAATTAGAAATTTCATGAATATTGATGATCAAATCCTAATATATATATTTTTTTTTCTGCATAGAAGTATTTGGATATTCTCAGAATATAGACTATTACAGATGTACTAGTTAAATTATATGTAGTGATCATTTATAAATTACAGTATTCTTTGATTGCTATCAGTTTTGAATGACTATCCTATCTTTATTTTAGCCGAATTTGATAGAAATTCAGGAGAGATATCAGTTAATTTATAAACATTAAAGTTATTTAAATGTTATTTAGTTTCAAATAGCCTAGATGAAAACTGAGTTTGGTATGCCAGATCTATACTAATTCTGAAATGTTCCAAGTATTTTATATCTCAGTTTTAGCATCTGGATTTCAATGCTCTTCAATATGTTTTTTTTTTTTTTAAACTTCTGTGTTTTAAAAAAAAAAAAAAAGAAAAAAGAAGCTATTTTGTCTTTATATGCAAATGCAACAATATATAAGTTTCTTGGCTGTATGGCCCATATAGATGTTGTATTTTTTCCCCCAAGCACATAATGCTCTACTACATTTTTCTAATTTGAGTAAAAAATTTAAACTGATAGTGTATTAGATTTTTTTTTTTTTTTTTTTTTTAAATTGACAATTTTTCTTAGCTAATTTAAACATCTATTAAAAAGAATTTCTATAGATCTTTTGGCTTATTTTCTTTTCCCTGGCAGAACCCATCAGGAATATTCCTAGTTCTGCAACCAATTGCAATGGGAGTGAGTGTTTTTGCTCTATTTAGTTCTTTGCACGTATTTACACCTGTTTGTTGGTGGTTCAGGTGTGTGTTTCCTTAATTTTTTAAAATTTTTTATTCCTTATATAACCTCTTTTAATCTAACCTCTGCCAAATACAATATTGTTATTTTAATTTTCTCATACTTGTCATGATTTCTTTAAATGGATTTAGATGCATTGGATATATAATTTTAATCATTTCACCCCAAGCAAGGCAATAAAGCTACTAAGACAAAGTTACTGAGAATATGAGGAAAAACACTATTAAGTGAGAAGAATAAAAGAATAAGAATTAAGAAAATTGAAGATAACGATTGACATTGCATTTAAATTTTTGGAGAACAAAGTTGACTGGAAAGCATGAAGCCAGTTCCACAAGTGAGAAGTGTGATAGAAGAAAGTGTTAGCATAAAACTTATGGTTACATCTAACCCTTTCAACTGTATAATGATGAGGTCTTGCCACCAACCTAGTACTTTACTTAGATTCATAAAGTCTAGGTACCATAGAAATTTCATTAGAACAATTACCATGAAAGTATTCATAGAAAAGGAACAGGAAAGCTATGTGTTACAACAGTGAGAAAGTGTCTGAAGCTGAGATGTTAAGACCAATAATATTGCAGATTCTTTTGGATTTTATTCAGATGATAAATAATGGATGATTAATAAAAAAAAGTTAGGGATTTTTCATGTAAAAGCTATACAGTCTTATAGATAAACACTTTGGGAATACATTTTGAGAAGTTTTCACACTGCAGTGCAGGTTTTGTTTTGCTAATTTTAGAAATATAAAATTACAAAATAGATATCAAAAAATATTTTTAAGTTCAAATTTTAGTCAATCATTTCATAACAAAGTTTAAATATAAGCATTTTTACCTGTTGTATGAAGCTATTCATTCAGAAGTCTTTAAATTAGTTGCTTTAATTATTTTATATATCAGTTTCATAATACTAAGGTTAGTAGGATTTCTCTAGAGGATTGTAAACAAAATTCATAGATAGATGGAATGGTGATAAGGTTTTTTTTTATGATTACCTAATCTTCTCTTCTTTTCCACCCCCCCCTGTTGAGTTAATAACTTGCTTCTTATTAATACTTTTAAAGCTATTTCACTGCATTCACTATTGTAAAAAATACTTATTGTTAAAGGTTATTTTCTTCATAATAGACTTTAATATGAACCCTAAAATCTATTCTATGCAATAATTTTAAGTTTTAACTAGAGTAAACATCTAACATTGGCACAAATATATTCACAACTGATCTTTTTCTTTGCTATTTGTTCATTTATTTTTCCTTTTTATAAATATGATCACTTTAATTTTGATGTTCTAATTATGTGAAATATTTTTTTTTCCTCTTGAAAGCCTGTATTTGTTTTATATCCAAAATGTAAACAAAGCAATTTCTAAAGAATTAATGGATTTAATTTTAACCTAACATTTTTATTACTTCAAGCGTTATTTAAGAAATTGCTTTTTTTACATTTTGTGTATGAAACCAAACCGATATGGTCTTTTGAGAAAAATCTGAACAAGGGGTGTGCATTCCTTAAAAGGATATATGTATGTTTTATAATAAAGAAATTAGTCTTTACTTTGGGGGATTTAGTAATAATATAATTCCAATAAAGATTTCATTGTATCTTAAAATTTTTTTTTAACAGTTTTATATTTACCATTTGCAAAACTTAGGCTACTGAGATTGAAATAAATTAACTGCTACACTTGAAAATGAATATATTTGGAAGCTTCATTGTACCAAATACATCTTTAGCAATAAAATTCTAAAATGAGCTAGTAAAGTTTTTGAAAGTTTTTTTTTTTTTTTTTTTTTTTTTTTTTTTTTTTTAAATTATTATCAAAGTTTATCTGTATTTTGGAAATAATTATTTACATTGTTCAAACTGTTGTCCTCATTTTTATTGCCATATTCACAACGTTTTGGCTGTTGTATGCTCTGGCCTTCTACAGGCAATTATAATTTTGAACTGGACCCTTTATTTCATCCACCAGGGTAGATTGTTCTAGTTCCACATGCCATTCATCTTCCGGATGTTGAAGTTATCTTCCTTTTAACTCGACTCTCCAAGTTTTGTTCACCACTTCAGTAGCCAAGTATTGCACTCACAATTCTTTGGGTCAATTCACTGGATCCAACCAACGTTTTTATCCATTGGGTAATGTGTACTTGAGAAGGCCCATTTCCAACTGAACCCAAATAAAGGGCTTGGTTTGAAATTCCAATCATCTGAAGAAGGCTGGCATGTACACCGGCCAAAATGTGAATATGGCAATAAAGATGAAAACAACAATGTAAATAATGTATATTAAAGTTGTTACAAATCATGATTTGTTTTAGCTTATAGATTTGATTTTCATCAGAAATTTAATCAGAAAATTTTTCATTAAACTTGCTTTTTCACTCTAATTGGACACAGATTTTTTATGCATGTAAATGCTCTTGTAGTCTATTTTTGAATAGTAATTTATTTCCAAATTTAACTAAAAAAATGTACTTTCTAATGTGTAATATCTGAAAATTTTACAATTCCTAATTCAAATTGGTTTATCTTATTGTTAATATCACATGTTAAGAATTTTATCACAATCTGAAATTTAGTTTTTCTTCCTTCTGCATCATCACTGTAAAAATTGAAATGGTAAAGTTGATTTTTTTTTTTTTTTTTTTTTTTTTTTTATATATACTTTCTGAACTGTAATATATTTAGGGAATCAGACCAAATGAGATGATGAAAGTTTCAAGAAATTTCATTTGAATTAAGATTTTAATTAACCTGTCACTATTACTTGACAACTTACTGATCATGGCATTAAAATAATATTAAAAACTAGTTAGTCAGGTATACAAAATTCTGTGACTATATCTATTTATTCCTTTTGTTTTGCATCTCTCTCTCTCTCTCTCTCCACATACAATTCTTATTAAGATTGATGTAAGAGTTTTAATCGACAGCACTAAAATAAAATCTGATTAGAATTGACTGGGATAAATATGTCTTAGTAAATATGCCAACATTTTTATTTAGAAAAAAGTAAGAATAGTTATTTATGAATCTCTCAAGGACATTGAGTCCAAGTTGCATACCTGGCAGGAATGCCAACTTGAGCCTTTCCACATTCTCGGTACTTGTGGGTATATTTTTCAATAAAAATGATTGCTTTTATATTTTTCTTATAAAAGCTTAGATGTTTTTCATCTATCAATCTTATTATTAATCTTATTGTCTTGACTAGATTCTTATTTCCTTTTTGTCAATGTATGTCAGATGTCCCCCCCCTTTTAGCTCCTGTCTACTGTATCAGTTCTGCAAGAATGGTTACATTCCCTCCTCTCTCTCTCTCTCTTTCTCTGCTGATCATTAGAGGTAATATCTGGGCTTATTGTCTTCAGCTCTGTAGACATGCAGAGAATAAAACTTTGTTTAGCTATGTAGATGAGTAGGAGCACACTGACAGCATAAGAAGGGGAAAGTTGGCTGCATTCCTTTCTATTTCCAAAATCTGTTGCTTTTACCCCCTGCCGTCTTGGTTTCTAACTCTCAATACTTTACCATCATCTACCCTAGCAGCAGCAGCAACATTTTCATTTGAGGGAGAAAGATCAGATGTTAAGACATCTGTGAACCAGCCCATATATCTATTTACTGATATAAATCAACGTTTTGTATGTGAATATCTCAGAAGTAGTTATTCAAGAGTTACCTGTAGTGGCGTTGTTTTGTTTGGTGCTAGTGGTCACTCTGTTATATACCTATCTCCCACCTGAACTCTCTTTCCTTTTGTTGTGGACTTTATCTGTGCTAGCCTACTCTCGGAGACTAATTGTGGCAGGTTGTTTTTGAACTGAACATATACAAGTCAGGAGTTAGAAAATCTTGGATGCCTTGCCCCCTGCATTGGCCACGTTTTTTGCTTTGTTCTTTGAATCTGACAGGATGATGATACAGTCTCGGCAGTGTACCTCTCATTATTAATATGGCTCTTTCAAAGAGAAAAATACATTTGCTTGATAGCATAGAGCCACAAAAACAACAGGTAGGCTTTGTTTTTGTTTTGTTTGATTTTTTTTTGTTTTTTATTTCCACTCATCTAATGTTATTGAAACATGCACTTGATACAAATGTATATACCCTTATTTTCAGCTTACTGACTGTAAAGTATTTAACTAATGTAGTTTTTCCTAATCATTGTGACAACAACAGTGATGAAACTAATCTTTCTTTGTGTGTTAATTCTTTTGTATTTTAATTAACTATTTTTTTTTTTTTCATTATTTTTTTTTTCTAAAATGGGAAGAGAAATAATTTTAATCTTGGAGATACTTTGATTTTTGCATAAGTAAAATATATAAAATGCTGATTTAAATCCTCCTACAAGCATTATAGGAATATTTATATGCATTTAATATATAATAGCAACAAGTGCTTTTTTTTCTTTTTTTATAATTATCTAGTAAATTATTTCACAAATTTTTATTTATTTTGTAAGGCATGTTTTCCTAGCATTCCTTTATTATGATGAACAATTATCCTTCAGTCTGTACATAGAAATTCTCTATTGATTTGTATTCTTGTTTTAACATATTCTCACCTATGAAGTATTGCTCTCAATTGATATTTAGCTAGTTTATTATCTCAAACATGGTTTTTCTCCTAAGTTTGCATCCAATTAAAGTAACACTTTGTATCTCTGACTATAATTTCCAAAATGGGGAGAAAAATCTTAAATATAATACAAATTTGTCTAAGGAATTCTGAAAAGGTTTAAAAATTTAACCTTAATCCAGCTGATGGTTGTGCTTTTTCATATTTGTGTGAAATTTTTCATTTTGTAAATTTAATTTAGAAAAATAAAAATTGAGAAATATTACTTTTAAAAACCTTTTCATACATGCAGATGTGAGGGTGCATGTAACTGTGCTAAAAAATGTATTATAGGATGCATTCTCATCTGCATTTATATTAATATTTATATCATTGGTTGTATCACAGATTTGAAAAAATTATTAGAATGATTTTTGAAAGAATGTTATCTCTACTTCAGAGCCAGTGTCTTTTCTTTTATAAACCTAAACTTTGTCAGGAAATTTAAACCGTTCTCCTATATATGGGAAACAGACAATACTTTCAATTTTAGAATTTTGGCAGAATTCCATTTCAGGATTTTTCATGTGTACATAGTTTAAAAATCTTACAACTAATCTTTTTACCATGGGTATTTATAAAGTTCCCAATCTGCAGTAAGGTAAAATTGTCTGGTTTTAAAAAGGAAATAAATAAATACCTGTTTGGAAATTCTTTGTATTGAAATTCTGGAAAATCCTTGTTTTCAAATTATGTTGGAATAGTGACTTATAATTGCTTCATATTTGTAATGTTATGACTGAAGCTAAGAAAGACAGAATAGTTTTCCAATGGTTATCCAACTATTAACTAGACTAAGTGGTGGGGAGGATCAATTTAAACATAATTTATTTTGTGACATCCTTTTAAATAAGTTGTGTAAATCTGGACCCAAGACACTGTGATTAATTTTAAGAATAAATGACTTGCTGAGGCTGCATTCTCTTTATAAAATGCTCATTGTCGATGTGCAAGCAAATATACATAAGTGCAGTGAGTGTATTATATTATTAGGTTGGTGCAAAAATAATGCAGTTTTCTCACATGAAGTTGAACGTCAAAAAACGACATTATTTTTGCACAAACCTAATATTTCTTGAATTTGTGCTAAAAATCTTAGAATCCTATTGGTAACTAAATAAACCAGATTACAATTTTATATTCAGTTATCTATTTGCCAACCAATAAAATTTTTCAAATATTACGCCATTCAATGCAAAATTATGGATAATTTACTATTATCTTAGTCTGTCATAAAACTGAATAGGAAGAAACATTCAACATTATTGATGGAAGGTCATGTAACAGAGCCTTGAGTAATACAGCTAAGTGGTAAGGTTGGGTTTTAAGCTATAGTCTTAAAAATGTCCTTGTTACATAAGAGGTACATTTTACAGGCTGGTAAATATATGCATATGTTTACGAGAATCAATTTGACATCTATTTTTTTCTGTTTACTATATATTTATATTTCTTATATTTTAGCAGCAGCGCTATTTCCATTCTGTTATATTTTTTAATATATCTTATTTCACTCATATTCATAATGTCTGTGTGTGTATATCCACTACTGATGATTCAGTCAGGTTTCAGGTTTTGTAAGTGAATTGCTTTGAAAAGAGTAATGTCTTCTATGAAAATTTGACGAGCTAAGTATATCCTTAAGAGAATAAGAATACATTAAGTTTCTTTTGAGTAAAAATTCTCAGTAGGAAATTACTTTGGTTTTCTTGATATTCTAAGTATAGGTAAAAATTACTATGCATCAAACTGATTTCATTATATGTGACTTAAAAAAAATGTAACTGAATATTTTTCTATTAAGTTTTCCCATTTTAATTGTATTCATTTGTTTACCAAAAATTAATCTGCAAATTTTACTTTAATGAGATTTTTTCCATTTTGAATGAAAACGTTTAGCATTTACCTCTATTTATATTTAGCAAACTGGTCTTTATTCTCTTTCAATATGTATAATTTAGATGTCCTGTTTCAATATGTATAATTTAGATGTCCTGTTTCAATATGTATAATTTAGATGTCCTATTTCATACAATTGTATTGTCTTTCACAAAGGGTAAGAAACGTTTTCCAATATAGTCATAACTTGAGACTAAAACTGATTTGTTGAAGACTCTTTTTCTGTCAGGAAACTAATTCCGGTCTTGGTCAAGTCAATTTGATATTTTATAATTGATACTTTTCAAGATTTATAGCTTTTTAGATTAACCCTTCCTAAAAATAATCGAATCCTAAACATTTTATTATGCATGTGTATATTGGATAGATCTAGGGCAGGTAATGAGGAAAGAGGGCTTGGAAAATCTGATACTCACAGGACAGATTGATGGCAAGAGGGACAGAGGAAAGCAATATATAACTTACCTAGCAAGCTTCAGTAAAGGGATGGTAGAGCAAGGTTTAGAAAATATAACAAAAAGACAAAATTTGTTGAGAGCTACAAAGGATAGGAAATTCTGAAGAGCCATGATCACCAAAGTCCTGAAAGGACACTGCACATAGAAGACAAATTAATATTATTCTTTGCATTCAGCAAAGTCCTCAGAGTACTTGGTTTTCATTCACTATAAAATTAAAATCTGATCTCTTGTATGTTTGTTGATCATATACAAAATGGTTGAACAAATGTATTTGGCATTTTCTTTTTGAACATACTTCTTTAATCCCATTGAATATCGTGTGGTTTTCTTTCTGCCCTTTGCTAACATTTATCCCAAAAAATTTGTTCTGCTTCTGTAGATGGCATTCAGAATGACTAATTGTATTCTGACAACTCATGTTGGCATGTGTTTTTGTTTATTGATTCTAATATTGAAAATGGAAGAAAATAAACAGTATTTTCATCATATAATCAACTTTCATTTTTAGAAAAATAAAACTGGTTTGAAAACTAAAAGGATTTTTGTAGTTTATGCAGAAGATACTAGAAAGTACTGTGAATGTCAAAGTGGATGGCAAAATTTCATGGAGACTGAATGATGCTCTACTTTTGGGTCAACCATTTGAGGCTGACAGTAAATGAACATTACTGGAGAATAAACAATATCAATGTCCTCATCTTATCCCAATTGGATGCAGAAAATCATTTATGCTAGTTATGATAGTTTTAATGTATGGCTTCAGTATATATTAAAAAAAGACAGAACCTGCTGGACTATATTTTCATGTGCATTTTGTTATTTAAATGTAATGAAAATGTTCCTTTTTCTTTTTAAATATATTTTGATGGGTAATGAAAAACAAATAATTTGCCACAGCATAGAAGACAAGAGATCATGAATGAACAAACAATAACCAAATTCTGGTATTTATACAAAGGTGGTGAAACTTTGTAGTACTGTAGGTATTCCTCAACTTTTCTAAATTAGGCCAAATAATAAAACTAATCTGGAATTAAAACTGGTAAACTATTCTATTACTGGATGGCATATTTTTTTTGGAGACTAGCCAAAAACTGTTACAGTTTGGCTGCTAAGTTTTCATACATTCATCATATTCAATAGATATTACATCTGGATTATTTACTTTAGACTTTTCATATATGTTTTAATGAAAATTTAATTTCTCTAGAAAATTGTAAAAGATAGTTTGAGCAGACTTGCAGCCTGTTTTTTCTTTTAACATAAAATATTTATTAAAGGAAAGAACTATGAAAATGTTTGTAAGATATAACAAAATGGTGACTATATTGTACAATGAAGTTAATACCAAGTAATTTTTACTTAACCCTTTCTCTGGTGTAGACATGTATATACGTTTTTACTGAAAGTGCCTTTTTCAGACATGACGAATAAACACGTTAAAAAAACCAGCTGCAGACCTGTTTATATGTCTATCTTGATTTTTTTTATGCCCTTCTAAGCTTGAAATGAGTCCAATTGACAACTTCTATGTCTGGTAGAGGTGTTAGCCACTGTTCAGGTACTTCAAGGTGCCTCAGTTTCTTAGTTAATATATATTAAAAACAAATAAAAAATTTGTCTGAAAATGAAGTTTTTCCCAAAATAATTGGCGGGGAAGCAGTTAAACAAGCTTTTTTGATGACCCAATATATACTTCAAATTCTAAATCTACTAACATCAAACTATTCTTTAAGTTTTAAAGTATCTTGTTTGTTTTTATGCAACTATTTATTTTTTCCTCTGACAATCTAGGAATTGTTAAATTTTTCCTTTCCTATATTCATGACTAGAATTTGTCATTCTTATATGAAGCAAATCTGAAGCATCAGTAACAATTTATAGACATTGTTTTCCTTAAATTTATTTGTAGTTTTGAAATTTTTTTTCTTTTGTGATTTGATTGTTTAAGATAAATTATCAATAGCCTAAAATGAAGGAGAACCCAATTAATCACTAAATTATATTTTGTTTAGTTCATTTGATGAATAGAATTTGCTTCTTGTCATGAAGATATACTGACAAATATCATAAAGAAGAAATGATTCTTTATTTAATACACACCTAATTTACTTGGTCTGTTCCAGACATTACTATTCTTTCTTTGTAAGTGAATATCTACCAGATTTTTCTTTTATTATTCAATTGTTAAACATGTAGCTTACTGCACTTCTTCCTCTTCCTGGCATTGTTGTTGACGTGTTGCCAGCTAGGAGCCTCAACCAAATTATCTGCAAGAGAACTCAGTCAACCAACCATTTTACTTTTTCTTATTACCTCCAGTTTAATCTTTACAAGTGGTTTGGTGCCAATATACATTCTTTTACTGTTTGTCTACTTTACAAGCTTTTCACATTTAGTGATTAAAATCTAAGTTAGATATACACTTAAATCTCCTGCAGGAACCAGTCAGTAACTTCAAAAAGATATTTCTGTTACTGCCTTAGATTGAGGGTCAAAAGTGGTCACTGACTTAAAACCAGTTTCATGAAAGTTTTTATTTTTTTTAATAAACTGAAAGCCCATAGACTGCCAATCAGTCAGAATGTTAGTAAATATATAAATGTAATATACACTTAAACAACTTTTTCTCTCTTCTACAATGTTCTTTTAATCTAGAAAAATAGACAAAATAATAAAAGGTTTGGGAAGTAAAAACTTATTGTATAAAGAATTATTTTGACATTGCATATTTAATGAATCTGGTTGAAAGTGACCAGGTTATATTTTAAATAGTATATCACTGTGAAAATCCTTTTCACCTAAACTTGTATCTCTCCTATGGACTTGATACCAAATTACTTGGAGAACAGTAAAACATAATTATTTGAACAATAAAACCTAAAGACAATTTTAGAATACTTCAAAGTTGTTTAATCTATAACTCACTCAGTTTTCAAAAGTTCTTTCAGATATAAATTTATATATTTGTCTACATCTCTGAGATGAGGTATTATAACTATTTCCATCATTTGGACTGTTGTCCTCATCTTTATTGCCATATTCATGACATTTTGGCCATTGTACACTTCAACCTTCTTCAGATGATATACATTGGAAACATGAATATGGCAATAAAGATGAGGACAACAGTCTGAACAATGTAAATAGTATAAATTCAATTTTTCATGAAACTACCTACCTCAGTTTCATGAAAGTTAATATTTATTTTTTATAAACTGTATTCCCAATCAGTCAGAATGTTAGTAAATATATAAATGTAATATACAATTAAACAACTTTTTCTTTCTTCTACAATGTTCTATTAATCTTGAAAAATAGACAAAATGATAAAAAGTTTGGGAAATCAAAACTTATGGTACAAAGAATTATTAGTAAATATATAGACATACAATTAAACAACTTTTTTTTTCTCTTCTATGATTTTAATCTAGAAAAGTAGACAAAGTAATAAAAGGTTTGGGAAGTGTCATTTATTTTAAAACTTGTCGGTTTTCAACTGAAATCTTTTTTTCTTGGAAAAATTTAGTGAATTATTTTGGTGTAATGTAGCTATATATATATATATATATATATATATATATAAAATCATTTATTTAAATATTATAACATAAATATGTTATAAAATCACTACAAAAATAGCCATTTCGTTTCGACACTTCCGGTGTCTTTTCAAGTGATGGTGTTGAATGTAGAATAAATGTTTGTTTTTTTTAAAAAATATATATATATATATATGACCTAACACTTATCTCGGTTATATGTAAATGTCCCAACTTGCTCTAAAATCAAGCTTTATTCAGAATGGAATTTAATGAATCTTTCTCAAGTAGGATTAAAATTATTGCAAATATTCTACTCCTTCTTCACAGCCTACAAAATTTTGCTTCTCTAATTGAATCCATGAAATTATCAGTCTTATAAATGTCCCCTCAAAAAATGGAATTATATCTGGAATAAATAAATACATACCAAAGACAGTGTTTCCTGGATTTACATATTAGACACTTGATGACATCTATTTTCAACGTATATCATCTGGAGAAGATTGGAGTTTGCAACAGCTTAAATGTTGTGAATATGATAATAAATATGAGGACAATGATGTAAATAGTTACAATACCTCATCTCAGAAATATAGACAGCTATATAAATTTATATCTGAAAGAACTCTTGCAAAAAAAAGTGAGTTGTAGATTAAACAACTTTGATGTATTCTAAAATTATCTTACTTTTGTTTTACTGCTCTTTAATTTGGTATCAAGTCCATATGAGAGATACAAGTTTAGGTGAAAAGGTTTTTCATGGGGATATATTATTTAAAATATAATATGGTCACTTTCAACCAGATTCATTAAATATGCGATGTTAAAATAATTTTTTGTACCATAAGTTTTGACTAAATTTTTCTTTTCTACAGGAATTTCTATACTTGAACTTCTTTATTTGGCTTCTTTGGCCAAATTCCGTTCTGCTTTATACTTGTACTTTGCCTGGACTCCCTTGAGTTCATTTATCACTTTCACTTGTTAACCTACTTGAATATTTCAAAACTTCACTACCTTCCACAAAATATTCAGCTGACTGAAATAGTGTGTACTCTAGCTTTCTTGATTCTTGGTAGACTCAGAGGAAACTGTTTCTAGTTTTGACAAGGCTGCCATTTCACTCTTAAAAGGTTCACTTTTCTACATCATTTAACATGCAGAAACATTAATTGTCCTAAAAGCTCTCAATGCACTGTTGCTGTCTTTAGAATAAAGTGTCCCTTCAATGCCGAATACATTTAACAAGTCAGAAACTGTGTTTATTTAACTGATGATTAAAAACCCACAAATTACCAGTGCTGCTAGCCATTTTCAGGAGGCACAGATAGTGTAACAGTTTTTGGTGTAGAAATGGATTTCAGCATGCTGAATTAGGTTACTACTTGTTTTTATTTTGCTTTGTGTTACTGTTCTTGGAAAAGGCATGAATCATCTCCCACCCCGCAGCTATGAGTTGAATAGCAGGACAAACTGTGCTTTCTTGCCTTGAGGTAGTAACCAGTATAAGAGTAGAAAAACTCTAAATTCAAAATCACCCTGAAGAGTGATGGACTCTGTCAAGCTATTTTGCCCAAGACATACCACTGATGTTATGGCTGCAGTATATGTGGTACCCTTATGACCCTAATAGGTCATGTGTTGAAACATTTTTCTTCAGTTCATTTCTCTTAATTATACTCTTGATTATTCTTTTTAAAAAAACTTTTATAAGTGTATAAATCTTACATTATAGTAGTTATTTATAATTATTTGCTTACAATTATCTTTAACTTCTTAGCATGTCTTTTATCATTCACATTCCATGCAAAACACACATCTATGAATTTTACAAATGTGAAGTCCTCTTTCCTGTAAGATGTACCATAAGGCATAAATAATTCAGATTTATAGTATATACTTTAAAAACAAATTCTTATAGAATGAATAAAACTCCAAGTAGATGTCTTTTTAAATGCTATTTAGTTTTACTTGGTTGTCAAGTGCATAAAATCAGTTACTCCAAATCATATATTCATTTAGTTACTTTGATATTATATTAAATGTGAGCAGTTACAAATATAAACCCATTTCTCCCAAGGTCTAATAGATATTGTTAAAGAAATTAAATAAAAATAGTAAAATTATTTATCTGTTTCTCAGAGCTTAATGAAAGCATTCACACACACACACACATATATATATATATATATATATATATATATATATATAGCTAGCTTTGTTGTGGGTGGCAGTTAGTTCAGTTACCTGATTGTTTGCTTGCAGAAGATTTTTCTCCTCCCACTTTTTTTTTATTTATTTATTTATTTTTTAAAATTTTATTTTGTAGTAGGTTTTTCTTCTATATACTTCTTTTCTGATAGCTTTTAACCTTGAACAAGGTTGTTAGCATTAAGATTTTAATAAAATTTATCATTCAAGGAGGTTCTGAAAAGTTCCTAGCCTGATACAATTGCCAAATTCAGTATCTTGATTTTTGGTCAGTGAAACGCTTTTCATCAGCACCCTCTCATGTAACATTTTAAACATTAACCATTGGAATTTTTTCTTCTGACTTAGCTTAATATTTGTATTATTTTGTAATATTATGAACACCCACATAGAAAGGGGAGAGGTGGTTTTATCTTGGTCTCAAGTGTTTCTGTTTGGTGAGCCAGCAGATTGTTCCTTTTTGAATTTTGGACTTCTAAGCAGCATCCACTTTGACTGAAGGGGAACAGAAAGTAAATGCGTGGAGTTTTTTATTTTGTTTTTTTTTTGTTTTTAGATCAAGTGGCAACAAAACTGGAAATAGTTTATATCCAGGTGCTGGTCTATATTAAATCATGCTTGGTATTGAGAGTTCTGGACCACCCTTGATGGTATATGAACCTGTTTGGTGTGTGGTTCCTTTATATTGTCAGATACCATGTCAGGATGAGTAGTTGAGCAAGGAGCTGGTAGGGGGGAAAGAGCTGGTCTGTTAGACCACCTATCTACCCAACCAGTTGAGCAGGTGAAGCTCTGTATAAAACATTTATTTTATATGGGAAACAGTGTTCACCTTCTTATTCTTTGATGTGGCATTTGTCTTTCATTGTGTTATCTTGTGAGCATGCAGTGTGCCCTTTTCCCAGTTTCTGGTGCACACCAAGATTGAGAATCATCATTGCCTGGTTGGTGGAAGGCTTGTGAGAAGGTGTTGTATTGTAGATTTACAATTTTGCTAAGTAGAGATAAAACAAAGATTCCTGCTTACTCTCTCTCTCTTTCTTTTTTTTTCTTTTTTTTGATTGCTTTATAAATTGATTTATATTTACATATGTGAATGGAATGTAATAATTAAGTTAATGAATAACTCTTACAGACTATTCTATCTAGAAATGTAATTAATTTTTGCATCAATGTTTTCTTTTACATCTGACAGATGGATTTTCATTGCAAATATCTGTAATTGTTCGTACAAATTTGGCTTTATGCTTAGTTAAAATGTAATGTCTCTAGTTGCATCATGAAAATAGATTAAAGGAATTGAGAGGCAGTTATCAATTCTCATAACCATACCATTTATAATTATCAAGTCCTTTAATAATACAATATATTTAATAAGACTTTTTCTCTAGGTTTCACTTTTTCTTTTCTCTAGTATTTTCTTTGAGTATTATCTCTTTTATTTTTTGAGTGCCTTCAAGATAGCAATAATACAAGCAATGCATCAACCACATTGCTATGCATTTTTGTTCTTTCTTGTCTTCTCTCATGGTGTGAGCTTGTAGTCTTTGTTTTTGGAAGAGTATACACAAAATTACTATAAAAAATGTTTATAATAGACTTACCAAAGTTCTAGAATATCTTGGTTTTTCATCTTCAGGTTTTTTTATTGTGAGTATGAAGGAGTAACAGATGATGTTAGTCTGAATGCTTAAATAAATTTGTAAATGTCACTGACATTTCAAATCCAAAATATCAAACATCCACATTAACACACAAATTCCTTTTATTCAGAATCTGCTATAAGTAAAACCTGGATTTGTATCTTCTGTTTATATAGTTTAACTTGCTTTATTCAGATGTTATATTGACTTACTTGTAATTCATTGAGAGTAGTAGGCTTTAACACCTACCAATTCTGCTCTCCTTAAAATTTCAGAATATTTTTGGATTGGTACTTTATTTACCTACTTTCTGCCTTTTAAACACCATATGTTCTTTACTGATTAATTCAATTATTTGCTGCTAGAATCCTCTCTTTCTGGAACTGGTATTTTGACTTGGTAGCTTTTTAATTTAATCTTAAAAACTCTGATTACACTTTCATATATTCTGAGTTTCTCAAGAAGATAATCATTTACAGATCAAGGGGAAAAGGTTTTTAGTTTTCTTTTTGATAAATGTTTTTGTTTTTTTGTTGTTGGTTTTTTTTTTTTTTTTTTTTGTAACATTCAAAATATTTCTATCTAAAATCTAATAAACTGAAATTTTGCTTATTGAGTGAAATCTTGCTAAAAATAATTATATTTTATTGCATTTTAGATAAAATTGTTACAGGCATTGTCAAAAGCATATCTTCTGAAAATGGACAATTGTTATCAATGTATCAAAGACTTATTTCCTTTACTGTTACTGTAAATATTTGATTTTACCATGCCAGTTTTTCCAAAATTAAAGTGATTTGTATTTGATTAAATATTAGCTATTAAGAATTTAGCCTTCTATCCAAGCCACCTGTTTCATTGATTTATAAAAATAATAAAAATGGGCGAATAGTGTCAACTATTGTTATTTTGTTTTTGTTTTTTTAATTACAAGTGAACATAGGAACTTTGTATTGTATGACACGATCTATTTCAAGTGGAGCTTTGCCCTTGTTAGTTTTCTTTCACCTACAAATTGTTTGTATTTGTAAAATTATATTTATACTAATAATAGCCTATAGTTGAAACTGTGAAAAATTATGGGCATATGATTGGATGGTGCCTTTAGTAAGTATTTACTAAACTTAGCTTATTTTTTTGTGCAAGGCCATAAATATATACGGCCCTCTGTGAAGTCTCATTCATTACAGTAGTAAAAGTCTACAATGATAAGAATTAATGTCTTTTTACAAATCATTCTTAAGAATCTTCACTTAATTAAATTTATTTAAACTATGATAAAATAACAAAAGTAATAATTATATTTTCTATTTATTAGAAAAGTGTTTACTGTTTACCTTCAAGTATGATTTATCAAATTCCTATCTTTGCTATTTGCAGAATTCACTGGATTTTTAAAAAATAATATAAGTGGTTTATTAATTTTGTTCATGTGACCTCTGTCCTAACAAGCTATCTATCCTAAAAATCAAAGTGCCCAGCCTAAAGTTACCAACTGAAATACTATACTTAAAATATGTTTAGGATTTTATAACCCATGTCTTTTTCTCTCACCACAATGAGTCTAATAAATCTCTAATGAAGGAATATATATTTTTATTTATCATCCCAAATTCAATCAAACTTCTTGTTCATAATTTTTGTTGATAAATCATTAAATAAATGTCACTAGTTTATTTTTTTTTATATGTTAATTTAATACTTAAAAGCATTTGATAAGGTTTAGCACAAGGATCTATTTGAACTTTGGAGAACTTGATCTATTTCTGAACGATAATCCAGAACTTGTACTGGGAGCAAACTGCTTGTATATGAATAGAAACCAAATTTGGTAGGTACACAAAAATAGAGCCTAAGACTAGAATGTATTTTTTCACTGGATTTGTTCAACCTGTTCAGTGAGACTATCCTAAGGAAGTTGGAGACTTTACCATGGTTTATCATCAGTGGTCATGATATTAACAATATAAGAAACACAGGTGAAACTATTGAAGGCAGACACAGAAAACTACAGGACCTCCAAGACAGTCTAGTGACTGAAAGAGAGAAGGAAACTAAGCAAGAAAACAGAAACTGAGATTAACAAAAGAAAAAGCCCAAGATGCAGGCTATGTATTGGAGAAATCGGCATCAAACAAGTTTAAATATCTGGGAAGGTTTTAAAAAATGGATGGAAAATGTAACCTCAAAATCTGAACACAAATTGAAATAGTGAAAGATGCATGCAGAAAGCTAAACAAAGTAATAAGAAACAGGAAAAACTTTCTTAGAAACAAGGAAAAGAATGCTGAACTGCTATGCAATATCTATCCTCTTGTATAGCAGTGAAAGCTGGACAATCTCCTCACAGATGAAGAGAAAACAGAGGCAACAGAAATGTGGTTTAACAGAAGGGCGCTGAGAATTCCATGGACAGTGTGCATAAGCAATGAAGAAGTCTTGAGGAAAATGGAACCAAAAAGTACACTTAGAATCAGAAAAACAACTGAAATTTTTTAGGCATATGAGGAAGGAGGGTTTGGAGAATTTGGCACTCACAGGTCATATCGAGAGCAAGAAGAACAGGGAAAGAAGCAGGCCACTGACTAGAGATTGTGCGGATGGGAGTATGGTAGGTTTGGCAAAGAGATAAATGTTGCTAAGGGCAACAAGGAGCAGGATGTTGTGAAGATCCATGATCACCCATGTCCTGAAAGTAGTAATAGATCTAAAACTGGTTTGAATACTGGAACAGTGGTGCATTTTACCTTAAAAACATCTGATTTATCCAGATTAACAGCAAATATAATATGTTAAATGATCTCTTTTCTGGACATCTATTCCAAATAAAATAAGACTTTTAATAATTGTCATCGTTTATATAGTAATTCTTTGTTTTATTTTTTTATATGCATGTTCATTCATTTGTTCTCTTGTGGGCAAAATACCATATATTTTACCTGGTTTTCTTTTGTAGCCCTTTTTATTTGATTTACTAGATATTATTTTTTAGTATCTTCCAATTTTTAAAAAATTTAATTTTATAGGCTTTGTGATAGAAAATGATATTTACTACTTGTCTGTATTCCTTGACATCATTTTAAAAATATTTTCATGCATAATATTACAGAAACAAAAACGTTTTGTTTGACATTGAAAACTGTTTCTATAAGGAGTAGTCTTTATTAGCCTGGTCATATTAGTTCTGACTTAAGATAAAGAATATGTATAGAGAAATGTTTGAAATTTGATTGTGGACTTGTATATAGTGTGTGAAATAATGTTGATCAACTATGTAAGAAGTGGGTGGTACTTTTATTTTGTGTTGTATGATAACTTTTCTCACTAAGAATAGGTTCGTCCAGTGCAAGTAGTATAAGAAGTATTTATATCATTCACAAGCTTCTCATGTTAACGTTTTGCATTTGATTAACATCTCCTTATCAAGAACTTCTATAAACTGTGCCGTGTTGTTCATTTTACTATTCATTATTATTACATCACATCTCCCACATGTCTGGATGAATATGTAAGAACATATTTCCTCTTCCGCTACGAAACTATGGAAGAAGCGTTATCTGCTATTACGTCACATGTTTGAACCCTCACCTAATTATAAGAAAGATTTGATCACTAGTTAAATGTAAAACACAACATGTACAAGCAGCTGAGCTGAAATGTGTGTATGCGTATATAATTATACATGTGATGATGATGATGATGCTAGTGATTGGAATTATCCTCTGTAACCAGCTTAACTGCTGTCGACCACTATTGGTATTATTATATTTACTGTTGGTGTATTAGTGTTGTATGGTGGAAGTGGTGGTTACTGTTACCCAACCAGCTACCTTGTTTTATTGATTTTAAAGTCAAGGGTTGGGTAGAAGAGTGGAGTGACAAGACTAGCCTTATTCAGCTGAGGTTGTCTCTTCTCTAACACTGTGTATGACTATCATTTGTCAAGTGCCACCACATGTAGATCAGAGAGAAAAAATATCTTCATGTTTTGATGCTATAACAACTAAATACACTTACTTTCTCTCTCTCTCTCTCTCTCTCACACGCACGCACACACAACTATATATGATTCACTAGTCTGTCTCAGCTGCTTTCCGCTGACCATCCACTTAATTCATTCAGACAAACAATCGGTGAGATTTAATAGTGTATAAATTTAGAAGATGTTCTTCCTCCTACCAAACAAGTGGCTACATCAAAAAAGACTATTCCCTTGTGACAAGGAATTTATCTCTTGTTTTTCTCCTCATCAACGACAACGGAAGATGTGTCTATGATGATCTTCAACAATATCTCAATGACATATGTGTAAGCAGACTGAGAAAGAGGGGGGGGAAAAAGAAAAGAGAAGAAAAAAGAAGAAAAAGAAATCAAACTTTAAGACGAAGATAAAAAAAAAATCTGTTATACTGGAGTACCTGCCGGCAATTTCTCGGATTAAACTATTAAGCTGTCAATTAACAGCTGTTGAACCTGCATCATATCTCAACTAATTGTCAAAAAAATAAAAGGGTTAATTTGACAAAGTAAAATTCTTGCAGAATTTTACTGTAGTCACCCTTCATTGTTAAGTCATTGCTTACCTTATTTTATACAATTCTGGATTATTTTTAAATTAGCGTCTACTACTCAATTTTTGTCACCATTTAAAAATAATCCCTTTCTATTATTTATTTTTATTACATATAAATCTTATGATAGTTCATTTTTGTTTTTATTATCTCCTTGTGTTTTAGCTTGGTTGTCTTTTTTTTAATTTCTTTTTCTTTTTTTTAATATTTCGAATTTCGCAAAAAAAAAAGATAACCATTGCAATATGCACATGCTGGTTCAATAAGCAATGTCAAAATTTTCATTTTGGAAGTTCTTAAGACGAGCACGGTCTCTTAGTCCAAGACCTGTAACTAAGACAGAAACTACTGATGAGGAAGAGCCTAAGGTAGATGAAAATATACTTATTTCTATTCCTGTCCGACGCTGCCACAGCTTGGACCAATATGGCCAGAGCAGCTTACCCACACCACGTGTACTTGGACCTTCACATTATTGTAAAAAATGTGGGCACAGTTTTTGCTGTTGTAAAGACCAACCCTGTATTATTGTAGAAAAAAATTACTGGAACCCAAATGTACATTTAAGAATTAATGATTTTAAGAAACCTTACAGAAGTTTGGTAAGAACCAAAAAAAAGTTATTTTTATTTTTTGCTATCATCATGCATACCCATGATTTGTTTTTTCTGCTAAGTTAGTACATTTTAGTTCATACTTTTCTCTTTGAAATTCTCTCATTAAACCTTTCTTTAAACTTTGCATTTCTTTTCTTCTGTATTTCCATATTAAATAATTGACACTAGATTAAGATTCTACTTTTATGGTTTGGGAATTGTACACGCTTTTGAATTCTGTTTCATTCACGTAAGCATTTATTTTTACATAGTGAATTTTAATAAGAAATTTCAGAATATATTTCATAATTTTTAAAGAAATATTTTTTTAAAAAAAGTTTTGAAATAATTATGTATTATTTTAAAAATGGTTTTCTATATCATTAATTCGCCCCATTGAAATGTATTAATATAAATATTAACTGAAAAAAAATAAAAGCTATTATTTTTTTATTTTTTTTTGCCTTCAGTAACCATTAATGTAAGAATTTTTTCTTCAGGATTATAAACATTGCAATCAATTACATCACGTAAAATCCCTATTATTTGTAAGTATGCATTCAGACTAGAATGATCTACTAAGTTACTGACAAATTAGAGATTAACAACTTAAAACCAAGTCAACCTCAACCTTGTTTATGTTGATATTACTGCTGTTATACTATGAATAACTTCCTCTCTATGTAGAGAATTGTATTTTATAATTACATTGCTGGAAATTTTTTTCTTGTTTATTGAAATTATTTCTTTTGAATATTCCATTCCATCATTTTGTTATCTCTGAATTTGGCATTGTTGACATTAGCCCTAATCATATTGTTGATTTTATTCTAAGCACTTTTTAATTTTTCATCCTTGTGTGTATTAAATATTATTTGCTTCTGTTACTAGATGTCATAAAGTACTTTTGTCAATGTTTATATAATTATTTAGCCTTTATTATATTTCTCCTGTTCATACTGTAGGGATCACACACACACACACATATATGTGTATATATATATATATATATATATATATATATATATATATATATATATTGATATGCTCCAATTAAATTCTATTTATGCAAACATTACTATCTGACAAATATGTATCGTGTGAGTATTGTAGATTTTACATGAGTAATTGACTAGCAAAGTGAATCCCCCTACATTCAGTTTTTGAAATGTTATATCTGACGTTGTCTAAAGAAATAAATCCCAATTATTTAACTCCCATTTTATCATTGTCATCATCATTTTTCTTTTCTTTTTTATTGTAAAAGCATATTTTGTGTTTAGATAGATTTCCTGACTATAATTAATTTTTCAATGGTTATTTTATTTTTATTCTTTCACTTGCATATTACTCTTTCTTTGTGCACTTTCATAACTTATTTCTTTTCTGATAGTGAATTTTCCCCTGCAACTTTACTTTAGGATACTTGTTTCTATTATCTACTCTTATGCCTATTATTTTATCAATATTTTCATATCAATTGTCTCTCTATTTCCTGTGTCTCTTTATTCAATCTCAATTAAATCCTATATTTTTACAAAATTCGGAGGAAAACCTGTGCTTCTACAGGTTAATTTTGTAAAATCAGTAATGCATAACCTTTTCACATATACTGGACTAATATTTCTTTATAATTTTTAAATTTTATCTTTTTATGGCATAAATACTACGTACAGACATCTGTTATGTGGTGCATTCTGTGACATAAACATGATGAAAAGTTTATAATTACTCATCAGCTTGTTATCTTTTATAATTTAGGAATCTTTTACTATTTAGTTTATGTAATAAGATTATTGGAAATCTCTTTGCCTTGATCCTTGTGAGCAGATTAATTACAAATAATTTAACTGGAGTTGTAGAAAGAAGCTACCATGTAGACTAATCTTTTTGGCTAATATTGTCTACTATATCTACAAAGTTTGTCTTGTCTTAAATTGTTTCCTTAAGACCTCTTCAGCTGAAACATCAGTAAAAAATCTTTGAAAAAACAAAAAAAAGCTAACATTTTTCAGTTCTGCTAATACATTTCTTTATTTAATTACAATTTTTTTTAACCTTGTTCTGATTTGGTTATTATACTTGAATGCTTATCGGCTTATTTAAATTTACACACTTGTCTGTTATGGTTAAAATTCATTTTATCTATTAAACTGTATAGCAGTAGGCTAAACAAAAAAAAAAAAATCTTCCATCTACAATCACTTGAGTGATCTCCACAACCTTTCTCCCTAATCATGTTTACAAAAACTTTTAGTTAATAATTATTCAAATTACAAGATTTTTATGATAAAGAATATTAGGTAAAAACTCTTAATTTTATTTTAACCAGTTTAATGTAAAACATAAAACCATACAATGTAAGCTTTAGAAAATATGTCAAGATAAAATTCTCTACTTGCTTTCTCTTTCATTTGACTCTCACACTTTTAATTTTGTTGATGCTAGAAAGCCCACAAATGTATTGTGGAGATATGAGAAGCATTAACACTGCAACTTTGTAATTATATTCTCTCTGCATATACATTTCTATTTTTGTGTTTTGGTTCATTTCATTACAACCTTTAAAAACTGTTCACCTTTGGCTACTACATCGTATTATTATAATTACTGAGTGTAATATCTGCTTTCCAGTAAGTTGAATAAGCCTGCCAGAATAACTGACTTTTCTTTTTTTTTTTTTTTTTAAGTTTTTAGTATGGGGATTAATGAGCATAAAACAAAAACAAAAATTAAGTATTAATTTGAGATATAACCAAGCTCAAGTTCTTGGTTGAATTTTAGTATAAAAATGTTTACTTTAATTATCAGAACAAATTTAATTTTAGGGAGAATATTACAGCACTGTAAGTTAAAATGCCCATTGTACATTTTATAAAAACTAAAATTTTAGATTAAGTTTTTAACCAAAAGGAAGTTTGGGACTTGAATCAGCAGAAATATGGAAACATGTCAAGTCATTCAAATAAATTTTCATTTATCTAATTATTATTTTTTTTCTTCTATTTTTTTAATCAATTCACTCCAAGCACACTAAGATGCAAAAGGCTACTGGGAGTGAAAGAGAATGAAAATACTTTAAAAAGATTCAGAAATCCAATCCTAAACAGGAAACATGGGATAAACCTCTACTCTCTGTTCAAAAGTGTGTACTGGACAATAAACAAACCTGTTTACTTCTATTGAATTTTCACTGTATAATTTCTACTAGTAATGATGAGCATTATTATGATACAATTAATGATACTTATATCATGAGGAAATATATAGTGTGTGTATAGTTAGTAATTAGGAAATACTGTTGCTACATTTTTGGGGGACAAAAGAACAGTATTGTTTATTTCAATATTTATTGCAAAATAATTTTGACTTTACAAAAGGAAGTTCTAATACTTCAGGATGAGAAAATGTACATTTTGCCTTATATTATAAAATTGACATTTCTTTTTATAGTTTACTTTGATTTTCTTTTTTAATGTTTTTTGATTTTCTTTTTAATGTTTGCTTTTGATTTGTTGATAAGCTAGTTGAGTATGACAGCCTTCAGCAACAATGTTTTTTTGTTTTGTTTTTTGTTTTTTTTGTTTTGTTTTTTGTTTTTTTTGTTTTTTTTTTTGATAAAAGAAATTTACTCAGCAGTTTGTATATAAATCAGACTTAATATTTATGTTAAGTAACTATTGTGGATTTAACATGTATGAAACTATTTAAAATAGAACAGGATATCAGAAAATAGTCAGTAAAAGTGTCACTTACCAAACATTAATGCTATTCAAAATTAATACTAACACAGGCCAAAAGCCAACACATGATTCCAGAAAGTCCAATTCATCAATAAGCTCATTTATGAAGTAAACTATAGGATTTTTAATGTCACAAAGATTCTGTAGAAAATCAAGTGCAGAGATATGTGCATGCCAATTGATTATCAAACGAAAAGCTATTAATTTTGGTTGTAAAATCTTTTCTTTCTCCTACATATGTTTAAAATAATTACTTTTATCCAGTCAATGTTTGAAAAATAGTTTTACAGCTCTACTACTAAAGTTAACTCCTATTTATGCAAAAAAACAACACATGACTGATATATATTTAAAAATATCAAGCAATATATCCACTTTATAATATATATATATATATATATATATATATATATATGATTAGTTGCATATAATTTGTCTGATCATATTTTCTTATATTTGAATTTTTTAATTTTTTTTTTTATTCTTATCAGTATATGACTGATAATCTAAAAAGGTTTGCCTTAAAATATATATATATATATATATATATATATATATATAGGCTAATACAAAACTACTTCTTCAAGCACTTTTAAAACTTTCATTTTTCAGTATGCTTTTTTTAACATGAATTCTTAAAATATTCAATTTCACTTTCTCCTTAGTCAAAAATAGTTACAGTAATACACTAGCATGTCAAAAGTCATAGGATGTAAAGGTAATGGTAGGTGGAAATGCCCAGAGAAAGACATAGCATATTAATTTAAATACCACCAAAATGAAACCACTTTTAGTAATTTTAGAGAACCATTTTTGCCCTCCATCAGCATGGCTGATGCCAACCCCCAGCAGAGCAACTTCTTTGCTTATGCCTTCTCAGTCTCATGTTTGCAACTGACATGGGGTGGAACGATTTATATTAAATCAAATTCTAGGTTTGCTGCTAGGAAAGTTGGTTCAGTGTTGTGCCAGATTTTTCTCAACAGAATCTCTCCTATATGTTTAGAAGTTTATCATTCATCCCTGCATTTAACATTGCTGCCATATCTGGCCCGATGTTCCTGCTATATATCTCAAGATTCTTGACAAAATCCCAAGAATCTGTAATGTTATCGATCCCACCCTGGCATTTCAGCTTCATTCACTTTCCCACCACTGTAATGTGGCTTCCCAGTGTCTTTTCTACAAATATTTTCTAACAATTGTTCTTGTGAGCTTTCCTCTTTGGTATCTCAAATCTATGAATTTAGGCATAGTATTAGATCAGTAAATAGGTCTCATCATTTTACTTTTGAAATAACTAAATATATGCTCTATGCTAATAATTTCTTCTCTTGTACTTTTTGCCTGTGGAACTCCTGGCTTTCTTGTAAACTACAAATCAAAAATTTAAATGCAACGTCAATCACTGTCTTGTGTCTTTTTGAACCCTGTTCTTTTATAGTCCTCTATCCTCCCTAGCCTCTTCTCTTTTTCTTTCACTCTCAGTATATCCCTGTGTTTTAGTTTTCTATTGTCTTGCTTGGAGTGAAATGATTTTTTAAAAAGAAAAAAAAAATCTGTCAGTTATACTTTTCAATCTGGTGAGTCAGATTGAACACTGATTTGCTAATTACTGGTATTCAGTTGCCAGACAGACAGAATATTTAATTTCTGAAATTGTAGGGACATTTAGCATCCTTCTGCTTATGGTGTCACTTGTGTACTGGAAATACATAATGGAAGACATTACCACCCACCATAGACAGCACAGTGGCTGACCACATGTCCTTAATATGTCTAACTAGAATTTTCAGACAAGCAAAACTGGCTAAAATCTCCTCATTCAATACAGGAAGTCCCAGATGCATATCCAGCATTTCAATTCAGCATTCTTGAATATGGGAGCAGAAGATCCATAAGGGTGGCTCAGTTACCACCATGATACTGGACACAGTGCCACATTTAAGCATGTGACATTACTAATTGAACCCTAGAGGACTGGCAACATGTGGTGTAATGTGTTACAGTTCCAGCTCTTTCCGGTTGATAGTAGGGTTTGGTTGTGGCACAGGGGCCATGGGCACCAGTTGTCAACAAGGCACCATTCAGGTTGGTAGTTCTATAATCGGAAGACATTTGTAGTGTCCTGGTGATTGCCACATTGCATTGCTTTGTGACCATTTACACCCATTCTTGAGCTTCATCTATTCCAACAATAATGTATTATTCCAACTGGATAATGCATAGTGGGCTCAATTCACTCAGAATTCTGAAAGCTGATGAATGGCCTAGCTATCACTTTTGCCTGACATCAGCCTAATTGTGATGGAGAGTACTATTCATATACAAAATCTTGTATCTACAAATATCAGGGAGCTGTGAATAGCGATTTTAAACAGCATGGCTCAACGTCTCCCCAGATGTCTTCTGACTACTTGTAGAATTGATGCCACATTGAGTTGCTGCAAATTAGATGGAGTTTCTACATGATATTAGGTGCTTATTCCATGACTGTGGGTACTTTGATGTATATAATATAAAAAAGGATTCTTAGATAATGACTTAACATAATATGATGAGGTAAAACTTAATTCTACTAAGCATTTTTAATTTATGGATATGATTACTAAATTTTAAAGACACTCTTCAAATTTTGAGCATGGTTTTTTTTTTTAACATATTATAATTCTTTTTTTTCTCTCTATCCTCAGATATCAGATGTTGTTGTCCCTGGCCAACCTGAAAACCTTACTGCTAAGGAGGCTCTCCTCCTGTGGAGTCGACGAACAACGGAAGGCTATCCTGGGGTTAAAGTTACAGACTTCTCCACAAGTTGGAGGGATGGAAAAGCATTCCTTTCCATAATACATAGACACAGGTAAGACAGAAACCAGAATTTTAATATTTTATAATAATGAATTTTGCAGATTTTGTTTCCTGTCTTGCAAAATCATAATTTTTTTTTTTTTTTTTTTTTAATTTTTTAATGTAACAAAAAAAAAAAAATTTATATCTCACTTTGAAATGAGGTGATAAATACTTGCCTTTATAGTTTGTTGGTCTGTTCATTTATTCCTAAATTCAAGCTAGGATGGTGTTAAGAGCCTTAAAGGTCAGAAAGTAGAAAAGCACTAATTCTGGACAATATAGACAAATGGGAGTTTCATTTTTGCTATCAACAGGTAAAGAAGTGGGTGGGTGGTATAATTTGATTCTTATTAAAAATATCTAATTGTTAAAGGAATTTTTTATAATAAATTTTATTAAAAATGATCAAAAATCTATTTTTGTATTGAAAATAAAATCCTTTGCTTATTTGTAATTTTTTTTTTTCTAATAAATGAATTACTTCTGTGCATTTAATCATTATCGATGTATATTTCTGTATATGCATATAATAAAACTTGATACATTGTGAGAAACTGTTGGGATCCAAAATCTTAGATCTGTCTATTGGTCTGCACAACCTCAGTATAGACTGCTGTAATCTGACCATAACTGTATAAACAAATTGGATATGCACCAAATAAAAGTAATTTAATACAACAGTCAGTGTTTGATTGGTAATTGAAACTTTTGGGATAGTGTCCATCATAAATGATTGCATTACTGTATGTTTGTCTATATTCTATAAGCATGTAGAATTGTTTATTCTGGATTGAATCAAGTGTAGTAAAATGTTACAATCATTAATTTGTATCACAAGTACCTACTATAAATGCTATTGGAATATACTAATTTGTTGTCTAATTTTTTTTATTCAGTAATAATTCTAATACTTTAAGATCTCATTTTATCCATGTTATATTTTGTGCTAATAGGAATATATACTTGAAAAACAAGGTGGATAAAATAAGTAAAGGTTTATTGTAAAAAAAAACAGTACAATAAAAATAACGGTAACAATTATGTACAAAATCGTCACAAATCTACCCAGTAGTGAGTGCTTCTAGTGGAAGGTCAGTTGTTCTCATGTAAGTCTGAGTCGTACTCAACAGATCCCAGCTAGTTTCTGTAGTCCACTGACTTAGATACTTATAGGTAGTTACTACCTATAGTGTAGTCATTCATGGGGGTGACTGGTTATTCCATTACATCGCTCCACAAATCCAGCTCTCATGTATACAGTCTTAAATTCTTTTCTAAACTCCTGTTTAGACTGATAACACTATTAACTCCTTTATATCTTCTGTGTCCTGATCATTGCTCTCCACAACTTCCTATCCTTTGTAGCTCTTAGTGTTTGTCTTTTTACTATTTTGCCACTCCCTGTTCTATCATTCATTTATGCAGGCTTCTTAAGTAGGTTACTCACTGCTTTTCTTAGTCCCTCTTGCTTTCAATATATCCTGTGAAAGTAAAATTTTCCAGATTTTTTCTCATGTGTTCCAGAATTTTAGACTCTGCGATTTTATGTATAATTATCCTTTTTGTTTCCATTTTCCTGAAAACTCTCTCGTCGCTTACATGCTCTATCCATAGTATTTTCAGTATTCTTCTGTAGAATCACATCTCTGTTGCCCCAAGTCATTGCTTCTTCTGTGAGGAGATTATCCAGCTTTTGCTGCTCTATAGGACTGATATTACATAGCAGTTCAACATTCTTTTCTTCGTTTCTAATGAAACCTTCCCATTTCTTAATACTTTTAGGTTTTGGAAGGCATCTTTTGATCTTCCCATGGACCTTTGGATTTTGATGTCACATTTTCCATTATCTATTAAAACACTTATAAACTTATGTACTTGTTTGATGTTGCCATTTCCAATTCATAGCTTGTATCTTGGGATTTTCCTCTTTCTGACAATCATACATTCTACCTTCTTACAATTGGTTAGTCTTTTCTTTCTGCGTTCCTTTACTACTTTGTCTAGAAGGTACCATATCTTTCTTTTCTATATCTATCATCAAGACTGTGTCATCTGTGTATCTTGTATTAAGATTGTGCTCATCAGTAATAAATCCTGGTAGGATCTCCAGCTTCCTTAGGATAACCTTGCTGTAAAGATTGAATAAATCCAGTGAGAAGACATATTCTTGTCTCATGCCCATTTTTTTTTTTTTTGTGTACTTAATTTATTTTCTGTGTACAGGTGGTTTACTACCAGTATAATGTTTTGGGTTATTCTAATATCCTTCCCAAATATATTTAATTCTCCTAGTAGATCAAACCGTTCCTTGTGCTGTACCTTGTCAAATACTTTTACATAATCTATAAAACATAAGCATATATCCTTCTGCACATATATAACTGAAAGCTTTCTAGTCATAAATATAGCATTTCTTGTTCCAATGTCTTTGACAGAACCGTATTGTTTTTGTCCTTTTTTTGGTCTACTTCTACTTTGCACTCTATTCACCAGAATTCTGATTATAAGCTTGGTTATGTGGCTCATTAGCTGATTGTCTGATGGAGCTCAATTTATCACTTATTTTTTTATAGCTCAAATACTATAGATGATTTGTACTTTTTCTAATTGGAGCCATTAACTTATGATCTAAAATAACACAACTGAAATAATCACTTGGATATTTCCACTCAATTTCTTATTCAAATTGTATATTCTTTTCTGCCAGTTTTAGCTGTTATTTTAAATGTTCCTGAACTAATTCCTATTCTCTCCAAACTCTACAACAAATGCTTTGCTGCTTCTTGCTTTCCAACTTGTTGAAAATTCTCTTCTGTAGTTCCTGTCTTTATGAACACTGAACCTTGTGTTCCCCTGAATTATAGTCCTATTAATCTTTTACTATTTCTTGGCAAATTATTAGAAGCTCTAATCAACTCTGAATTACTTAAGCATCTCATTTCCCATGGTTTTTTTCTCAGAAAAACAATATGGTTTTCATTACTCTAGGTCAACTGCCAATATGTTAATGCTTATTACTGAATTTATCTTTCAAGCTTTAGATAATAATGGCAAGTCTTGGGTTATTACTTTAGATATCTCAAAAGGGTCTGGTATACTGGCCTTATTCTCAAGCTCAAGAGTTATGGTGTCTCTGGCCAAATATTTGACTTAATACAACCATTCTTAACAAATTGTGTAATGAAAGTTGGCAATTCTCTCATTGTTTTACTGTTGAAATGGCTAGATGTAACAGTAAGTTCTATTCTAATAGTTTCTTTTCTCACACTTCTTGTCTGTGGAACTCTCTTCTGGTTTCTTGCTTCCCTGCCACCTATGATCTTCAAAAATTGAAATGTAAGCAAAGCAAGTGAATTGACCAGCAAAAAAAATATTTGAAGCTGGTATTTTGTATGTAAACAGGAAAATATAATATTAAGAACATGGGCTTAAAATATGAAAGCAACCAAAATATCACCTTTTAAAGTAAACAATACAAGGTAATTAGTTGTACAGTATTTACATTAGTCGGACTATTGTCCTCATCTTTGTCGCCATATTTGTCACAACGTTTCGGCTGTTGTATGCTCCGGCCTTCTTCAGGTGGTTGGAATTTCGAACCGAACCCTTTATTTCGATCACTGGGGTAGACTGTTCTAGTTCCACGAGCCATGTTTGATGGATTGTCAGTTATCAGTTATCTCCTGGTAATTTTCCCTCTGAAAGTTCTCCACTGCCTGAACCGGGTATTGAACTCACACTCTTTGGGTCTGTCACTGGATCTAACCAACGCAGGCAGTGGAGAACTTTCAGAGGGAAAATTACCAGGAGATAACTGATAACTGACATCCATCAAACATGGCTCGTGGAACTAGAACAGTCTACCCCAGTGATCGAAATAAAGGGTTTGGTTCGAAATTCCAACCACCTGAAGAAGGCCGGAGCGTACAACGGCCGAAACGTTGTGACAAATATGGCGACAAAGATGAGGACAATAGTCCGACTAATGTAAATACTGTACATAATACCTCATCTCAGAAATATAGACAGGTAATTAGTTGTACAAAGAAGTACATGAAAACTGATTTCTTAACAGTAACTTTTGGTGATGAATGTAGAGCTACATCTGCTAAACCTGATGTCTGGGCTACAAGTTGAGTCATGAAATAGTCAACTAGAATAACTTAGAAGAAAACTGTATAGATGTTTTGGGTTTGTGTTGTAGACAGTTGATGATAAATGCATTATTGAACAAGACAATTTTTATTTTTAGTGGTACAGGTCACAACCAAGAAACTTTAAGCTGAACACTTGTATTCATACAAGACAATACTCCTTCACATTTTGCAAAGCTGACTATTGCTAACCCTGCCAAAAATAAGACACAAAATTAATAAAATGGCCTATCCTGAAATTAATTCAGTAGAAAACTTGTAGTCATCATTAAAAAAGATGTATATGAAATTGAAAAGCAATGTTTAAGCTGTCTGGGAACCAATAAAAATTAAAGTAATATTAAATTTGAAACAATAGAAAAGTTTAAATGAATGACTGACTAGTGAAGGTTATAGAATGTTAAGGAATCCATTCGGTGTATAGGATATTGTTAATCAAATGTTTTTCTGTGGCCTCTATCTTTTGGATTTACATAATAAAATATAGCTGAAACACATTTTATACTACTGATAAAAATATATCTTGAATATTTTACCTGCATCAGTTGGTTAATACCAATTTTGATTGTTAAAACATTGACTTGGATAATAGAATCTGGCAGTGTGTAATGTTAAAAACTCAGAATTTTTTTTTTTTCACTTGATGACTTAGTGAAAAAAATTTAACAATTTGAACATAATTTCCAATTTGAAGTTAGGATTGACTTTTTCTACATGTTAAAACTAACTAGGCATGTTTGTTTCCCATTTTTAGGAATTTGCTAAAAATTAAATCAAACATTTTTATTTTTAATATTTCTATTAATAGTTGATTTTAGATTTGCTAGATTTTTTTATTCAAAAAGCAAGGATTTTTTGAGAGTGGAGGATTGATTCTTCATATTTATTTCATTGCACCATATTTTATTCTATTCAACAAAATTTCCTGTTGCCATTATTTCCTCAGTTTCTCTTTATTTTTCTTTGGGTCTTTCTCCAGTTCATGTTTTCTTCTCCATCAACTGCATATATTACGTATCTTTTAATTGCGATTAACTTTTTTTAATTCCTCCTTGACGTCATTATTAACATCAGCCTATATAATTATTTCCTTTGAAAGAAACCTGTAGAATTCTTAGTCTGGTTTGACTGCCAAATACACTCTTTAATCATAACTGTTTAGTTAACTCATTGATAATTTAAAGATAGTTTTATTGCTTTAATTTTCATGCTGGTTGAAATTACTTCTTTGTTCCTTGGATTGAGTATAAAAATAGTGCTTTCTTTTTCTCTTTTTTTTTTTTAAAAGCTTTATTTACATTTATGAAGTATTAGGTTGTTTGGAAAATAATGCCCAATTTTAGAATTAGAATAAGCCTTTTGTGTTCTATATTATAGTGGTTGCACAAAATATATTACTCAGTACTAATGATTAAAGTGTCCTCTTAGTTAATTTTATATCCATCACTTTCAGAATTCTGTTCTCAAATATGCGATGCACCCTGTGTATATACTGGAAAATTGTATTAGGTTGTTTGGAAAATAATGTCTAATTTTTGAATAAACACTGTGTTCTACTATATTATAATAGTTGCACAAAAATATGTGACTCATTCCTAATGATTAAAGTGTCCTCTTTGTTAATATTATATCAATCGCTTTCAGAATTTAACTTAAAACATTATATGCCCCCTCATCTTGAACATGAGAAAGTAGGGAACGTTTGCTTTCAAGTTAAAGCATGGTCATAATACTTCTCAAACCAACATTAACATAGCATGGAGTGAAGGATCCACTTGTGATCAGAGAGTATAGTGCTGGTTTCTGAAGTCCTGCAGTTGGGATACAAGTCATGAACATCAAGGTGGGAGGGGATATCCATCTGCAATTAACAGTCAACATCTGAAAGCACTAGTCAAACAAAACCCATGCCAAAGTTTCTGAGAAATGTCTCCGATAATGGATGTCAGCATTTCAACAACATTGGACCATTTCAACAAAATTGGCAAGGTGAGACTTGATAAATGGGTGTGAAAATCAGTTTGATGTTTTGATGTGCATTCAATGTAACATCTGTGTAGTTTGATCAGTTTCTTGATCAAATCATGACTTGTGATAAGAAATTAATCCTTTATGACAATCAACTTCATGGCTTGATCATGACAAAGGAACCAAACCCTTTCCAAACTAAAATTGCACCAACAGAAGACCATGGTTAATGCCTGGTGGTCTGCTTTTCGTTTTATCCATTACACATTTCTAGAATCTAATCAGAAAATCAGTGCTGAAATTTACTACCAGCAGCTGGCTGAAATGCACATTCAGTTGAGCAAAATTCAACCAGCACTGGTTAATACACAATATTCAACTGCTTCATGACAGCACTAAGCCACATCTTCCCAGGATGGCACTGCAGAAGATCACCAACTTAGAATACAAGACTTTACCACATTCACCATATTCCACTAATCCCTTGTCCAGTGACTACCATTTTTCAAGCATTTTGACAGTTCTTTTTTTTTTGTTTTTTTAGCCAAAAGACATTCTATTGCAAGAAAGATACAAAAATCGCATTCAAAGATTACTTGGTATTCAAACCTTTAAAATTTTATCATAAAGGCATAAATAACCTTGTAAGTCAATGGCAGAAATGTATAGATGTCCAGGGTTCCTATTTTGACTTATTTAAAGCCTGTTTATATACATTAATTCAGAAATAAAAGTTGATTCTGAAACCAGACATTATTTTCCAAACAATGTAATATTTCATTTTTTCTCATGTCATAAAAGTAAGCTTTGTTTAAAAAGAGAATTACTTTTGATATGTCTAAAGAATTATTTACTTACACACAGCTAAAGGCTTTATCTATTTTGTCTTATGCTGAATCTTTATAAAGGAGATGATTAATTTAGATTGAGAAAAATATTGACTTAACTTGATCATAGTGGTATAAGACTTTCTATCTTGTATTGGAAATGTTTAATCTGTCTATCCATTGCAATGTCTTGAATATTATGTTTCTTAGTAATCTGCTACCCTACAACCATACCTGGTTATGTGACTTTTGATGAATGTTATGATACCTGCAGGAAACTAAGAATTATAACTGTTAAATAAAAATGTTAATATTAGTATATATCTAATTTTATATCTGTTACTATTTTTTATTAGTGCATCACAGGTTTTAAAAGTACATCACGAACCTGGATTAAAAACAGATTTTTTTTTTTAATGGTTTATAAACTAAAATCAATATTCCTCAAATCTCTAATTTTACTTAAATATCTCTTCAAGAAATAATGGTTATAAAGAACTAATACTAGAGATAATCCAGCTTTAAACCAAATGGGCTTTCAAAAATGTTGATTGAAGAATCTGGATTGGTAATTTCATTTATTTTAAGTAACTCTTAAACTTATTTTCTGTTGGCATTACAAATATTGTTTGCATTTTTCTGTTATGTTTGTGTGTGTCTTGATCTTAAAAAGTAAGACCACCCATTTCATACAGGTTTCTGTTTGCATGTTTTCTTTTTACTACACTATCCATTTACCTAAGATTATAATTTCTTATACCAACAATATGAAAAGATTCTTAGTGACACTTTTTTCTTTTTTTAGATGATTTTCTATTTCACCTTTTGTTGCCCATTTTAACACTTTAAAATCGGTTGGATATTATCTATCTTTCAACTTTAATGAGTAAGTTGTGGAAAAAAAACTTTATTTCAATTTCTGCTCCTTTTAGGCCAGATCTCATAGATTACAGACAAGTCAGAAGAAATTCTCCAAGACAGAACCTTGACCTGGCCTTCAGTATTGCAGAATCAGAATTTGGAGTAACTAAACTGCTTGATGCAGAAGGTAAGTACATGATAAACAGATAATTTTTTTTTGTATTTAAAACTCAAGTTTTTCAATACAAAAAACGTCTTATGTAGTGTTAGGAAAAAGATCACTTCAAAGACAAATTTGATTATTATAACAATATAACATTTTTTTAATATAACCCTGAATAGTCATTATTGTACCAAAGCAAATAGAATGTTTTCTAGTCCAAAATGAAACTAATGCTTGATGCCAGATCAGCATATTCAATGATATTAGTAAATGCAAATGTCAGTGTCTCTCACTTTTCAGCTTTACTCCTAGAGGTCATAGCCCAACATATACCATTTTGGAATCAGACTGACTCCATGAGTAAATTAAAAACATTCCAGGCTGGATCTGGACCGACAATCCTGAAATTTTGGATTCCCAAGTTTTCATTACTGCAATTATTTTCGGCAATGTTTTTATGGGATATTTTTTTTTTTTTTTTTTTTTTTAGACAAATTTTTTTTGTATGATAATTTTTATGACTTGGAAATAAATTTGGGAATAATCAAAATTAATTATGAAATCCAGTGAAAGTCACCCATAAAATAAACATAATTGTTTGTATGGAAAGTAAAGACCTATGCACATCAAATTGTCTTTAAATTAAGTGACAGCAGAAGAATTATTGTTGAACTTTTAAAAGGTAAGCTCAAATATTAATGCAGCGATCAATTTTGACTTCTTCTGTAGTTTATTATTGCCTATTGCATCTCCTCCTACCAGATAGGGCAGCTTTTAAGCTAGTAAAATATAAAACTCATAAATTGTTGTTTCTTAGAGATATTTCTTTAATGCCTAGATAATATATTTTTTTTATACCACAACAGTCATTGGTTCGTATTATTATATTAAGCGTTTGGTGGCACAACAAAGTAGAAACAATGGAGGTTTAAGAAATAAACAATTGTATTAACGTAAAAGTACAACAAATGGTAAATTGGTGTAAATGTCTCTCATCAAAAGGAGATATGTGGAATTGTAAAAGTCATCCGCAGAGGCATATAGTAGAAGAGGGAGGCTAAATTGTAACTTACTGCATTGATGGCCTTTGGTGAGTTGTGTTCTGATGAGTGTTGTGAGTCTAGGCTGTTGTGCTGTCCAACTGCTGATTTTCCTTTGACAGGCTTTTATGTCCTTTTTCTTAGGCTCAGATCAGATCCAATTTTGATTTTGTTTCTTTAGGCGGGAACTGTTGGGTGGAAATTATGGATTGTCTTTTTCTTTGTGTGTAAGTAAAACGGAAGTTATGTGTGGAGCTGATGCAGTGTTTGACGGAATTTTTAGTTCGGTCTTGGGTTTCAGAGCATTCGCATCCAGCTAGTAGTGGAATTTTGTGTAACATGAATCAGAAGATCTGATTTTAGGAAGATTATAACAATCTCATATTTACAAGTATTAGTATCAGGCACTAATATGCTTTCATTATTACTTCTATGTAAGAATTTTAAAATTTAGATACATAAGTATTGTAAGACAAAGAGAAAACAATTACTTATACTGTGTGTGTCAGTTAATGAAGAAGAAATTATAATATAAAGAAGAATAGATATTTGATGGGAAAAGTGCACAAATTAAACTTAGAAAAACAAAGATTATTTAATAAAACTACTTTTGTCCTAAAGGATAGCGTCAGAAGTGACTGCATGCCTTGATCAGGTAGTTCTTGTAGTTAGATATCATGTCCATAATAGTAACAAATCTTTGGTATTTTTGAGTCCAATGATTGGCCTCTCTATCATACATACATATATACCAAACATGATTAAAATATAGTTTTAAAGTATGCTATATTTATGGATAAATGATAATCTTCATGCTATGAAGATTGCATTCAAGCATGAAACAGACTATCACCACTTGGTGCTGGCCTCAGTGTCTACTTGCACACATGCACGCATATATATATATATATATTATTATATATTTAAAAAAAATCTTTTTTTAAGCTTATCACCCCAAGCAAGGCTGGAAGCCACTAGCATGCAAGGGGTTACAGAAGGTTTGGAGGAAGAGCAGATAGGAGTGGTAAAGGCGAGGATGTGGAGAAAGATAGTGGATCGATCAAGGCAAGGGGGTTACAGAAGATTTGGAGCGAGAGCAGATGGGAATGAAAGGTGAAAGGATGAGGAGAAGGGAAGTGGATAGATCAAGGCAACTGGAGATGTCGATTGACGTTACACTTAAATAGTTGGAGATTGTATTTGTCAGGGAAACAGGAATAAGAAAGGGAGTTCCACAGGTGAGATGTGCGAGACATGAAGCTATTGGAGATTCAGGAAAGAAAGTAGCCCATATGTTGGGATAACATGATCATGAAAATTCTCAGTCACTCCTGGTGTGGTAAGAAAATGCCCCTGTTGGAGCATGTACGAATAGCCCCTCAATCAAGGGCTAGACCATTGTGTCCAACACCTTGTTTTTGGCAGTGGCACTGACCCTGAAGAAATGGGATGACATAACATGGTCCTTACTGCTGACAAAGGATCATCAGATGAAGTGGACTTGGTATGCATCCCAGTGAGAAACAACAGTACTGACATCATGGAATTCGTATCGGTACTGTTGTTTCTTCTTTTTCAGCTGGTCACTTTCAAGAAGCTGGGTGATTTGTTAAAATTTGATGCCTGCTTCATAAGAGAAATATGTTAGAAGCATAAATAATGATACAGAAATTACAAACAAACCCCTATTATCCCTTAGAAGTATTTAAAAAAAATGTGACAACTAAACATGTTAATGGATTGCTACAACATACAGAAAGTAAAGATATGACAGATGTTAATAGCCTCAAATATGCTGGGGCATAAATGATCACTAAAATGCTTATAACACAAACCTTGACCAACAGGAATAAGAAACTGGTTTTGAAAATATGCCAATTATAATTATACAAATTAAAAATTTTATTTAACCTTTTTTTTTTACTCATATTAAATTTAGTTAAAGACATTCACGTTTGTTTTCTTTTTCAGATGTTGATGTTGTTGAGCCTGATGAGAAGTCTGTGATTACTTATGTGTCATCATTATATGACGTCTTTCCAGACGTTCCATCTGTAGAGCAATCACTCCGAGATAATGTGAGTCTTAAACATTTTTCTTTTCCAGCTCTTTTTTTTTTTTTATTGATAGGAAAGAATATATTTAATAAATGAAATAAAATGTCCATTTAGTTTGCTGTTAAATCCCTTTTTTCTTAATTACTCTAATCTAATGCAAATATTTCTTTGATTTAATGATTCTCAGTATTAAAGCTTACACATCTGTTTTATGAAAAGCAGTTAATCTAAAGAATTTTGCAATTTTGCAATTTTTTTTTTTTAAAGCAATAAAAGAAACACTTAAAAAGTTCAGAAAATAATAAATAATACTTTATTATGGATAAAATGATAATTAGTAATTTTTTGTTTTTCAAATGATACAATTTGATTTTTTTATAAATATTTTTCAATGCAATTGAGGTTAATATTTTTTTTAAAGAATTTTCTATTTCAGCTAAATTAAAAATGACTTATCTCTTACTTTTTTTTCACAAAATTACTTTAATATATCTTTTACACAAAAAATAATCCTATTTTGTCTTTTAAATGTTATTAGATTAAATTAGTAAATGTTTACTCATACTCATTTTGTAATTTTTTTTTACATATTGAAAAACCCAAAATGAAAAATATATATTTGAAAATGCTTTTTACAGCTAAACAGCTGAGATCTTCATACTGTCAAAAACATAAGACAAGAATATTTTGTATGATGCATCAATAAAATGGTATTAGATTATTACCTTTCTTTTATACTGAAAATTTGTACACATATTTTACAAGGAAAATAGCCAGAAATAGTGTCTGATTTTATTGTAAAATCATTTCCATCTTTATGCTTCAGATTTTCTTTTTTTAATCAATAACAGTAAAGCAGAATAAATCAATAAGAATTGGAAAAAAATATCCATGCAATGCAGCATGAGAGTCCACATCATTTGTAGTGAACAGGAAGCAGTCTGGTTTCTAGCCAACTTAGTAATATTAAAGGCTTAGAACGTGAATGTCAGTTCACTGTATTAAATGTATTTGTTTCACTTATTGAAAGATTTTTTGTTTAAAACTATTTTAGTGGATGCTCAAGTTTTAATGTCAAATATATTGACCAGACTACCAACTATATGAACAAGTTTAATCATTTAGTCTATTCTTTTAATCCTTGCTTTACATAATAGACAAAGTTCAAGATTCAAACTGTTCTCATTGTTTAAAGCTTAAGTTAACAGATTATTAATCAGTTCTCAATTTTAATAGTTTAACAAAGGAAAAGTTTTATTGCTATTGTGTGTAATAGCAAATAGTTAAATGAGATAACCTATTGTTGATAATTAATCTTCTCTTTTAATATCATTATAAAAAACACTAAAGAGTCGGACTGAATCCATGTCTGTTTTTTAATCAACATTACAAGGATAGAACAAGTGATAAATTTAAAGTTATAAATAAAAGTGATAAATTTTCGACGTTTTGATGTATCAGTAAAAATATAAAACCCAATGCAGATAATTTCCTGTTTCTCAACAATCTATTAAACTGTAAAGTGATTTAATAACTGATGGGAAATAATAGTTTAAGTGAAAGCTTCACATTAACACATGCATTTTTTTTCTAAGTTGTATGTCTGTATTGGCATCGGAAAAAATATATTTGAAATAAAAACTGAAAAACTTTAATTTCAGTGCATTTTAACAGATGTGAATGCAATCAATGTATATTTTTTAAATTTACAGATAAAATGAAGCATGCAAAAAGAAGACTTAATATTTAGTGCTGAAATATCATTGGCTTTTTTTTGACATTATCTTTATTTTTTATAATGACCAATATAATCATATTTATACAAATCTATATAAGCACAGATTATCAGTATGTCATGCTGGAATAAAGTTTGATCAAACTATTATTTAGATTTTTAGTAACATCTCTGAAGTGTATTTTAAAACTTTGCCCCCTTCCTTTTACTGTTTCATTCAAAATAACTACTTTTGTTAAATCAATTTTAATTAAATGTTTTTTGTGTTTGTTTTTGAAATGACATCTATGTAAATGTATTTATTACAAGAGGAAAATTTAGATCACTTTTATCGTGAATATTGTTTGTTAAAATACAAACAATATTCATGATAAAAGTGATCTTTTTGATTACTTTTTCTTGAATCTGTAAAATATTTGTTTTGCAAACTTTTAAATTCTTTTCATTTTATATACCTTAACTGTTTTCTATGCTATAACAGGAAAGGCAGCTGAAAGTTGAGGAATACCGTGAGCTTGCAACATCTTTCCTTGCCTGGACCAGAGAAAAAACTGCACAGATGCTTAATCGAAATTTCCCCAGCACCTTAGTTGAGATGCGGGTAAGTAAGATTTGTGTCTTCAAATTGCTAATTTGGTTTTAATAAGTTAACTTCAGCTTGGTTTTTGAAAGTGGAATTTCACATCTGCACTTGATTCAAATTCTTGTTTTGTGCATCCTTGTTTGGCTTTTAGTTTGGAAAAATTAATTTAAACTCGAAATTTATATTTTTCTCTTTTTAATCTTTTGCAGACATTTTTAGCTGATTTCGGAAGATTCAGACTGGAAGATGTTCCACCTCGACTGGAACTGAAACAAAAACTCTTTCGTTTATTTGATGAAATAAAGGTATGCATTCAGCCACAGTGATATCTTCATTTGCATACACTCTGCAACCCTAATCCTTTCTGTTTTGTTATTCTATTTCATATATTTGGTTCTATTTTCCCAATCCTTTTATAAACTCTTCATAAATTATTATCAACAATGGTAACGTTTTCATTGGGTTGAACAATACAGAAAGCATAAAATATATGCCATTTCATCTCCTCTGACAGAAAATAAAATTGCAGCACCCTGCAGAACAGTACCATTTTTAACCTGACTACACTATGTGCATGCTAGTGGGTAGTAGACATTCTGTTAAAATTTTCAGCCTTCTTGTGATAGAGGGTTGTGTATGACAGAGTCCTGGAAGACTTAGGGCCAAAATGTCATCAGCTACCCTTTTTATAAATTCTTTCATCTCAGAGATAAAGAGAAGGTAAACATATTAAACAAAAATTATGCTTGTTTCAAGTGTTGGCATGTTTATACCGTTCTTTCATTTAATAAAGTTTTTTTAAGTGTATCTTGTATTTTACCTCTGAAACAAAGATCCTATAATATAAGATAGCTATTATCTTAAATATTTTATGAATTTTAAATTTGTATGAAATTCATAAGAACTATTGAACTTAACAGGCATAATTTCTTATCTCTATCACATTTTGGAGATTTAAAAGGTTATACTAGTACCACTTAAAGTAGAACGTGATTTTCTATTACATTACAAGAAATTGTCATAAAACTTTGTCAAAATATTAGTATAAAATTAAGCTCCCTGGTATTTTATAAAGCTTATACTAATATACTTATAAGCCCTTAAATTCATCTGCTTCTATTTTTTGCCTTTGCATCGGAAGTTGAAGCAAGAACATATTTGCACACTTGATTAGATAGAGCAATCAACAATGTTCATGCAGAAGCAACTAAGAGGAAAGGCACATGTGTCGGCAGTTTCTACAAAATAGGATGCTGCACATCAGACTTTTATCTTGATCTCATTTTAACTTGATTTTATGACAGCAAAATATTTTATAAATTGAAAATTATAATAGCATCATCTTTAGAGATATCATAGTTTTATATTTCATTGGTAAAAAATAAATCTTTGCTTCTCTCCTGAAACAAGTATTGATTTTCTAGGAAAAACATTTTTTTTTCAAATTAGAAGTTAATATGATGGTAACATGGTTCAACCATGATTTTTTGTTCTTTTAATATGCATATAATTTTATTTGTTTTATCTTCTCATTTATCTTTTTTTTTTCTTTGTGAAACAGCTGTGAATTAGAAATTACCTACTCACTCTATCCAACAAATATTGATAAGTTTAATGACCTCCTTGCATTATATATAACTCTATATAATGTACCCCATTTTGTATTATATCAAAAGCAAAATGTAAAATACATTTTTAAATGTCTTTGTATGGACATTTTTTAGGCTTTGCTTAACCTGGCATGTGGCCAAATATTAGTGGGAATAGGGGATAGAAAGTTAGTATTGTTAGTATTATGTGTGAAAGAGGCCTAAATTCTGGCGTTGAAAAATCGGCATAAAATCATCTTGGTTTTTACCGAGGCTCAAGCATGGTGGAAAATGCAAAACTACTTCAACCAATGAACAGGCTTAGATGTGTCTGAGTATGTTTAATACAAGTTCATTAATTGAGCATAAATGAATGTCTGATCAACAATCACTGCTATTTGAATATCCATCCAAACAAAACTGATTCATACCAGTGTTATTAAAAATTGACTATTTTAAAATCTGTATGGATTATACACTTATGTGATCTAGTAATGTTTTAAAATATCACCAGATATGAAATTATATGGCATTTATTCTACAATATGCTTATCAATAAGGAATTTTAAATGAAAAATAACAAAGAAGTTCTCAGAATAAACTTGAAGATTAACAGATGACTTTGGACATTATTTCATGTTAATATAGGATAACTATTATATATAAATATTCTCAATAAGAATTTGTAGCTTTCTATGTAATTTTTGTTTTTTGACATTTTTAAATTGAAAATGTACATTGCACATATTATTATGGCTTTGCAAATGAAGATTTATGAAGTGGCTGTCCATATTGACTGCAGACATGCTGATGGCCAACTAGGCCAATGCGAGACAAGCAGGTCTGGCTGCAGCAACTGCAATTAAATGTCTGGTCTGGTATAGCTGCTGAGGCTTCCCGGTCCTTCTCCCGCGGCGATTATCCTTCAGGTTAGCCCTGCGAGAGTTCTCAAAGGTGGAGATGGCCTGTTGGATGGTGCAGTGGTAGGCTTGACGGTCAGCAACAAGTGTTGACCACTGGCGATGGTCAATGTGGCAGGTACCGAGGGACTTCTTGAGGGAGTCCTTATAACACTTTCTTGGTGCCCCCCTGTCACAGTGGCCAGTGGAGAGTATACCGTACAGGGCTATCTTGGGCAGGCAATGATCCCACATTTTGGAGATGAGCCCTGCCCAGCATATCTGTGACTTCAGCAACATGGCTTCAATTGCTGGTGATTTTCACCTGTTCTTTTATATATATGCAGAACCAAAGGATGAATTCCAAAGAATATGCTTTTTTATAACAAACAAATGTTGCTTTTTAGTCATTTTTATTTATTTCTTACTAATTTTATATATATTCAATTCCTCTTTGGAGCATCATGACTACATAAGTATAGATAAGTGAATAAACTAAATATGATGACATAGGCTGTGGATAGAACTCCAAATTATAAATGAAATGTAAATTGATTAATATTGAAACTAGGAAAGAAAGGTTGAGCACTGTTCTGTAATTGTTCAAAGTACTGATTTCAAGAGATCAGAAACTGATAGTTCTTTACAATTCCATGAATTGGCATCAGACTTATACCTAGGAGTTATTTCCCTTTGTTTCTTGTATGTCAAATGGAAAAGGGGCAATATAAGTGATATGTAAAATGCAATTTTTAAAAATTTATTCACAAAGATACCTTTTGGTTGTATGTGAATATAAAACAAATTGCATTGTCTCAATAAATACATGCTCAAAATTACCTACATTCAATACGTTTACTTGGCATAATCAAATGGGAATTTTTATTGATTATTTCCTATAGTTACTATCACTTCCTTGATCATTTATCACTGATTGTATTGATTAGATGTCATTTAGAATCTATTGCTAATTCTTTACAAACAATGCCATAAACAAATTGTAGTTTTCAATTAACTTAACTATTATTTTAAAAAAAATGTGCTTGCCTCTCAATGGTCATTGATTTTCCTTTTCTTAGTCTGTGTTTTCAGAATATATTTTACATTTTTTAAATATGTTTAGTTCAGTACAAACTGACACCTGCAGCCCAAACCTAGTTTTAATTCTTGAAAATATCATGGACAAAAGAATGTAATGAAAATTAGTTTTGAATTATCAGAATTTTTTTTTCATCCAGTATTTATTGTAAACCCATAGAGCACTTGTAAGTATAGTTGAATCGTAAATCTGGAATGAAAACCACAAGATCTGAAGATTTATTCCTTCATCCTGAAACTGGAGACTACAAATTAGGATTTGCTTTATCTTGTTAAATCAAAGCAAAATATTATTAGTAAAAAATTTTGTAAAATTTATATTAATAGAATAGTAACATTTTTATTTTCCTTGACTACAAACAAGTTTCTCATTTTTGGTTGATTATATGCCAAATTTTATTTACTATCAATTATCAGTGTATATTTGTGTTAACATGTTTCTATTAAGGATTTGTGAATTCATGCCTTTTCTAAAAGTGTCGGTTAAACTAATAACAAACAAAATTCAAACACTCATCTTTATTTTTTCCAGTATCTGACTAATTTGGTGATTTCAGACTTTGATTTACACTAAATGCCTGATATATTTACAAAGTAATTTTATTTGAATTTAAGTAAATTTAATTCTTTATCTTGAACAAGAATTCTAGTTTAGCTCCAGGTGTGTATAGTTTTATATATACATTTTATATCCTGATTTTCAGTTGTTACTAATTGTTCCTTTATTTAATTTTTTTAAAAATTATTTCACCCCAAGCCACTAAGCTGCAAGGAATTACTGAGTGTTAGAGAATATGAGAAAAAAAACACCATTAAAAAGAAAGAACAATAAAAGAACAAGACAAGAAAACAATTGATATTGCATTTAAAATTTAGATGATCAAAATTGACTGGGAAGCAACAAGCCAAAATAGTTCCACAAGTGAGTCATGTGATAGAAGAAACTGTTAGCATAGAACTTATGGTTACATTGAGCTATTTCAACTGTAAAATGATAAGACCTTACCACCAAGTTAGTACTGTGCTTAAATTCATAAAGTCTAGTTACCGTAGTGTGAAGTTCATCAGAATAATTACCATGAAAAAATATATAGAAAAGGTACATGTTTTGGCAAAGAGAAAGTAACTGAAGCTGTCAGAACCAATAATATTGCAGATTCTTCTTTGGATTTTATCAAGAATCTTTAAATATGTAGCAGGAGCACCAGATAAGATGTGGCAGCAATATTCAAAGTAAGGATGGATGCTAGACTTCTAAATATCTAAGATAGATTTTGGCAAGAATAATTGTCTAGCATAACACAGGGAACCAACTTTTTTAGCAGCAGACCTACCAATTGATTCGATATACTCTTTCCACTTCATGTCAGTGGAAAGTGTTAGACTGAGACTGTGCAATGAGTCACTCTCTTTGAGGTTAGTATCAGTTGAATTCTTAAAGACTGGAACTACAGAAGATTTTCAACAAGCTGGAAAGCAAGAAGCAGCAAGGCTTTTATTGTAGACTTTAGCAACAATAGGAGTGCATTTCTTAAGGACTATTGCAGGGATAATTTAAATTTATAGTGGAAAGTAAATTTCTTATATTTGCTTATGTTTTATGTGCTGTTGTATATAGAATATATTAAAGTCATAAATGAATTTCTAATTTACACACAAAGCTGTATTATTTTTTTAAAATCAATTTCAAGTAAATTGATGTATTTTTTGTACTGTTAATAAATTTGGCATTTTGTTTGCTACAATTTTGTAATTATCTATTTAATTTGTTTACAGACTCTGAGCAATGACACATCACCATTGGGACTTGAAGATGAGCTGTATCCAAATAATATTGAAAAACTTTTCAGTCGCTTTCTGCTTGCTCAGCAAGAAAAGGACATGGCTATCCAATCTGAACTTGTCCGGTAAAAAAGAAATTTTAAACATTTAATACTGTTTTTTATATTGGTTCACTATTTGAAATTTGCACTCAAAGACTATGAGATTTTTACAAATTAGAATATTTTTTTTTCTTTATTGGAATTTATTAATGAAGTGGCACTTCATTAATAAACTCAAAAACAAACTCATCTTTTGAAATTATTCCATTTCATGTATTAACAATTTCTTGTTTACAAGATAACTGAAATAGAACTGATTTGTATGTCTGTTTGGTTTTAAAAATACTTCTTGAAATTATTTCAAAACATTTTTAACTTTGTGAAAAATATAAAATTTAGAACTAGTTTTCAAAATGCTGAACAATTTGCTGTGTATGTTTTGAAATAAGTAGTTTACAGCTCTTATGAATGTAGCTATTATTGCTTCTTGTACAAGTGTAAAGAAAGCAGCAACAGAAAAAAAAATTATATTCATTCATCATTTGTGTTCATGTCAGTATAACAAGTTTTAAAAGTAACAATATTATTCATCTGTTGAAGAAACCAATATGGTAAATACTTCAATTTTCTTATAAAATCTCATCCAGCTTAATTTGAATTTTTTTTTTATTTATTTTTTTTGATGGCATGCATTATTCATTTAGATGGTTTCCTTTAATTTTATTTCAATAAGTTTGCTTTTGTTCTCTGATGTAACAAATGAACAAAAACGACAAGAGAATGTAACAATTAACCATGAAAAAAGCAATTTAGCATGATGATTCCATTGTTGTCATGTCCCTAAAAAGACAAAGGTTTTGTTGTGCATAAAAAAAAAATGATTGCAGCTTTTTAATTTTTCATGCAAAATATTGTTTTAGGCTAGAAAGGCTGCAACGACTTGCTGAGAAAGTTCACAGAGAAGCTAAGTTAAGTGAAGATAGCTTGGATGATATTGAAAGGAGAATACTTGGGGTAAGTTTTCACTTTTTATTTCTATAATACTTCACAAATTTATTCATATCTTTTAAACTTAAAGCCAAACTGATATTTAATTTTGTTTTTTTTCTTCATGAATATAGTCTGTGGAAGAAGCTCATTCTACAATCATCAGTCATCTTTTGCTGGAAGTGGGCAAAAAGTCTGACAAACAAAAAATAACTGTCTTATATCTAATATAATCTAAGATTCTATTTTTAATAGGTCCATTAAAAATATATTAAGTACAATGTTGGTTAATAATTTTTTTTTTTTTTTTTTTTTGTTATAAATATAGCTAAAATTAACAGCCTAAATTATTGGAAATCTCAATTTACCTTTAAAAAAATTTCTTTTGTATAATCTCTGAGCTGTTTAGTCAGACATAAAATCCATCTAAATTTCTGTTCAGTATCTCTTTCATTTTGTTTTTATGATGCAATTCTTGAATATGCTCTGAATGTTTGTACCCTCTACACAGGAAGAGAAGAGGATAGATAAACTTCATCCAGTAGAAGCAAAGCGTAGCTGTGATAGCTTGGACCGATCTCTCCAGAACCTTGAAGAAGCAGTGAGGAGTCTGTTTCGGGATATACAAACCTTACAAGATGGATCTTATCCACAGACAGACACCCTTTATAAAAGGTGACAAGACTTCATTTTCTGAAATTCACTTTTGTGTTGTAATTATCATTTCCAGTTCAAGTGTATATTGAAGAAAATACATAATATTATCTCTCTTCTAGAATTTAAACTTTTTCCTTAAAGATAATTTATGAAGGGTTTGTCAGTCATTCAGACAATTTTTCAGATTAGTATCCTCAATTACATTGCTTTGAACACCACATTTTATCTAGCATTACTCAGGTCTATACTAAGGTATTTTTTAACAATTATCTTCAAAAACTTTTTTTAGCATTTCCAACATGTCAGCATCTTTTTATAGTTCCTTTCTGATATTCAACTACTGTATCTCATGATATTAAATTTATTTCTTGATGCATTTTTAAGTAATTTGCTTATTTTTTGTATGTTTTTATTATATGCAAATGTATAATAAATATTTTTTCTTCAAAATTAACACTTTGACTTTTTATAGTTAGATAGTATATTGATCTATTGGAAATGCTCAGTAACCTTCATATATTTGGGAAGGATATTAGAATAATCAAGAACCTATACTGTCAGCAAACCACTTGCATATGGATAGAAAATGAGTTCAGCAGATATGCAAAAATAGAAAGGGATGTAAGACGAGGATGTATCTTCTCACTAGACTTAACCTATACAGCTTCCCACAAGCAAAATATCACAAGCCTCTTGCTACTCTGTTGCTATTCCCATGACAAATGTTCTGACAAGCTATATTTATTAGTTCCACCAGTTCTGACCTTCATAGCTAAGACCTGTCATGCCATGTACACTGATGAACCATCCACATTCATTTCATATTCCATTAGTAAGAAAGAAGTTCTACTTAAACAGCTTCTTTCCAACAACTGCTACTTTGTAGAACAAACTCCCAAAGGTTACTTTCCCAATCACTACAATCTTGATATCTTCAAGTTTAGAGTTAATTGTTATCTACTCTTAAACTGTCTCTTCTGCTCATGCATCAACCTCATTAAGTAACCTTCTACCTTGAGTGGCTTTTGGGCCTTGTATTAGGTGAACATTAGTAATAAAAAAGGTTAGTGGTAGCAAGTTTTATTAGTATAATTAACAAAAAATATTTTATAAAAAAAATGTTCTATGCAAAAAAATTCATATTTTCCACCTTGTTATTGATCTTTTAGAAAGAAAAAATTTAAATGACTTTTCTAAATTCTACAGAATTTAAGCTAACATTTTTCTTTTTTTTTTTTTTTTTGATAAAATTATTTTCATATTTAATACATTTAATTCTATTACTTTTTATATTTTGTGTTTATTACTTTACCATGTGACTAGTATTGATGTTATGTATTGCTAATAAACTTTCTCGTGGTTTTATTACAGAGTATCAAAATTACAATCTAGAGTTTCCACAGTGAGGACCAAATTATACAGAGATGTGATACAGAAACTTCTATCTCGTTCCTATGTGGAAGAAGGGGTAACGCTTACAAAGCATAAGGAAATACTAACAGAAGTAAAACTAGTAGAAACAAATGAGGCCTTTAAATTTTTACAGAACTGCCTTAACTGGATTGAGGCAAAACAGGTAAAGATTTTAAACTTTGATACAAAATCTATCATATTTATTAGCGTTTGTTGATGTTATATTTTAACATGCTGTAACAACTCAATTCTTTATACTAAGTTTTCATCTGGATAAATTTTTTCTCGATTATTCTAATACAAAAGAAATTTTATAGTCAGTCCATTAATCGTTTGATAATTTTTTGTTAATGCCCTCTATACTGACTTATGAATGTCATTTTGCAAGTTACATATGGCTGTAAGGTGTATTTGAAAAATGCCTGGTCACATTCTTGTTAAAGAACCAGAGAGATTTTCTTTTAAATGCACAAATGGAATTCTCTTGTTCACTGTATGATTTTCTTAGATTTGTTGAATAAAAGTGTAATTCTTGGTAAAGACAATTTGCTCACTGTAACTTAAGAGACCAGCATCAAAAACAATATTTTAAGGACCTCCTTATTAATAAAATTACTTCATTTATTAACTTGTACTATACTACAAAGTACAAGAACTTGAATAGTATTACACTTACAATGATATTATAAAAAGTTATTGTTCAAATATCATTATTTGCAGATGGTGCATCATAGATCATTATTAAACTGTAAAATCTACCAGCATCAGGTGTTTATTTTAGGACACTTGAGCACTGGCTGTCTCTTTCAGCTTTTTCAGAAATGCATTAAAGAACCCATTAAACATAAAAATACTGCATACCGATTATCAGAAAATTCATCATGGACAAATGGCAAAAAGAATGGAATGAGCACATTAATAATAAACTCTATAGAATCCAACTAGACATAAAAAAATGGCAAACTTGTTATAGAAAATTAAGGAAAGAAGAATCAGTACGAGCTCAACTCTGACTAGGACACACTTTTATTACCCACAGCTACATATTAAAAAAGGAAGTTCATTGCATGTATAACACATGTTATACATCCAATGAACAGTATACAGTGGAACACAGACTTATAAAATGCATAGATTTAAGTCTGGTCCATGAAAAGTATTAAGCAAACAATATGCAATATCAATTTTTGTGACATGTTATTTTACCATTTCTATTAAGATGTTGTAAAAAGTAAAATATGTCAATATTTGTTATTGCTCTTTATAATAAAATGGGTCTATTCTTTATTTCTTCTTCAAATTTTTCAAATTAGATTGTGTGCATGTTATATATATATATGTGTGTGTGTGTGTGTGTGTGTGTGTGTGTGGCAAGAATTTGTTCAAACATATTGTGCCTATCCAATTTTTTAACTTTTTAAAATTTCTGAGTTAGTTTTATATAATGGTAAACTTACTAAAGTTCATTTTTATTTCTATATTTTTTTTGTTCCTCCCAAGTACCTTTTGACTGTTGCTACATTTGTTACTTATGGTTACATCTAGCTATTCAACTGTAAAATGATGAGACTTAGTACTGTGCTTAAATTTGTAAATTCAAGGTACCAAAGGGAACAATTACCATTAAAATATTTATAGAAAAGGGAAGCTACAAAACGACAGTGAGAAAGTGACTGAAGCTGCAATGCCAGGTCAGGACTGATAACAACTAAAATGAATCCACTAAAATTTAACAATTAAAAAACAAGAATGAGAATGCTAGTCCCAATAACATATGGAATAATAAGAATGACTCTTTCAGAATTTAAGTAAAACCCAAAATGACATGGTGCAGCAACTTCAAGTAATGATTGACATTTTCGTTCTATTCTTTGTTTTCAGCAATCACTGGAATCAGCTGGTTATGGTGAAGACATTACAAGTGTCAACAAGGCTTTGAGGCAGCATGAATATGATCATAAGGAAATTTTGAATTTCCGCTCTGAAATGGAAAAATGCAAAGTCAATAGAGTAAGTAATATAACTGTTTTTAATACTCCATCTTTAGAATATTTTTTCTGTTTTTTAGAGTCAAAATAAAGAAAAAAGTTGAATTGTTTTTATCTTTATTTAATTTACAACTGGAAATAAATGAGAATTTTTGCAAATATACCTATCAAAAAATGAACCTTATTTTTTATTTTTTTAATCTACTAAAAAACAAAATGTTACAAGCAGTATGGTTTCCGCTTTGCCCGGTCTACTGCCGATGTTCTTACGGCCATCACTGAATTTGTCTACCAAGCTATCCATAGTAACGGCGAAGCCCGTGCCGTGGCCCTTGACATCTCCAAGGCATTCGATAGGGTTTGGCATGCCGGCCTCCTTCGCAAGCTCCGGGGTTATGGTATCACAGGTCGATTGTTTGACCTAATTCAATCGTTCTTATCAAACCGGGATTTGAAGGTTGTTCTCAGTGGATCCTTCTCCAACTCCTATCCCACTACTGCTGGTGTTCCTCAAGGCTCCATCCTTGGCCCTACTCTGTTCCTCATATTTATAAATGACCTTCCAGACGCCATAGACTCCCAAGTCGGTATCTACGCTGACGACACTACTATTTACTCCTGCCTCAACCACAAATCTACTGAGGCGGACAGAATTAACCTGGCAGCCCAAATTGAAAAGGATTCCAATCGGTTGTGGACTGGGGAGAGAAATGGATGGTCAACTTTAATGCCTCTAAAACAAAATTGCTCTCCATTAACCACCACAAGGACCCATCCCTGCATCCCATCAGAATGTCTGAGGACCAACTTCTCGAGAGTTCCTCTCTGCGGCTGCTCGGTCTCACGCTGTCCGCTGATCTGAGATGGAACAAATACATCGAGTCAATTGCATCATCCACCGCTAGAAAAGTTGGTTCCCTGTGCCGAGCCAGGAAATTCTTCTCCCCTGAATCGATCCTCCAGGTCTATAAGTCTACCATTCGACCTTGCATGGAGTATTGCTGCCATTTATGGTCTGGGGCCCCTGCGTGTTGCCTCGGGGTTCTTGATAAGATCCAGAGACGGATATGCAATGTGATTGGCCCTGATCTGTCATCTCGTCTGCAGTCGCTCTCTCACAGACGCAATGTTGCATCACTCTGCCTTTTCTACAAGTACTTCCACGGTAATTGCTCTGAGGAGTTGCTTTCACTTGTCCCTAAGCCTCGTGAATTCAAGCGTCCTACGAGGCTGGCATCCCGTTCCCACCCCTTCACCGTTGAAACTGTTAGGTGTAGACGTCTTTTCTACTCCAATAGCTTCATGTCACGCACATCTCGCCTATGGAACTCCATTCCCTATTACTGTTTCCCTGACAAATACAATCTCCAACGGTTTAAGTGTAGCGTCAATCGTCATCTCCAGTTGCCTTGATCTACCCACTTCCTGACATCTTCCATTCCTACCTGCTCTCGCCCTATATCTCCCGTAACCTCCCCACCTCGATCGGCCCTCCGTCCTTCTCTTTCTCCACATCCCTTCCTTTACCACTCCTATCTGCTCTTCCGCCAACCCTTCTGTAACCCCTTGCGTGATAGTGGCCACCGGCCTTGCTCGGGGTGATACGCTTAAAAAAAAAAAAAAAAAAAAAAAAAAAATATGTAAATTTGATTCACATTCTTTTAGTTTTATCATTCATATTATCAAGAAAAAAGGAAAATGACCATGAATTTAATTTCTTTAATCTTTTAGGCTAGATATTTTTTTTACATTAATTTTAGCATAAAATATATAGCAAAGAAAAAAGCTAGATTGAAATTCTATAAAAATGTTTCAATGTTTTTTTTTTTTTTTTTTTTTGTAGAGAACATTATCTGAAGAGGAACAGAAACTTTACCTTCAGTGGCTTTCAAAAGTGGAGATTGCATATTCCTTATTAACTGTAAGTTAAGATATTTCTTTCATGTCTTTATTCTTAAATCCTTTGTCATTTTGTCTTAATCTAAAAAAGATTCATTCGACAGTAAACTATGGTCTATAGATTGTCAAAAAGCAGACAAGGATATCTCTTTGTCTCTGCCCATAATGAGTGCAAGCATATCCTCAATGAATTGAAGTTACTATTTGCTGAAAGAATGAAACAACGTATTGCATCTCACAAATTTGGTTCTAAAGATTATTGGCGTCTCTGCAAGAGTGTGCTGAACAACAGCAAATCCTATCTCCTTTATTCAATCAATTTGAGGTCCTGACTTCCTCAGCTGATAAAGCTGAATGCTTTGCTCAGAAATTCTCATCCAATTCAACACTTGACTCATCTGGCATACCCACACCTGATTTTTTTTTTCTTTTTTTTTTCCCCTCTAGAACTGAGGCTCTGTTGAGTGAGATGCACATAACCCCAATGATGGTATTGGACATTGTCTCTAAATTAGGCTCCCATAAGGCTAGTGGTGGGGACACAATACCAGCTGTTGTCTTGTAGAAATGTGCTCTTGAACTGGCTCCTGTCCTCTCCAAACTATACAACTACTGCCTTAACGAATCTTGCTTTCCAGCCTGTTGGAAGGCCTCATCTGTTGTCTCTGTCTTTAAGAACTCTGGAGACCCTTCTGACCCATCTAACTACTGTCCTATCAGTCTCCTACCACTCTTCGGTAAAGTCTTTGAGGCTTTAATCAACGCTGAAGTGGTTAAGCACTTTACATCCCATGATCTGCCCTCTGACAAGCAATATGGTTCTGCTTTGCCCAATCTACCACTGATGTGCTCACGACCATAACTGAATTTGTATACCAAGCACTTCACAATAATGGAGAAGCTTGAGCCGTGGCTCTAGATATCTCTAAGATGTTTGATGGGGTTTGGCATGCCTGCCTTCTTCATAAGCTTCAGGGATACAGCATTACAGGACGATTATTTGACTTAATACAATCATTCCTGTCAAATTGTGAAATGAAGGTCATCCTAAACGGATTCTCCTTCAGTTCCTTTCTCACGAATGCTGGTGTCCCCCAAGGCTCTATGCCGTGTCCTACACTGTTTCTGATCTTTATTAACAATCTTCCTGATGTCATCAGTTCCCAAGTAGGCATCTATGCAGATGACACTACTATTTACTCCTGCCACAATAGTAAATCTGGTATCGCTGACAAAACTAACTGGACCGTTGGTCTCAAAAAGGACCTCCAATCTGTGTTTGACTAGGTCAGGAAATGGCTTGTAAACTTTAATGCCTCCAAAATGAAACTGCTCACATTTACCCACCACAGAGAATCCTCCCTGCCTCCCATCTGAATGGCTGATGCCCAACTCCATGAGAAAACCTCTCTGTGCCTGCTAGGTATCACACTGTCTGCTGACCTGATGTAGAACAAATACATTGAATCAATAGCTTTATCTACTGCAAGGAAAGTTGGTTCTCTGTGTGGTGCCAGAAAGTTTTTCTCGCCTGAATCCATCCTTCAAATTTATAAATCAACCATTCGTCCTTGCATGGAATACTGCTGCCATATATGGTCTGGTGCCCCGGCTATATGTCTTGAGGTCCTCGACAGAATCCAGAGACGGATATGGAAGGTGATGGGTCCTGATCTGGCATCTTGTCTACAGTCACTTTCTCATAGACATGCTGTTGCTTCCATCTGTCTTTTCTACAAGTATTTTCATGGCAACTGCTCAGATGAGTTACTTTCACTGGTTCCCAAACTGCATGAATTTAAATGTGTTACTAGGTTGGCATCTTGGTCCCACCTTTTCACTGTCAAAATGATTCAATGTAGCCATCTCTTCTACTCCAACAGCTTCTTTTTTCACACTTCTTGTTTTTTTTTATTTTCTTGTGTAGGAACTGGGGGCCTACAGTTCACTGTATGCTTAATACTTTGTTACTTAAAGCAAATGTTTTTTAAGTGATTTAACTTCTGCTAAAATTGTTCCAGTCATCTCAAGATAAACCTGCCTAGATTCATTTTAAAATGTTTTTAATTTTTAATATACAGAACACCTCAAGTAGGCGCTTGAACTGTTTAGAAACTTTGTATGAGTACCTACAAGCTGCTTCTGCCGAAATGTTTTGGTTACGCAGTAAGGAGAATGAAACAATTAACCACGACTGGAGTAAACCTGAACAAAATATCCCCGATCAAGATGATTTCTCTCAGGTAAGAAAAGACTTTTTAGCTTAAATGTCAGAGATTCTATCAGAAAACATAACTTCAAAATATAAAAGCACAAATCCATTTTTTCAAATACTTATTGTTTTAATTTCATCATTTTCTTTTTCTTTAATCCCCTTAAAGCAAAATGCCAAAAATAAGGGAAATATTAATAATGGTCATAATATTAATTATTGTAATTCCAGATTAATCAAAATAAATACCTGAGTTTTTTTAATTTAAAATTTTCAGTAGCCTCATTAAATCAAAATTCCTCTTCTGAAAGATCCAGTCAAATTGAAGTGTTTATTTTTCTTTTAAAACTTATACAAAGCTAAAAAAATTAAAAAAATGTATCATTTTAGTAAGTTAAAATCTGTTATGACTAAATCAAAAATATTCTGTTTATAATAATAATTTTGTTCGACTTAATTCTCTAAAGATTTAAATCTTGTACTATTTAATCAAACAATAAATTTACTTAACAAATTTGGAATTAGATGTAAAAATAAATGAACTAATTCTTGTAAGTTTTATTTATTTAATCAATGAAATCTTTGTAAGAAGCAAGTTGATCAAAAGTGAGGATTTAGATGGAAATATTTTAGGCTATGGAAACTTGATAGAAATTAGAAATAAAAAGCAAGTTTAGTAATACATGAAAGAACCAATTGTAACCTTTCTCATTTTATAATTTCATTCTAAAATATTTTAGATGTTGGATTATTTCTTTGAGAAAATTTCTTTTAATCTGCCCTGCTCAATGTTATTTCAGAATAGCATAAACATTTATCACAATTATTCAAAGACAAAAAAAATAAAGAAGTTCACTAGCTACCATTCCTAAATCTTTGACTGTTTAACTGGTTTTACTTTCAGAATTACTGGCCAAAAAAGAAGGTTTGTAAACTAAAGTGTCAGAATGCTGAATGAATATTCTTACCCAACAAAAAAAAAAACATTTGTTCATTTCTTGCATCCTTACTAATTGATTCATCTTGCATGTGAACTACACTAAAAAAATATCAACTTTGATATTTTAAACAACAAAAACCAAACAAACTTTCATATTGGAAAGCATGATGATCAACATAAATATTTATCCTTGCATTACTATCTTTTGAATCCATTACCGACTATTAATAATGATACCAGATTATTCTACAGTTTAAAATATGTTTTTGTACTCCTTCTTGACATCTGGAAATTTCTATGTCTCAGATTCATAAGAGGTTACAAAAAGATTGTCTTGTTTGACATAAGACAGAAAGAAATGATACTTGAAGCTACATAATGCATACATATTTAAAAAATAAATTATATGCAGATATAAGGCCTTTATACACCTTTTAGCAAATATTAAATCCATAGTTACACTTAAAAAAAGATTTCCCATATCATAATGTCTCTTAAAACACTTGAACAGTAAAACGGGTTCAAATCTGACTAATTGCTTGTTTTTAATCTAATAATTGTTTATTTTAATTTTTATTTTCATAATTTATTTCAGTCAGAATATAGTCTACTATTAACAATTTGTATAATATGGATGGTATAACATTTGTTCTGATATGCAGTTGGAAAATGAAATTGTTGATACTTTACTGTCTCAGCAGATAAAAGCTACACATCTATTCCAATAATATTAAAATTTTACTTCATAATATTATTAATATAAATTTTAGTGCTTATGAATTAGAAATCAGTCTATATTAAAATGATATATACAATGTACAAGTTGAAATTAATTTTACATGCTTCAAAATTTTAAAAACTTGCTCCCTCTTCTATCTGATACCTGCTTTTGATTATTCTATGAAAAAACTGGTTTTAATATAAAATTACATTAAAACTTGTAAGGTACTCTTACTGCATGTTTTTGAGTCCATGGTTGCAGTTACTAGGCTAGGTAACATTTGAAATGCACTGCTAATAAACCATATTACCTGGAAAAGATGCCATGAAGAACCCAATGATCTACTAGATCATGGAATAAATTAATTTTGAATATTGGAAATAAAAGGAATTTTGATATAATTTCTTTCTACATTTCATGATTGCTTGTCTAAGTGATAGAGAATAAATATTATTTTAATTATTAAGAATCGATTTTATTTCAATATATCTTGTAATGCACCTGTTGTTTTTGTTATAACTTTTGTTTCTGAACTAGCCATTTTCTAGCTTTGCTCATTCAGCAGTTAACTTCTAACCTGTTTATTGCCTCATTTATTGCATGATCCAAAACAGATTTTCCTCCCTTCTTGGATGACAAAAAAAAGCTAAATATTATTTATTACTTTGTAATACTGAAATTTACATTTAATTCAAAGCCTAACATGTATATAATAATACTTTCAATAGGTTTGTAATAAACAAAATAATAATTTGAAAAGGTTATATTTTATGGTATACTAAATTCTTGAATTTTTTTTTTTTTTAATTTTTTTTTTGACTCCACAAAAAACAAGTAAATAAAAAAGGCTATATTTTTAATTATTTAAATACTGAGTTTTTCTGGTTGATACCTATTCTGATTTGTTCATTCAGTTATATCTATAAAACATTTGTAATTTTTAAGAATTTTAAAAATATTTGTCATTAAATTAGAGAAAATTTACACAAATTTACTGAATATATAATATATATATATATATGTGTGTGTGTGTGTGTGTATGTGTGTGTGTGTGTATATATATGTGTGTGTGTATATGTATGTATGTATGTATATATATATATATATATATATATATATATAGTTATATATATGTATATATATTCATTCAGATGTGTAAATCTTTATAGAAATTTTTAGTTGGCGATATAAAATATTTTTAAATATTTTTATTTTAATGTTTTGCATCGCTACATAAAAATCTTTGTGCTTCAGAACTTGAAATTGTTCCATCATCAAGTGATGTTAGATAACTTATGATAAAAATGATTTACCTTTGAAAACTGAAAACAACATGGTAGCTTATTTAAGAGTTAAAAAGGCGTGGGGAACAAGTTTTCAAAATTGTGTGTGTATGTCTAGGTTAACCAATCAAAAAACTGGTGAAGGCTAAAGGAGAAAAGTGAGAAATATAGGTTGGAGTTTAGGGGTTGGTGTGTCATTCATTCATGTCTAGATGAACTGACATTTTTAAGATGTGTCACCATTAGCTTACATTCGGTTGTGAATATAACTTTAAGAGATACATTAAAATAGTTGGAGACATATCTAACAAAAAATTAAAGTATTTCAGGATTTAAAAAAAAATTATTTTTGTATTTACTTTAGAACTATCTTAAAGGAATGTCTCATGTCATTAAATCCTTTTTATATATATATTATTTTGTACCTAAAATACAATACTTAATATATTGAATGAGCAATAAAACATGGCAATATTAAAGTTAAGAAATCATTGAATTAAATATATGTACCTTTATATATATTAAGAAAATAATGGATATATAATTGTAATTATTCACAACATTTTAAAGTAAACATTATACAATGCCTAGAAATTACAGTTAGTTCATTATGCTGATTTAGTAAATTAGTATTTTTAGGAAACTTAATAATATGCAGCTTTTTTAAAAAAAAAAAAATTTCCCATTTTACTGTGTTGATTTCTTTTTAATACCAAAAATATTTAGAGAGGGATGTTTGGTTATAGTACACATTGTTGTTAAAAGAAGAAATATGTTGATAACACCTTTTGTTAAAAGGGTTTTTGTGCTACCAATGTAAAATTTCTTAACATCTTGTTTTTCAGTAGATGAAATGATACATTGGTAAACAATAGATTCAGTAAGACATTTGTTTTGCAATGGACAATTTATGGGATTTCTACAATTACATAATTTATTATCAATATTATTGATTTCTGCTTTGAAATTATTATTATTTAGGTTTAAGTGTTTATTTAAAATTTTATTAAGTTTCTTTATAATTTTTTATATTTTTAAATAAAAATATTAAAATATTATGCTCTACATTGTATCAAACACTTTTTCTAAAAAAAGTAAATGCTAAAGAACTGTGGATTCTTAATCTGTCTGTTCTTTCTCTTTATTTGGAGATTGTGTGTGTGTGTGTGTAAAAGTGAACATTGAAGTCACCACTCAGAGGCAACAGACTGTTTCATGCTAGATGCAGTCATTAGGCCACCTGACGATTGCATCTAGCATGAAACAGCCTGTTGCCTCTGAGTGGTGACTTCAATGGTCACTTTTACATTTATATTTACACACGTTCTATCTCTGATATTGAGCACTTTATCCCATAAATATAGCACACCTTAAAATTATATTTCTTATATATATATATATATATATATATATATATATGTTAGTTATCCAAATCTACAATTTAACATTTATATTTCCATTTATTTAAAATATAAAGCATAAATTACAAATTTCCTTTTCTTAACAACAAATATTTTTCCCAATTTTTTTATCAATTAACTCTTAACTAAATTTTATTTTAATCCTTTTTATATTAATGTATTTTAAAATAATCTTAGATAACTTTGAAATCCCAAAATAAAATTTAACTTCTTTGAAATAGTGCCTCAATATTAAACATCTATCCTTGTTTAGTTGTTTTTATTTGTAATATTCTTAAAGCAGATTGAGAACAGGAAGAAATTATAATAAAATCTTTTGTTAGCTAAAACTGTTCTTTTTAAACATCTTTATTACAAAATGACATTCATACCTCCTTACAAATGTATTGAAATAATGAAATACTATATAAATATTTTTCTAAAAAATATTAAGAGGAATTGTCAAATGGTATCTTATTTTTTAAATTTATTTTTTGTAAGAAATTATATAATGTGATAATCTATAATTTTATATGTTCATATACCTCAGTGTATTTAATATTCTAGTGTTCAATCATGTTTTCATGGGAGAACATATAAATTTTTATTTACCAGAACAACATTAGGAAAATCAATGACTTAATAACAAAAGTGATAAAAACAATGAAAAAGAAATTAAATGAAATTTCTATATCCAAATACATATTAAAAAAAAAAAAAAAAAATGAATTTAAAAGATTAAAATTTCGGCCTCCCACTCTCATTCATATACATTTGCAATTATATCAACATAAACATCACCTATGTCTGAAGTTCTATATAAGGAAATGTATCACACAAAAATTTCTTTCCACTTTGTCATTGATTTTCTTAACATCTTGTTTTCATACAATGTTTTCAATGTAAATAAAAGCTCTTGTCTTGAAAATAATTGCACATCTACTTGTAAATATTTTGACTTAATAAAAATTTTAAATATTGCCTTTTTTTTTTGTTTATTTACAGGGCCTACAGAATGACTTGAATGCACGTGAAGCCCAGTTCAATGTGGTTCAAGACAAAGGTGAATCTCTAGTTCGAAATAGACATCCAGCTGCCAAAACAATTGAGGTAAGATCTACCATTATTTGACTACTGTCATTGTTACTGTATTCGTTAAAAAATTTCTATCAAGATATGCTGAAACAGGCTCTGGAATAGATATTACCAAAAGCCAAATAAAAACATTCTTTTTCAAAATATACACTGACATGGGTCATGGGTATCAGTAGGTAGAAGCATCATATTTTGATATCATGGAAATGCCTAGACCTATATCCGTTGCACTCTGACATCTGGTGAGTAAGTGTGAATACTAGTTAGACTGCTCATGATGAAATTGTGAATTATCAAATGGGACAGATGAATGGGACGTTCCATTTCTGAAATCATGGGGACATTTGCCATCCTTCGATTTATAATGTGTGTGTACCAGATGCAGTGGCCAACAAGTCTTTGATAATCATGATCAGAAGTGTCTGGCTAAATTTTCTGTGATAGCAGCCCAGAAACGGTCGCACAACTTACATCCCCATTCATTGCAGGATGTACCAGACATATCCAACAGGTCAGTTTAGGGTTCTTTATCTCCCATAAGATATTGGGCATAGATGGACACCCCCCCCCCCCACCAAGGTACTCCAGTTAATACTATACCATAGAGCACAGTGCCTCACCTGGGCTCATGACTTAATTGGACACTGAAAGATTGGCAATATGTGGCATGGTCTGATGTTAATTTCGGTTGTTTGGGGCTAATGATAGGGTGTGTATGGGGTATTGTTAATAAGGCAGCATGAGAGCTGGTGGTTGTTCCATAATGGAGTTCACATGACATGGGTTGAATCCATTGGTCTGCCTAAACCTTTCCTGGACTGCTGTCCACTATATTTCACTGCTTTGTGATTATTGCACCAATTCATGGACTCCGTGTACTATAACAACAAAGGTTTATTCTAGCAGTATAATATCATGTCATTGGGTTGAAGTTGTCCACAACTATTTTGAGCAACATTATGTGGACTTCAGATGAATGTTGGGGCCACAACATTCACTTGACAGGAGTCAATTGAGCATTTATAGGTCATGGGGTAGAGATCTTTTTGCACACTTTACCAATCCTTCACTGACAAATATCAGTGAGCTGTGGACTGCTATTGAGATGACCTGGTTCAATATCTCTCTATAGGTTTTCTGATCACTTGTAGCATCTATGCCATGTTGAGCTGATGCACATATCAAAGCTAGAGGGGCACTATACTATACTATACTATACTATACACCTATCCTATGACTGTTGGCACATTATTAATGCAAATTTAAATACTTATATCCTACACCAAAATTTAAAAAATTATATCATCAGATATTGCCTATCAATCTATATTTACTTAATATATATTTCTCTATTTTAATCCTTACTTTCTTTACCTACTTAATGTTTAAATAAGATATATTAAGAGATTAATTCAGCTAAAAAAGGTGTGTGTGTATATATATATATATATATAAAGAATTGATTAAAAATAACATTTAGATTTAATTTTCATATTTTTTATTTCTTTACTTTAAATTTACACATAAATTTATTAATGCTGTTGTTACCATCATTATTATTATTATAATTATTATTATAGTTCTTTGTTATTATTATTATGCTTATTATTAATCATCTTCTGTGACAGGCCTCCATGACAGCATTACATTCTTATTGGAGCTGGTTATTACAATTGACAACTTGCCAACAGATGATGACAGAACATACAGACATGTATCTTAAGGTAAAAATGCAGTCTTTGTGTCTTTTTTTTTTTTTTCTTTCATTATGAAATAAGAGCCAGTATTATATAATGACTACATAAAAAATATATAATTACTGAAGAAATGGCTAGGACATCAAAACTCTTTTGGATTGAATAAATTCTCAAAGTATTATAGACTAACTTTTAGGCAGTACTATGAATAACCTACAATATCAGTTGCCTGCAATAATTTTTTTTCACATAAAAATAATTTTCTCAAAAAATTATCTGCTGTCCAGAGATTTTTTCCTTCAAATTTAAATATTGCATTATAATTGCAGTATTTATTTGGTGTGTTGTAATCTAATGAGAGTAATATACTGTTATTTTTTATTTTAGTATATTTTGCTTATTGCAGTAATAGATTTATATTGACTATTTTATAATAGAATAGATATAGAATAATATATTTATATATATTTTTTAATTTTGTTTAGTTTTACAATGAAGCAAGTGAATGTGAAAACTGGATTTTACAACAAACATCCATGTTGAATGCACATTTTTCTCAGGAAAACCCTAGTGTAGAATCAACAGAACAACTGCTTAAAGAGCTACAGGTTTTTATAATTTTTTCTATTCATCAAGTTCCTTTTGGCTATCATTAATTCTGTTGTCTTTATATATCTCATTTATGTATTTAATGATATGAATCCAAGAATGACTCCATTCTACCATCTAAATCATTGGTTTGTAAAAATGAGTAAAATGTTGGTTTTTGTGTTGTGATAAATTATTCTTTCAATGTACAAGTGGATTAAACACTTGGAAAATTTTCCAATAGAAAAAGAAATTCATCCTAGGTTGTTAGAAAATGTTTTAACTTTTCCTCTTTTCATGTAACTTATCTTTTTTCTTTTTTTTAATTTGAAATCATAAAGTAGTTTTTAAAACTGTTACACTTAATATATATATTAGGTTGGTGCAAAAATAATGTCTTTTTTTGACGTTCAACTTCATGTGAGAAAACAACATTATTTTTGCACCAACCTAATATATTATTCCTTCTATTATTTTCTAATTTATATCCTTTCTAGATGACAAATTTTAAGCTTTCATTATTGTTCTGTCCACACAAACCAATGATATACCATATTTTAATTTTATTTTCTACTTTTTTTTATCTTTCTACAGGACATGCATACAATTCTTGACAGCTACGACCAAAAGATAATACGACTCACACAAACAAGCCAACAAGTTGTACCACTGAGATCCCGCAGCTTGAAAACCTTGCATTCCATAAAGATAAAAGCACTCTCCACTATAAAAGAGCCTTCAGTATGTTTATTTTTTAATTTAGCATATCTTATTTTTAACTACACATTTTTATTAAAGGGGAAAGAATAATAATAAACTCCTATAGTCTGCATTAGTAAAGTCTAGTGACTATCAGGTCCAATTATTTTGTTTTCAAGAGCAGACTCCTATGCTGCTCCATGTAAAAGTTTCTATTTTGATTGATTGGGGTTAGTGTTGCTCAAATCAGATGTTTTTTATTTAATGATAAAATTAGCTGAGTTGTTTAAAATAGTGATGGGAATCATAAACATTGTCTGTGTGGTAATCAGCCAAACAATAACAATGGAAAAACAATGAAATTATTCAAAGTCAAAAGCTCTCTTGCTTTTAATCAAAATATATTTTCAACTTTTCAGTGTACAGTGGATGAAGAGAGGCCTTAAGCTATCTGTGAGGCCCCTCCAAATCCCTCCTTCTCATGAGTAGAAGAAAAGGAAAGTGTTAAATTAAACAATTTGAGTAACAAGGATGATAACGGGTGTTTAAAATTACTGAAGTGTTATTTAGACTCTACAGTGCATTATGACAGCATGTGTAAGAAAGGGCTATGACAGTGTCAAAAATATTATACACCTTGGCTGGAGGCCCACTAGATTTTGAGGCCCAAGGCATCAGCCTGTTAAGCTTATAGGTGAATCTGGCACTTAACATTCTACTTTTATATAGAAATTGTAATCTCTTTGTTCAAAGATTCTAAATCTGCATCATCTTTAATTTAAAATAAAAAAAAAAAATAGGAAAGAATAAAAATATTGTATTCATAAAATCTTCTCAGTATTTCAATGTTTTACTGAATTATCTGTTCACGTCTATTTTGAAAGAATGTTAACCTCTTCTTTTTTTTTTTTTTTTTTTTTTTTTTTGTTTAACTATGGCAACTATTACAAATAAGTCTCTTATTTACACAGTAGAGCTGAAAAATTCTTAGCCTAACCCACTTCCCAAAATTCACTCAAATAAAAGATTTGCATTCTGGAAGCATTTCTTGGTCAAACCAGGAACTTTTCAGCACCCCCTTGTAAAATGATCAATTATTTATTATTTCCTTTTCTTAACTCTTAAAATAAATTTTATCTTTTGTTTTTCAGTTTTCTGTTCAAAAGGGAGAAGAATGCTTGTTAATTGATAGTAGTGATATAATCAGATGGAAGGTAACTTGACAGTTTTTTTTATTTCATTTGCTGTTGAAATTTATAATTTGTACCTTTTTTATAAGTATACTTGATTTTTACTAAAACAAACTTATTTTTAATAAACTGAAAACTGTTGGAAAAATCTGATTTATATCAGAAAGTTGCATCAAGATTGTTTTTCTTACTAGTATTATATTTTAACATACAATTTTTCTTCTTGTTTTTCCCTTTTTTATCCTTTTTAGAAATATATATTCTTCAGAGATTAATGTCCTTTGTGTTTTATTAAATGATTGTTGTCAAAAGAAATCCAATTAAAATATCCTACTGAAGAATCCATAGGAAATCAGATCAGTTTTACTAGAGAAAGGTAATTGATCTTCATTAATTAAATGTTTTTATATTTTTTTTTTTTTTTAGGTTCAAAATAACCAGGGTAATATTTCTGTTCTCCCATCTGTTTGCTTTATGCTCCCTCCTCCTGATGAAAAAGCTGTCTTGTTTGCACAAAGGTTGGTTTCATTATTGTCACTAAGTTTTTTCCTTATATATATATATATATATGCATGTTATTACATATATTGCCAGGGAAAACTGAAGTATACCATTAGTAGCTTCCAAAATTGAGCAAAAAAATAATTGAATAAGATTTTCTTAATAATCTTTTTACTCAATTCTATTTTGAAAAAAATTTTAATGTAAGATTTCTTACATAAGTTTGTCTTATTCATTTGTGCAAATAATATTTTCAGGTATTTTTGTTCTCTGTAATTTGGAAAAAAAAGCACTCTATTGTCTTCTGTATCTTAGAAGACAATTATGTGATATAAATCTTATAGCTAACTTTCTTGCAATCTGTATTGATTTTATGTGAAAGTTTTTAATTGTGTTCCTATTTCCTTTTTGTTTGCTATTTTCTAATATTATTGGCTTTTCTCTAGAATATATCGTGACCTAAATTTTTAGAATTTTCTTTTCTGAACCAAAACTAGTTTTTAGTAATCCTGATTTAAAATTTATTAAACACCATTTGAGACAATAATGAACATGACATGGACTATTTTTGTTAATTTCAGGTTAAAACAAAATTTAAATAATTTATGTCAACTTTGGCAAGAATCTAGAATCAAATCCAGAAAGAATATGTTACTTGCAACAATTCAGGCTGTCAAAAAGTGGAATAAAAAAACAGTGAGTTTTCATTTGGATATTCTTTTGAAATATATAGTTAAACAATTTTGTTTTCCAATATAGTTGTATGATTGAATTATTTCTTTCTGATGATAAAAATGTTAACTGAAATTTATTGCAGTCCATGATGTGCAGATGAAAAAGGAAGCCTTGCTAACTCACAAGAGAATCAACTGTTAATTGCTTTGAAATTGAAATAATATTGCTATATTTTATTTTTTAAGAGAATTTAAAAAAATGCTTTAAACTATCTCATTTCTGTATCTGTCTATATTTCTGAGATGAGGTATTTACCGGACAGTACCTGAATTTCTACTCCCACCATCCATACACCATAAAGAAAGGGATTGTCCGCTGCTTACAACACCAAGCAAAAGTCATAAGTGGCGACCCAGAGACATTAGATAAAGAATTGGTCAGTATAAGTAGTATCCTACAACGTAACAAATACCCTGGGTACATGTCAGCAGCCCTGATAAACTGGGATAGACGGATACAAGAGGAGGACAACAACACTCAGAAAACAGTCTGCCTGCTTTATGTGAAGGGGTTATCAGAGAAAATACAAAAGATCTGTGGTCCATATAACATCAGGACAACCTTCAAAAGCTGGACGACACTTGCAGATATTTCTCCCGGGTAAGACCTCCCATAGAGGAGAACATGACTAAAGACTGTGTGTATGCCATCCTGTGCAGCTGTGGAAAGAAATATAAAGGGGAGACAGGCCGCCCCCTTAAGGTAAGGCTTCAAGAACACCAGAAAGCTGTAACACAAGGGGAAGTGGAAAATCAGGTGTAGCTGACCACATATGGAGAGAAAAGAGAGATCACTGCCCTAAGGAATCAGCATATATGCTAGGCCACAAAAATCTCCTGAGCTGACTAAGCATAGAAATGAATACAATATGGGAACCAATAATAAGGAGTGCCAGAGAAAAGCAATAATATCAACAAAAATTGCAATACGAGCTCTGGTAAAAAAATATGTAATGATAACAGCAAAAATTGCAATATGAGCACTGGTAAAATATGATTGCTGAAGACATTAGGTTTATAATACCCAGAAATTCATACACAGATGTCCTCAAGGACACATGGCACAGTGGATAAAGGCGTTAATTAGATCCAGTGACAGAGATCCAAAGAGTGTGAGTTCAATACCTGGTTAAGGCGGTGGAGAACTTGGAGAGGGGAATTAACAGTAGATAACTGACATCCATTAGACATGGCACGTGGAACTAGAACAGTCTACCCCAGTGAGTGAAATAAAGGCCAGAGCGTCCGAAACGTTGTGATAAATGTGGCAACAAAGAGGAGGACAATAGTCCGAATAATGTAAATAGTATCTCATTTCTAATCATTTTTATTGCAACTCTCAGATTGTTATTTTTAACTGTTGTGTGGATAAGAATTAATGTATTCCTTATTCATGGGAGGCAGTCCTCTGTAACAATGTTATTACCAGTTTGATGGTGGAAACTTACCAGCAGGTTTTGCTCAGATAGCTATAATCTTTATTTCTCCAATTGCTACTATTCTACCATTGTTTATTTATATACACTAACAGTATTAGATATTATAATCTGCAAATTCCCAAGATTGTCGTTAAAAGCAGCAAAAATGTTAAAAATGGATAATAATATTTTAGCTAATAAAGCTTGCAGATATCTGCTTTAAATTTATTCTTTCTTCATTGCATTTCACAATTATGTGATTATCATACTGTTCATAAATATTAGAGATCATTTAAAATTTCAAAACCAATAACAAATATGCTGCTTCTTTTTTGGCTTCGTTTCAATTAAGTTATATGGTTATATCTAGCAGTTTCCACTGTAAAATGTGATCTTGCTGCCAATCTAGTACTGCGATTGAATTCATAGAGTCCAGGTAACATAGAGTACAGTTCATCAGATCATTTACCATGAAATTATTTATAGAAGGCACAGAGAAACTACATTTCAGCAGTGGAAAAGTGACTGAAGCTGAGATACCAGGTCAGGGCCAATGACATTGTAGATTCTTTGGATTTTATCGAGAATCTGTATATAGTAGGAGCATCAGACCATATGTGGTAGCAATATTTTAAGCATGGATGAATGGTAGACTTGTAAATATGTAAGATAGATTTTTGAGAGAAAAATTGTCTAGCACAAGACAGAACCAACTTTCCTATCAGCAGACTTAACAATTGATTTGGTATAATCTTACCACTTCATGTCAGCAGAAAACGTTAACCTGAGAAGGTGCAATGAGTCACTTTCCTGGAGGTTAGCATTAATCCTGTTAATAGAAGGTAGAAAGGGTTTTCTTAGATGATTAATAGAGAGCGGTTTTGTTTTGGAGGCATCAAAATTAACGAGTCATTCCTTACCCCAGTTAACAGAATGTAGGACATTTTTTAAATCAGCTGTCAATTTGACTTCATCGAAGAATTTGACCATTTTATTGTCTATATTTTATCCAAAAGCTAATTTGATGAATTCTGTTTTCATATCAAGCTTCATGATGTCAGTTAAGTTTACTACTACTACTACTATTATTATTATTATTATTATTATTAATAATAATAATAATGTTAATTTTTTTTCTATATAAATGTAGTGTTTATATTTTTTAAATTGTCTTTTTTATTGTTTTTATATAGTATGCTTCTCTTGAGCCAAGCCAAAGTGAAGCCATCTGGAAAGCACTCAATGATGACATGAACATTCTGCTCTCGGAAGTGGATACTAACGACAAAGATGTACAGCGACTTCAAAAAGAATTGACCCAATGTAGCCAACATTACCAACAATTGGTTGCACAAGCTTCACAAAAAGGTTTGCTGATTATAACAAAATTTTCAACATTGAAATAATGTGTATAAATTTTCTCAGATCCTGCTCATTTAGAAACTATCATTTCTACTTCAGACCTGTTGCGGTAGTGTATACACTTTGGTTCTGTTTATCATGATTACACTTGGAATAATTCTCATCCTATTAGCTATTAGTTGTCCTTATGGAATATAAATTCTATTATTGGATAATTTGTTTATTCTTAAATGTTCATTATAAACTATTTTACACAAAGATTTGTTTTTTATTGCACATAAACAGATGAAGCCAAGTTATCAGCTTGTGATGTTTTAAAGTCTATCATACTTATCCTTTTGCTCAAGGAAATAGAAATTTTACTCTTTTTATAAAGATTGACTTGAATTTTTTTAAACTTTATGCTAGAAGGCATATTAAAAAAATTCTGCAGGCAAAAATAGGATGTAAACTTGTATTTCATGTTTGATATCATTTTAATATTCATTTTTTGAAAATAAGTGATGCTAAGCCACTTGTGCAACTTGTTATAAATGTTTGAAATTTATCTGTAACAAATTAGACATATTTCTTAAACATGTTAGCATTGTATTTTAAAATAGTAGATATCATTTCTTTAATCAAATGCCAAAAGATCAGTAGTATCATTGTATCTCGTGTGAAAGAAAAAACTTCAGATTTGAAGAAATCCTTTCTTTAGTAATCTTGAATAAAAAAAAATTCCACTACCTTTCTCTAATAGTGTGTATACTGTTATTAACTCAGCTTATCTTGCTATTTTGTTTTACGGCTACTATCTCTTTAACATAGTTAATTATATAATACCAAAATTTTATTTCCGCTCTCAAATTAAAATTGTATGCAAATGACTAACATAAAATCAATATTTTCCCACTGAACAGATGCCAAGGAAAAGAACACTCCGAAACAAATACTTGTCCAGCAGCTTGATAACTTCAGTCGCAGCCTAGGGAACTGGGAGCAGTCTGTTAAGAACCAGATGCAAGAACCTATTCCCAAAGATGCTGCCTCTCTTGAAATCATATTGAATAAACACAAGGTGTGTGTGTAATATATATATATATATATATATATATATATAATTTTTTTTTTAAGTTCCCATTAGATAAGTTGTGCTTCTTATACCAAGCTAAGAGTAAGCAGAAAAATCTAGAAAGCAATATATATTGTTTTTATATAATCTAAGTGATGCATCAATCTATAGGTCAACACACAGAAAAAGAAGTACATATAGTACTATATATTGTACACAATTAGATCACTACTTACTAAACACTAATTAAACAAGATTTACTATCCACAAATTGCTTCAGTATCATTTAAAAGCTTCAGTCTTGTAGAAAATTATGCAATCAAAACTTGTTAATAAGATGAATTTTTACTTGACAGGTAATGCATGTACTGATCTCTTATTTCAGTTACTATAAACATCAGAGGTAATAACATTAAGCATTTAGATTATAAATACTCGTTTTTTCTTTTTCCTTAAATAAGACTCCCATTGTATCTGTGATAAGTTTTTGTGACTCGAGTGTAGATAAAGATTTGTAATAAATGTGGAGAACACTTCTTTTAAAGAGATTATTGATTACAGTAGTTTTGTTTATATAGGTTAGTATCTTCAAACGAACACATTTGTTTACTAAATATTCTTTTCATTGACTATTATAATAACTAACAGGTATAAAAGAAAAAAAATAGATAAAATAAAGCTAATTGAAAAAAAAAAACAATATTGAAAGAATATAATGATTCTAATGTGTCATAAAATCACTATAATTCTGCTCCTATTTTTATTATTTTGATTGATATAAAATCCTTCTGCATTACAGCGAGTGTTAGTGTTGCTTCTTATATTTGGCACAATCAGATGTTTTTTATTTAATAACAATGTCTATATATTTAGCTAACTAGAAAATAAGCAATATCTTGTATTGACATTTAGTTACACTATTTACATTATTCGGACTATTGTCTTCATCTTTGTCGCCATATTTATTACAACATTTCGGCCATTGTACGCTCTAGCCTTCAGGTGGTTGGAATGTCAAACTGAACCCTTTATTTTGTTCACTAGGGTAGACTGTTCTAGTTCCACATGCCATGTCTAATGGGTGTTAGTTATCAGTTATCTCCTGTTAATTCCCCTCTCTAAGTTCTCCACCACCATAACCAGGTATTGAACTCACACTCTTTGGGTCCTGTCACTGGATCTAACGCCTTTATCCACAAGGACACATGGCACAGTGGATAAAGGTGTTAGATCCAGTGACAGGACGCAAAGAGTGCAAGTTCAATACCTGGTTAAGGCAGTGGAGAACTTGGAGAGGAGAATTAACAGGAGATAACTGATAACTGACATCCATTAGACATGGCACGTGGAACTAGAACAGTCTATCCCAGTGAGCGAAATAAAGGGTTCAGTTTGACATTCCAACCACCTGAAGAAGGCTGGAGTGTACAACGACTGAAACGTAATAAATATGGCGACAAAGATGAGGACAATAGTTTGAATAATGTAAATAGTGTACATAATACCTCATCTCAGAAATATAGACAGAACATTTAGTTAATTTGATATGAATCATATACAGATAATACCTTATTGGTTTCAAAAATTTGTTGAGTGTACTTTTATTAAATTACTAATAAATGATCAATTTTAATGTATGAAAAAAAATGATTGGTATTGAAATAGAATCACTATCTTTATGTGCGTAGACAATAAAATCAATAAAATGAATGATAAATCCACAATAAGATTTATCAAGTTAATGTAGTTTTTGGTATAGGATATTAGGTTTATTTTTCGTTATAGTTTTATATTGTTTAAGACTGTTTTATATCTTTCTCTAAAAGATGTCTTGCTTTTAATTTTTCCTTCCCAGTTATTTTTTATATAAATTTTCTATTCATTATGTTGTAGGATCTTCTTGATTCTTTTAAATCCTATGAGAAAGAACTAGAAGAAATTAAAAAGTCAGCAAAGTCTCAACACTGGGCAGCACCAGTTGGAAGCAAATTGAATTTGATTGTTCAGAAGTGGAATTCATTACAGGCTCTATCACAGCCTTATCTGGAGAGGTATGTTCAGAGTGTTTATTTTTCTTTTATTATTGATTGATTTCAGTTCTTGTTTTGCAAAAATAGTCCTACAATTTAAGGCAACTCGTATTTGATGGCATGTAAAATCTCTCTCCATTTCCATTGTAATATTACAGTAACATGGAGTTAGGCAAGTTACAGATGCTGGTATCTGGATAAATAGCTTTCCAGATATTGCAACTTTGTTAAAAAATATCTCTTGGTTCACAATGTTTTTTACTTTTAAATTTGTTTAGAGATTTGCATTTAAATGACATTGGATGACCAGAGTTAATAATTCAATTTTACATCTGATTCACAAAACTAGGAATTACCAAACAATAGTATACATAAGTTCAAAATATGAATGAACTGGTATATTAAATATTTGGTGTCATATTCTATCAGTTACACTTGGTTTAAAAAATATGTATAACTGTTCAAATATAATTAAATTAAATTTAATTCCAAACATTAATAATTAATGCATTTTAATCATTAATTTCAACTTAGTAAATCAATGACATTTTCTGTACTACACTGTCCAGATTGTATTGATATCTTGCCATGAATTTTCAATAAGTCCATCAGTACAAACTTGAAGCTTAAAAAAAAAACTTATCAAACTTATATTTTATCGTTCTAATTTTTATTTCAGAATGAAAACTGTACAAATTCTTGTGTCAAGAATTGAACAGGTCAAACAGCTTATTAAAGAAATTGAGAGCAATCTTGCTTCCAAAGATAACATGTCCTCAGATTTAGATACTTTACATGCCCTCCGAGAATCATTGCAGGTAAGAGATTTATTGTGGCATTTAAGCATATAAAATAATCTTAATTCTTATACAGTAACTAATATTCTTGATATTTTTATATTGCAACAATTATTCCAGTTGTGGCTATGTGCTTTCATAAACAAAATGACAGCTCCTTTGCCGAATACAATCAATCTATTACAGTATTGGAAACTATTGCAATGTTCATTTCTCACTATTTTTGGCAAGTAAAATAGAGAAAGAATAATAAAATACAGCATTTACTTATTAAACCTTAAAATCCATTATTACAGTATCTTGATGAGTCTCTCTGTAAAGCTCTGAAATGGCCAGTTGGATTTTGTGTTGCTAATGATACACAGGAAAAGATATTTATTTAATTTTTTTTTTTATAAATACGATACATATTCCTGAACTGAAATAATCCCAGATTGCATCTGCAGAAATATTGTTTAATCAAAATATGATATTGGCATAAAAAAGAATAAAGTCTAATGAACTTAACAGAAAAGTATAATGTTAAATATCTTAAAAGAATGTAAATAATCACTTATAGTATTTATGCTTGTTCCAAATATGTAGATTTTATAAGCATAGGGAAAAGGTTGCAATAGATTTAACCTTTTTAAAGCTTTTCTTTATAAATATTCTCCACAAAATTGTGCATTTCTGAATTGCAATTATAAAATATAATTGAAGTACTATGTTACTAGTAAATAGATTACAGTATTATTGGATACAATATTACTAATAAGTACATTACAGCAACAACAAATTGAAATAAAATCCATACTATCCATAGAAACATTGTTTTTGTCTTTTTTTTCAAGAAGTCTGTCCTTTTTTTATATAGGAGCTCCAGACACATGTCCAGCAACATCAGCCTCTGATAGATGACTTGAAAACAGAGATGATGGATGTCCGTAAACTGATGGAACAACAACGTGGTCCAGGCAGCTCACAACACCCTGATATTGAGAACCGTGAAAAAGAAGTTAAAGACCTTCAACAACGCTGGGATGCTATTTGTATTCAAATTGTTGAAAGGTTAGTATATAGTCATTATTTTTACCTTTTTTGTTTACTTTTGTACATAATTTTCTAAAGTTGCTGACAGTATCTCATTTTTCTTCAAGGTCTTTAAGCAGTTACTTTGTAAAATAAAACCTTTTCTCTCCATAGAAAGCAAATATATCCTCATGGCTAAAGCTAAAATAAATAAATAAATATATATATATATATATATATATATATTTTTTTTTTTTCCTGCCAGAGGTTGATATTCAAGCACAAGTGAAATCCAGGATTTTAAATGGTGATTTCCTAGTCAAGCAATCTCTTGCCTTAAAAGATTGACATATGATCTTTTGCCTACATTCCCCCTATTTAACCTTCTGCCATGCTAAGCTAGGTTTTGTAAATATTTGCTTTGTTGGTAGTTTTATAAAAGAAAAGAAACTGTTTCAGTAAGTGTTAACTTATTTTTTCTTAATCTAAAGTATTAATGTGTTACATAATCTTTTGATTATGTCTGTCTCCCATAATTACTCCTTTCTTTGCAAATAGTAACAGTATTTATCCTCAAAGGTTTATTCATGAACTTTGGTAACCATATTTAATGTCTTTGTCAAATTATTTTACATTACTTTGATAAATTAATGATATTAACCATGTTTTATTTTAATCACATAATTCTTCCTATTTTGTTTCTAGAATGAAAAAGTCTGAAATGTTGCTAAATCTTATTACAGGCTTCGTAGTGTTGACTCTGCTCTTGAGCTTCTGTCACTCTATCATAATGGTGTCAAAGCAGAGAAACAATGGGTACAGCAAATGGCAGCCAAAACTAATGCACAACCTCCTCTGAGCTCCAATATTCAAGAAGTTAAAAGCTTGCTTGATCCAACTATGGTAAGTTAATACTTATATTTTTCAAACTTAAAATGTTCAAAAGCAACCATCTTCCTAGAGTTCATCAGATTATATTGCTATATTTGGTCAGATCAAGCTTTACAATTAGCTGAATGATGACTGATGCTGGATAATGTATTTTGCATATGCTAGGAAGATTATATTTAAGTTCAATTGAATATTTACTCTTTGTTTTTAATGGTCAGTCTCAGAATTAATCAAATAAAATAGGGGAAAAAATGGAAAAACCTTAAAATCTGGAAATTGCTCACACTGATAATTAATTTTAATAATACACTTTTTTCACTAATAGAAATTTATCAGTTCTGGTGAACTTTGATAACTTTTAAACTGTAAGAAATCCCTAGTTAATTTATAAAATCTTGTGTTCAGCAAAATAGGAATCTGCTCTTCCATTATTCTGAAATGGTAAATATCCTTATGGATTTGGTAATTGCATTATTATATAGAAAATTATAAGTTACATTGAACATGCTCCTTTAGAATTGTTATGTTAGCAATGCTATCTGTTATTTTCCTGGTTAAGATAATTTCCTAAACATTAATCATTGTGGAGAAATTTTATCTGGTCAAGAATTAACATAAAATTTATTTAAACCAAAAACTAAGTTAAAAATGTGCATGTGGTATTGAATATTAGTGTGATTTTATATATATATATATATATATATATATATTTAATATGATTATTAAAATTTTCTGATAATTGCTTATTTTGAAAAATTTCAGTCAAAAGTCAAACCTGTGAATTTTCAATTAAAATGATTTCCAAGAATACATTTTGATATTTTGCAAATTTTCATATAAAATTATTTTAAATATTTGTAAACATGTTTTCTATGACTTTTAAAGAAACATGTGCAAATCATTTATTCTTAAACATTGTATATTTCTGTACAAAAAAATATCTCAACTTCGTTCGAATCAATGTTATTTGACTATTTGATTTCATTATACACACACTCTCTCTCTCTCTCTCTCTCTCACACACACACACACAAATAAAAAGTGTGTGTGTGTGTATATATATATATATATATATATATATACACACACACACACACACACAGTGCTGTGCAAAAGTGAAACCCTAAGATAATATTTAAAATATTCTCTTTTTTCCAGATAATCAACAAATCTTAATTAAACTATATATTCATTAAGAAAAACCTTTATTAAATGAATTACAACCACTTTCAAATATTTTTTATCAAAAATATTAATTAAAAATTAAGATGTGCAAAAGTAAGTGAACCCTTACATTTACACTTTGTATTTTTGTTTTACATGGTTGCCAGTGTAAATAATTTTTTGTGCACATGTAAAAATCAAAATGACATATGTTCATATTTTTGGTAAACTATGTACACTGCAGTCACACAATGTAACTCCTTGTGTAGGCAAAATTGTGCAGTTAGAATAAATTTAAACACACACACATATATATATATATATATGCAAAGATGAAAAGAACTTCTTGAAGCTTTAAAAAATTACATAGTTGAAACCTATAATGATGGAGAAGGCTACTACCAAAAGCTATTAAAACGATTTGAAGTGCACTTCTCCACCGTGCAACAAATTATTTATAAATGGAGCGCCTTTGGTGTGACGGCATCACAATCAATAAGTGCTCATCCATGAAAAATAACAGCAGAAGCAAGTAGACATCTAGTTCAGCAAGCCCAGGCAAATCCTGCTATGACCTTTGTGGCTCTCCAATGCTTACTGGCCAATATTGGAATTAATGTGCACACATCTACAGTGCAACAAAATCTAAACAATTAAAATCTTCATAACAGAATGCCTAGAAAAATGTACTCCTTATGAAATGGCACAAGCATACTTACCTCAATTATGCCAAATCTCATATTAATAAGCTACATACATTCTAGCAAAATGTTTTATGGTCAGATTAGACCAAACTAGAGCTTTTTTGGAGTAACAATAGGTGGTATATCTGGCAAGCTCCTATTACTATTTTGAAGAGAAGAATTTGATATTAACCATTAAACATGGTGGTGACAGCATTATGATTTGTGGATGATTTGCTGCAGCTGGAACAGACAAAATAGTATGCCTTGATGGCACAATGGACTCTGCAAGATACCAAGCAGTTTTAAACGAAAGTGTCTTGTCCTCAGTTCAAAAGTTGGGTTTAGGTCACGGCTGAAACTTCCAACAGGACAATGATCTGAAGCATCAAAGCAAATCTACAAAAGAATGTGTTCATAAAAAGAAATTTCAAGTCTTGGAATGGTCTAGTCAGTCATGATCTAAACCCAATTGAAAATCTGTGATTCAAGTGAAAGGTGGTGCATGCAAGAAATCCAGGTAATATCGAGCAATTGTGGGAGTTTTGCCAAGAAGAAATCGGCACTTACTACTGCCAGAAACTTCCTTAAAAAAATTATAGAAAAAGACTGGTTGACATTGTAACCTCAAAAGGAGCAGTTACAAAATATTAAATGTAAGGGTTCACTTTTGCACATCTTAATTTTGAATTAATAGTTTTATTCCAACTTGGTAAACAAATTTTTGAAAGTGGTTGGAATTGATTTAATAAAAGGTTCTCTTTGAGATAATTTTTATTTTCCCAAGTACTTTTAATCTTAACTGAGACTATATTTTTAATTTACCGAGCTACTGTATACACATCCACAGAAGAGATTGAAAGAACTTGGGAAAATAAAAATTGTTTGAAAGAAAATTTTGGTATTTTTCTTGATCAATTTTCTACATGCACCAAGAAATTAATTTGTGGACTTGAAAAGATTAAAAGTAAAATAAATAGACATAACATGTCTAAATTTAACCAAACCTGGTTGAATGAAAATATGCTGCCTATATATATATATATATAATGACTTTTGTTTGCACAGCAGTGTTGCTTCCAACAAAGCTTTCATCAGATGATTACTCTGGGTCCAGGTATGGTTTCAGGGCCAAAGCATCATTACCACTAATCCAGAGTGCCCCAGCAGTACCTCAGTATAACTGTGATGACTTACCTCAGAGCTCGAAATGCGTGAGAACGTGTCTGGCATGTATGATAAAGCCGAAAAGAAACATGGCCGCTGTCGAAGACGCGATTTATGCGCGCCGGACTCGTCCAAAACGAGATCATACCAGTACACATGCAAATTTCAGCAGTGTCGGACTAGCATAAAAAGGCAAGGCGCCAGCAGTAGACAGACTGTGAGTCATTCGGCGGACTTCGTGCAACAGTTGGACGTGTAAATTGACTGGCGGACGAAGAGACAGTTGAGGTAGGCGCGTCTGATTTGGGTGTCCGTTTCACGACTGCCCGGTATAACGGCCGAGAAAAGGAGTTTCGCAATTCATTTCTTTGAGGTGACCGACGCCAAAGAATAACAGCTGGTTTGCCGGCAAACAGCACACTGCACTCTCTGACCTCCCTCTCGTCATTTTTTTTTTTCTACAATAACACCAGGCTTTGTTGGTTTATTGTCACTCTGTGGGACTGCCATATCCATGCTGAGGCAGTTAGGGTCTTATTCTGGATCTTTTTTATGTATTTCCTCTTGTCTGATGGTGTAAGTACAAGATTAGTTAGGTATGTGAAGGTTGAGTTCACAATAATACTTTGGCACCTGACCTTGATAGAAAATTTTTGTTACCCAGCCATTTCTGACAAAGTTCTTGCAGATTTTCATATATTTCCCACTTAGTGATGCACCCAGTTGAAATTTTCTTCAAACGGGACTGTTAATTTAACAATGAAAACTCTCTTCATCTTGATGGACCAAATGACAATATTCGGATGCTGGGCGGTTAATGTTATTTCAGTTGGAAATGTGAATTTATGTTCCAAATCAGAACATACCAGTCTGTGCAACCCTCAAACAATGATGAGTTGTGCCTACGCTTACGCAAAAATTTTGAACTGTTTTCTTTAATGAAATATATTGTTTTATTATAATCTGTTATTAATCAAAGCTTTATTGGCAGTCTCAAAACAACTTTTTTGTATCATCGGCAATAATCTCCAGGATTTCAGTGTGTCTCCATGTGTAGATTCTTAGAGCATACTTGCATCCTGTGAGAATGTTTGAGGCTGGCAGTTTTCCCACATGCTTTGCCCAGGTCGGATCTAACTAACCCTCAGCAATGTAGGTTGACTGGTGTTGATAAGATGTCATAGACTGCCTTTATGAGGAAAATTTCTTGGGCCCCATTTGTTTGATGTTGTTCCATGTGACAGTTCTGTCTTTTGCACTCTCCCATTTGGTCCATGCATCCTGTTTACATTGTCCTAGAGCTGTAGCAAAATGCTTGTCTACGACAAGATGAATTTCTGAAATCTTTTACTGTTTATTTAATGTGGATTCCTTGGACCACCAATTCTGTGAAGACCTAAACCTGCTCTTCCAATTACCACCATGCCAATTACTTATTTCATCTTAAGGACCGATTCTGCATTCTCTAAAGCTTGTTTTGCCTTCCACTTCCGGTCAGTTATTATGGAACATTGGGCTTTCACTGCTGGTTGCAAGAGTTGTCCAGCATCTGGAAAAGTTTACCCACTTTATATTCTTCAACAAGTGACGATGTTGGAAGTTTCAGCTTTGTTTGTGAGCTGTATAGTGTCACATTTGTTAAGGAGTTATATATAGACATAAAATAATTGATTTATTTATTAATTAAGCTTTATTGTGCCTCCTTATTTGCAGGATATTTACAATGCCTTAGGAGAGCGGCGACACCAAATTGAAGCTGTGAATCGGCATGGTGGACAGTATATTCGAGAAGCTAAGGTAAGGTTTCCCCCATTTGCTTTAGCTCTTCTCCCGCTTCTCATGCCTGACATATTGAACATGTTATACTTGTTTTACTAATCGTGTATTAGCCCTGGATCAGTATTGCAGTTAGTGTTGCATGCCCTCGGTTTTACTATGAACATTATGTAAATGTTTTGTATGTTTTTACTTTGAACCTCACGCGAGGCCATCTTGCATGTTTGTTTTCTAATCCAGAGTTGAATGACTACTGACCTCTGAAGTATCTAATAATTAAAACGTTTTGAAAGAGTGAAGTATAAAGAGATCTTTATACTTCATTTTATTTGTTTGCATTCCAACTTGTTAACCTGTTTTATTTTAGTGTCTGTCTTATTTCTAAAGGATGTCATTTTTCTCTTTTGACTAAATTCCAATTCAGGATAGCATCAAAAAGTCATTTTCTTTACAAAATAAATCTGTGTATGATTCACCATATATCTTTCTCTTTGGCCCGAGCTCAATTAACCTTTTTTCTTCTTTTTTTTTTTTTTTTTTTTCTTTTTTTTTAAATATTCATTGTTTACTGTCATTTAAGATTTTATAAAGAGCATTCTTATTTAAAGGAAAAAAAAACTGTGGTGGGTGGGGTGGAATAGCTTATGATAACATGCTAAATGATTTTTTCATTATTTATAATCAAGGTACTGTTAAAAGAAAATTTGGAACATATTTTTATTATATTGTCAACAACTGAAACATTTTATAAATGGCTTGTTTCTATCAAGTGAAATATAATTAATTTCTTATAAATTATGCAGATTCTCTTATGGTTTTCAGCCAAATATTTATAGTTGAATTTTTTTTTTTTTTTTAAATTGTATGCTGGCAAATGTCCCCCCCCCACCTTTTTTTCTTCTTCTGAACTATTTTTTAAAATGCTCATATTTCTTTTTATGCATTCCTATTAAAATATCATTTTATCTTTTAAGCACACAAAAAGAATGTCTTATTTTTATTTAGCCTGATTGAATCTTACAATGTAAAGAATATGGATAAATCTTTCAATTTTTGATGTGGTTTGGCCTGAATTTCAGTTTTTTAAGTTTTAGATTCTTTTTCTTTTTATTAACACTTGTTTTGACTGGCTTGCTGAATTGTTTTTGAAGTGATTTTTGTCAAATGCAGTGCAAAGCCAAAAAACAAAATAAAACACCTACCTAGAAGCCTACTTCAATCATGTTGAGGTATTTGATGCTTGCTTTCCAAAATTCAGCCTTGGTCATCCTCAAATTTTGGTAGGTAAGGTTACATGTACATTGTCAATCACCAGCTGTTATATTCCAATTACCAAGAGCTAAAAAACTGTGAGACATTAAACACCCACAATTTAATTACTTACTTTTTATACATATTTCTCAATAAGCTGGATTTTTTTTTCCCCACAGAAAGTAATATTCTATTTCCCTATAACATTTAAATATTAATAATTTTTTTAGTGAATAGTTGTTAGGATTTTGAATATTGCAAAACTTGTTTTTCTGATGTAATTTTAATACTTTTCAACATGAGAACAAATATCAAACTTAAATTGATTTTGTTTCCTAGAAAAACCATTAGTGATTACAAGGGCTTTGATTAGTCTTCTGGATTGCTAAAAGAAAATTTAGCTGATAAGCATCTTTGTAAAATACGAGTGAAATTTTTGTTTTCTAAATACTTGATTATTTAATTTTTTCAAAATAAAAGAATATCTTAGAAATATAATCAGAAATTATAAATTGTAGCTTTTTTGTTTTTTTAATATGGTGAACATTCGATCACTGAATTCTGATAAATTCACTTTGTTCTGCTGCCATTCTCTCTCACAAAGCAACTCACTGCTTGTTAGTTTCAGTACCCATCACATTAAATATGGCTTGTTTACCCTCTCACTTGTATGTTGCCCCTAGTACAATCACCAGTTTCTCATTTTGCATGTTAGTATTTTACATTCTGTTTTGCACACCCACACACACAATAAAACTAATTTTTCTGTAATATATTTTGTCTGGAATTTTAGTTTCCAATATAATTTATATATAAATTTGTATTTTTTTTTTTTTTTAGTATTTTGGCTTGTAATACATTTTCTAATAATATAATTAAACATTTACAATCAAAATGAGCTACTTTGTGAACATTCTCTCTTCAATGTATCCCTAAACTGAAAGATCATTTTCAACTATTTTCCTCCTGAATGATAACCCTATTCACAACCCATACATTCACTCCCTATACATTTCAAATGATCTGCCTTCCTATTTTACTGAATTATCAAACATTAATGCAAAAGTCATCCTTTAGCTTTAAAACATTAAAAATTAGTAATCCCAGTAGATTTCTAACATTCATTCCTTAGATGGATCATTTAGAGAATTCCTTTTGGCACCTGTCATTCTCATTTAGTTAAAGAGGTGATGAGATTGATAGCAATCATTTTTACTCTAAAATTTACAATAAGATATTTTCAAGATTGGCTCAATTATTTCATGACCAGATGTGATTGTAGGGTTGAGCACCTGATCAGCTCCCACCATATGTCTTGGTTGCTTGCCAATATCCGGGTCTCTGTGAATGATCTTCTAGTCCACTGTGGCATTTTCAGACCATTTTCTACCTCTGTCTCCTCTCATTCTTTTGCCTAAAGTGGAACATTGTTGGCTCTTATGGCATATCTATACTATTTCAACTTATTGATGTTGGATATGAGGTTTTTCAATGTGCCCATTTCTTTTCTGAAGATGTTTCACATTGCATCATTTATGATATGGTCTATGTAAGAGATGCCTAGGACTTTTGTGTAACATCTCCTTCCTAATGCTTGGATTTTTCTTTGTAATTCTGCTGTTAATGTACAAGATTTGCAGTTGTACAGTAATATTGAGAAGGCCAATACATGCAACAGTCCAATCTTTGATTTCAGGCAAATGTTCTTGTTTTTCCGGATGGCTCTTAGTTTTGCGATAGTTGCCATTGTTTGGGCTGTTTTAGAAATTATTTCTATTCTGGAGTCCTCATCACTGATAATCAAGCAAAGATACTTAAATTGGCTCACTCCTTTTAACTACTTACTTTTATCTTGTGTGAAAGCCCTTTCTCATTGTTTATCATGAATTTTTTTTGGTATTAATCTCCATGTCATATCTGGAAGATATTTCATTCAGGTTCTTCACCATATTGACACATTCCTTTTAGCCAACCAGACCATCTGTTATCTTCAAAGGTTATAAAGAATTATATAACAATCTAATTTGAATTCTCAAGATTTGTTCTGCCTATTTATTCAATAATTGACTTTTTTAAACTATGGAATATGACAATTCTTTTTACATTAAATTCTGTTTGTGTGATCTAATGTATACATGTATGAAGTTCTTTCCGTCCAGGTGATGTTAAGTTAATTTATTGAGATTGCATTAAAACTTACAGCCAGGACATTGGAATGTAGTTCAGAATCAAGAAATGTGTCATATCAGTTGTGAGCAATGGGAAATGGAAGATAACAGGAATTGAACTACAAATGAAGATTAGGACACCAACTAGAACAGTTATAAATATCTAGAAATAAAGGAAGTACATTCTATTAAATAACAAAATGAATGAACGTCAGAAGAATATTGCAGAACAACATTAATTTTGAAAACTAGGTGGAACATTATAAATATGATCAAAAGTATCAAGATGTGAGCAGTGTCTATAGTAAGATATTCAGGGTCCTTCTTAAACTGGACAAGTGAAGCGGGACATTTTTGTCAAAAAATAAAGAAATAGATGACCATGCATAAAATCCTGACAACTCTGAATATTTCGAGAGTGAAAAGAATTGTAGACTAGATGGCATGGACATGGTCTTGACAAGGAGACTTCAATAAAGAAACTAAAATCCTATTAATGATGGCCCAAAACAATTCTATAAGAACAATCTATATTAAAACTAAGACAGACATTGTGAATCATGTTTTTTCTATGCAGAGGTAGCAGAAATATTTAACAAATGCAAGAATCAAAACCAGGAAAGCAGCTTTTAGTAATCTTGAAGATGATGATCTGTCAGATAGATATTGCTGTCTTAATAGAAGCCAAAGTGAGAAAAATATTTTTAAAAATTCTAGAAAACTGGAAAAATTGTGAACACGACAGTTGTACCCATCATAATTAGCACATGAAAAAGCTTTGTAAAGGGGTTGAAAAAATTTTTAATTTTAGGTGTAATCCAAACTAGATGATAGCATTACTAAAATCAATGAGAATAGTGATAATGTTGGAGTCTTGTAAAGAATTTCGGCCACAGGATCTCCAATGAAAGCTAATGGATACTGCAGATGTGAAAACTTAAGATCCTCTGTATGCATGTTCAAATGTTTACTTTATTTATAATTAATGAGACCTACAAAGATGTTGCAGTCTAGTTTTTATTTTTGTTATAGAGATTGAAATTATTTGCTATAGTATTCTACTTACCCAACTTGTTAGATATTAAAAACAAATTCACTCTTCACCTGAAACCTTGTGAATGTGTTAGTGTGCCAAAGTATATTGTAACAAATTATCTAAAAGACAACATGGATTTGTGCTTTTATATATTCATCAGTGCTTTTTAATTTATGTAGATGTTATAAAAAACCCGTTATGTTTTTATTGAAGTATCAGATCTGGAAATTTAGTTTTCATTGTTGTATTAAAGAAATGCTAAGTAGTATGCAACCCATTAAGATGTGCCCAAAATCATATTTGTTTGTTAGTTCATTAATAACTTTTTGCTTGTGTAAGTGGTTTGAATTTGGTTAATGCTGCAATGGATGTGTTTTTCTTTGTACATTTTTTTTGTCTCAAGACATGTTGAAATTGATTTTGGAAAAAATTTTCATTTTGATTTGCTAAATGACCTTGTATCTGTAATTAAGTTCTTGGTTATATATATATATATATATATATATATATATATATATATAATCTGGTAGTTTTACAATGTGGTTAGGATTTGTGCACAGGGAACAAAGATTTTCCAGTCAAAAATTATTAAAAACTACTATTATAATAAGAAACATAGGTAGTTTAAATATTAACATTGAAATCAAACAGTCTGATTTTTGTTCAAATGATAAAATCCAGTTCCTGTGAGAAATGAAACTCCTAAAAGAAATGTAATAATTAATAGATTAAAAAAATAAGGCATTCTCTGAATGGCATACATTTTTTTTTTTTTTAATTAGCCAAAAATATTTTAATTTTAGATGTTTGGGAACAATTTCAAAAATTTATTTTTTAGAGATAAATTAAAAATTAGACCCTCTAATATAATTTGAAGTGATAGATTTTTTAAATATTATTAAATAATTATCTAATAACAATCATTTAAGAAAAAAATCATTGAACAGTTATTAACCTTGGGAATCTGGTATCTTTCAGCTGGTGGCATTGACAATTTTCTAGCACAAATCATCGGAACACATAGTTCTGGTCAGAGCTATCTTTGCACCTGCATGTTAGTGATACAAAGTCTGCATTTGTCTGAAAACATGCATGGTTATTTTTTTATATAATTTTAACCTTTGAATGCTATTTACTACACCTTTTGTAACTTTTGTCTTTGCATGTTTTATAACCAGCCTCTCTTTTTGCAGTGCTGCACCAGTAAACTAAGTATCTGTAGATGCATTTTAAATTCCAAATTTTAAAATTTAGTGAAGAAACATTAATATTTATAGCATAATTTAAACTAGTATTATCCTGCTTATATAACTAATACTACTATTTGTTTGAAAGTTGGTATGTGTCATTTAAATCACAACACTGTAGATAAATATTTTAGAAGAAAAATAGATGGCTTTGCTCTAAGCAAATTTCTTGACCTAACACCATTCATAGAATCAGCTCTAATCCCTAAGCTAAGCCTATAAATGCATATGTTGATTGTATGGTTGAAGCTAATTGAAATCTTTTGCCAGTTTTCACCTTATAACATGCTTAGCAGTGTGTGATAGCATAATGGCTACTAGAATGAAAAATAGCATTGATAAACTGAGCCTGAATTTTAGTTGGATTTATATTCAGTTCTTACTGATGACCTTGGAAAAGGCATAACTCCACTTTTTGTGCTCTTTGCAATGATCAGATATCTTCATAAAATATTGCATCAATAGCATTTATATAGTTGACTAAGAATGGATAAGTGAATGCTTAGGAAAATCACCTTCACATAACTATTTTATCTACCTAGCATTAAAATCCAGTGACTCCCATAGTCTAGCTTGACAAGAGCCATAAAGATAATATTCATACTGTTTACTGGGCACTTACTCCATTTAGCCACTACCCTCTGATTAATACAGTGTTTTTGTGGTTGTAGCAGTACAACTACTATCAGGTTGGCCAAGGCATTCATTTAGCTATAGAGAAAATGACCATTTTTTTTTTTTTTTTCAACATTAACTTTATTGCAAAACATGCTTACCATTTTGTTCCATTAACTTCTGCAACCATTTATGCTGTTTCATAATTTCATTCTACCCATATATTTTACCTTTCTTAGAAAAGGTGAATTTGCAGTTTCTCCCTGCCAAAAAATATCCTCAAAAGAATTCTGTAAAAACCAGAAGACATAACAAAGGTACAATATTTGATGAATATTGCATATAAATGAAAACTTTCCAACCCAGCTGTAACAATTACAAGCTACAGTGTAAAATTATCTTGATGAAACATAATTTCTGTCTTCAGTTGGTCTAATTGGTAGTAAAATGTGTTCAAATCCAGAAGTTCATAGTTAAGGATTCAACCAGTCACATATTCATGATTTTTTTTTCCGTTTCATGTTGTAAACTCTCCACTTTTCATTCCCTATAAGAAATTTTCAAAACCAGAACATTTAAATCCAGTCCTGAAGGATTTTTGTCACTTATATGGTAGTGACACATAAAAGCAACTGATATAACCAAGCTTGTGCAAATGGTTTTTAATGTTTGATTTGGATATTTTGGTCATCTTTCATGTCATATAATGTTAATTATTCTCAAGTTTTGATTTGACTGCTATTAAACTCTGCTGTGAAAACTCCATCAGTAAAAAGTTTTACAAAACACTCTTGATGCATTTAATTATTCATGGTACCTTCTCCATAGACTGCACAAATAATTTTTACAATTGAGTTGCATTTTTACATTTTTTAAAAATAAGAATGTCAAAAACTTTCCCTGTTTTTTGGGGTTTTTTTTCCATCAATTTCTATTTCTGATTTTCTAAGAATCAATAAAATGAAAATATAGCAATTTTGAGAAAAACATGCTCAAATGACAGCTTATAATCAAGTGTTTTTGATTGATATTAAAACTAAATGCTCTTAATGCCACTGAATGATTAAAAATAAAACCCCAAAAAACAACAAACAACAATGACCGTTTTGACTGATCCAAAACTACTGCTTTTAGTAATTTCTTACTACTGGACAGCACCAAAAAGTTTGGTAATCCAATAGAATCAGATACAATACAAATTTGTCCATTTTCATAACTTTTTGTATATGATTTGTTTTAAGATTAGTATTGGAAAATCCTTATATTATGAAATGGACAAAGTCCGACAATTATTTAAAGACATTTTTATGTTTAACATTCTTTTTTATAGATACAAGTACTTAAGTAAACGATCAGTTTATAAATGGCCGGTAAATGTCATTTAATACTGTTTATTATAAACAGAGCATTTACTTAAATACTTGTATCTATAAAAAAGAATGTTAAACATAAAAATGTCTTTAAATAGATCTCTCGCGCTCTCTCTCTCTCTCTCTCTCTCTCTATATATATATATATATATATATATATATATATATATATATATATATATATATATATATGCAGAAATATAGTCTTAAAGTGTGCTATATTTATGGGGTAAAGTGCTCAATATCAGAGATAGAGCGTGTGTAAATATAAAAGTGGACATGGAAGTCAGCACTTAGAGGCGACAGTCTGTTTCATGCTAGTGCAATCGTCAGGCGATTGCACTAGCATGAAACAGACTGTCGCCTCTAAGTGCTGACTTCCATGTCCACTTTTATATTTATATATATATATATATATATATAGCATGTTTGCTTTCTGACCATGAGACCCAGGTTTGAATCTAACCATGGTTGATTTGTCAGGAAGGAGTCTTCCTGAGATTATTGGTCTGGAGTGGGGACAATTCCAGCATGTGACACCTTTGAAAAGTGCCTGAAAACCATAGCACAAGCCTTGTCGGTGAAATTGAATAGATGGAACACTTGGGGCCGTCGCTAGCTGTGCTAGAATGAAGTCACAAGTCATCATGACTTAGAATTTGAGAGTGCTTGTGTTGTCCAGGTTGTTGATCATTCGAGATAACACGCTCTTTTCCAAAAACTGTAACTAAGGTCTGCTCAGCATAGTTGCAGTGTAAACCACAGGTTGGCTCTGTAGGTGTTGAACAAACACAAATGTGCCTGAGCGAGTGTCTGCAATAGGGATTGGATAGCCGCCCTTGTAGATGGGTATCCTTGAATATGAGTGGCCAGCTATTATCACATATGTATATATATATATATAAAAACAACGGCTCATTATTTAAGAACTATTTTAGATTTTCAAATGAAAATTTTGAAGAATTAAGTTGATGATCCCTTAAGTGCATCTCTTTGGTAGTGCTGACAACGTTTTGTTTGCATTTTTTTAATCAATCAAATTTAATGGTTGTTTTCTGTGGTCAGTTTTTATTTTTTAAACGTCATATTTTGTCATTTTGTTTTTTAAATCATTTCTGTTAATCTAAGATTTTATTTAAGATATATAATTATGACTAGATTTTTAAGAGATAATATAATTGATTTTTTTTTATTATTGAATTCATAAAAAAAATTGTTTTGAATATTTTAGTTACAAAAAAAAAAAGCATTTTGTAATTAACATTATTACAATGTTTTATAAGTTATGGCTTAAAAATATTAAAAAAAAATATATAAACTCGTATTTATTTAACCCTGCATTAGTCACATGGGGTGTTGTAAACCCCAAATTTTTAAAGTACTCATAATTTCTAGTTGCCAATTTGTTTCTTTTGCTTCCACCCACTACTCACCTGATTCAGTGAGGGTGTGTAGCACACGGTGTGGCACAGTTGTAGCTCAGTTGTCATGGTAGAGAGACACCAGGGGACTATCCATTTTTGAAAATCCAAGGTGACTAATGCAGAGTTAAATGCTTTAAATTTCTTCTGTCGGTAATGTAATAATAAAAAGAACTGAGCTCTCTAGCTAAAAGGAAAAAAAAAGTTTGTTGAATTTTTACTAAGAATTTAAGTGTTTAACAACATGCTTTTAGAAAAGCTGTTACCCACTAAAAAGGAGTCAAAACACTATGAAAGTATAAAAATACCAGCAATACATTTTTGTAAAAGAAATTACTAATGCTTCCCGAAAAATTAAATTTCAGCATTAAATGACCCATAAGTTGTTGATATGCTACGACACAAACAAGTCAGGAGCAGTTCCTGTCATCATTCTGGTCTATACTGCTAGTTGTTATAGTCATAGATTGAGGGAATATACAGATATGAATGCTGATGATGAAATTAGAGCGTGCAAAAGTTATTGGCCACTTGAACCACTCCCCCATTCAGCATCTTCACAGATTGAGATACACATGCAAAATTGGCATTTTAAATGAACTGAATGCAGGTTGCATAAACTTTGAAGCCTTTTTTGTGTAATTAACTTTATTTCATAATCAGAGAAATGAAATAATTGAAAAAAAAAGGATTAAAAATCTATCACGCAGAATTAATCAACCTGAAATTGCTAAAGCCATCTGAACAAGTTATCAAGAAGCAGCTTTTATTTTGGAGTGTTTTGCATAGGAAAAGATTGATACACTTTCCAAATTAGACAATAGTTTAAAACTAGTTATCAGTATCCAACCTGAAGTTAATGGTTTGGCATATAATAGATGAAATCATTACAAGTATTAGTTTATACAGTAAGAATACTATATAGAAATAATTTAAATGAATGCATTGGAACAAAAGATCCATCACTAAAATAAATGAAAAAAGTGTATATTTAAAATATTTTATGATATTCAATTTCAAAAGAAGGTCAATTTTTAGTCCAAAAGATATTAGGTTTCTGAGCACACTAATAAAAGAATTAGTCTCCTTTTTAGGATTAGTGAATTTTATGATTTTTTAAAATATTCTGAATACTCAGTAATGTTGATATTTTTTCCCCTTGACAGATGTGCAGCTATATTTAAAAAATATCCTTGCTGAAAATCCTACTGCAAGGATTTTTATAGTAATAAAAAAGTTAAATTGAGAATTTAGCAACATCTGTTACAGGTAGAATGTACATTATCAAGGAGGTTAAATGATGCTGAAAAGAACTCTTCTAATATTGAGAGGTTTTAACAATTGTATGGACCACAAAGCAGGCCTATCAGTTATTGTTAGGTAGGAAATTCCTAGTGAAGTTTAATTGGAACTTTATTTTTAATGCTCACAAGGAACTGCCAAACCAGTAGGCTTCATTCATGGTTTAAAATGTTAGAACCTTGAGCACATATACATATAGGTCATACACATGTCGATGGAACTGGATTGATGCTTGTTTTGGTAACATGCTTTTCAGGATAGCCAGAAAAGCCTCTACTACAAAACAAGATTAATGAATGATTTTTCTCATGTAATGGAGCACCAAATGTTTTGGTGTCCAATAACATGCTCAAATTTTTGTTATTTTTACTTTGTTTATAGCTTAGTTACTACACAATTCCTCATGCTAATAGGTTAAATAATCAATGTGTCTTGATAGGAAGTCAAATTCATATACCCTTGACTGTTGAACCCATGAAATTGCAAATTTTGTCATGCAAGCTCTCATTTCAAGAAATGAACTTGTAACTTTGGCTGATGCAAATCAAGATAAACCTACAGTTGAACAATCAAAGATGATGGATATTGAAGATGTCAATTTTAATGGTGGTGTTTTTCATTCATTCTATTATCATAATCAGGAACAACAGGATCAAAATTTTACAGATATAGAACTTAATACTGATTTAAGAATTGCCTACGATAATTATGGCCAAAAATTGTAGCATTTAACCCTTAGAACACTCACTTAAACTACTTAAAGTATTAAACCTATAAATTTTGGGGAGATGTGAAAATTATTTGAATGTAACATTTATCTATCTTGAGGAGGGAAGAGAGCACAACAGTTTTTATTACACACACACACACTTGCTCATGATGGCAGGAAGGGGCAAATGCTAATGCTTTCTTAAAACAAAAGCATCATAACATAGAAATATGAACTGCTTTCTGTAAATAAAAAAAGTTTATCTCAATATTGGGCATCTAATTTACCCTGTTCTACCATGAATCATAAAATTTGTAATTATTGCATGACACTCGGCAATAAAATCATTAATTAAAATGTTATAAAAAAAAAAAAGATTATTTGAATGTAATCATTCAAATAATGCCAACAGTATTATAATAACAATGGTTATAACTTAATTTCATTGTCATCTCAAAGTAGAAAGTCAGGTTCTTTATAATTTATTAAAAATTTAATTTATTCCAAAGTCATTTTTAAAATTGATATAATATTTACAGAATTACAATTTTGGACAATTTTTCTTATTGCTGAGGTCATACCCTCATTTATTTATGAAATTTATCAATTATAAAAATGCATTTTTAGAAGCACTTGTTCTTAAATGTGAAAATCTCATTAAATATCTTGTGTATTCATAAGTGTAATTATTTTGCAACAATTTAATTTTTACGCCATCATGAAGAAAATGGCTAACAAATGTTTAAGGAATGAAATAAAAGTTGAAATAATTTGTTGAATTTCCTTGTTTGTTGAAACCTGTGAAATGAGGAATTAGTCTTGAGGAATTCTTAAGGGTCCCTCGATTTTGGTAATCTATTGCACAATGTTTTATTCACTTAATGCATGTGGAATTATTGTGTGGTAATGAGGGTGAAATATCACAAGACTGTGCATGTTTGAATTGAACTTAGCCGTCAATAATGCAGTTGAACTTTTAAATTACTTGCACTTGTTGATTTCGATGTCATGTCATCACAGAATAAACTAAAAATACACTTGGGCATCATTATTTTGGGATTCAAATTTCAAGTTTTGATATTTTCATATTTACTGCATATATGATAAGAATGAAGTTGTTTAAGATAATATCCTGTAATGCGTGTTCATTTTAGAATATTATTCCATTGTAAAATCCTTCTCCAACATCCTATAAAATATTTTTTTATCCGTATCTGTGTCTACAAATGTATCTCAATAAGGTGACAATTACCAATACTTTGCTTGTAGTGAAAGCACAGAAAAGAGTAATGGTGCATTTTACTATTTGCTTTGTGTTGTTAACAGACAGTAATGCTTCATTATTTGTTACTTTTTATCATAGTTTTAAAATCTTTTGCTAAAATTTGCTAATTTCAGTACTTAACAGCCCAATAGTGCTTACTAACCACAAGTTTTTTTTTTTTTTTTTTTTTTTTTAAATACACTGAGAATATTGTTAGCAAGACAGATTGTATTATACATTACAATCTTTGTACTTTACTATTTTTCAATAAGCTTTTTATAGTTCCTAAGTCACCTAAATCCATGTCTGTCTTCTGTATAAATAAATATGAATTAGCAATAACAATGTGATCATAGCAAAGAATTTAAAAATTTCTAAAACTCATCTACATTGTTAAACTAATGGTCAGTTCTACTTTTGAGTAGAAGCTATTTTTATCTCTTAATCTTACAAATATTTACAGTAATGTGTCAAAAGCTTCATTTGATCTTCATTTGTTACTACAGTAATGCCTTGAAATATGAGCGTACTGACATACAAGTTTCTTTTTTTTTGAGATACAAGCTGCAGTTTGGCCAATTTTTTTGCCTTGAGATACAAGCTGAATTTTGAGATACGAGTAAGTTTCAGTTAAGCATCTGCAGCACACGAGACCTCTGCTCTGCGTTATTTTGCAAAATTCATTTAGTAACACCATGGGTCCAAAGAAAGTAATTGTAAAGAGTAGTGATGAATTTTTGGGGGCCTGGAATGGATCGGAAATATTCCCATTAATTTCAATGGGGAAACTGATTTGAGATACAAGTGTTTCGAGTTACAAGCTTGGTCTTGGAACAAATTAAACTTGTATTCCAAGGTATTACTGTATTTCTGAATTGTTGAGTTTTGCAGCTGAACTTCAGCCAATACGTTTAATACAGTTTCACCTTTTGTGAGTTGTGAAGTATTATGTTCAAGTTTTTTAACATTAATTTATTGTAACTTAATTTCTGTTGATGATGAGTTTAAAAAATACAATAGTAATACAATAGTCATCTGTCATGCCTGAAAAATTCTTTGTGTTGGAAAAAACTAGTTGATAAATGTAACAGATAATATTCAATTATACTTATATATTGTGTAAAAGCTTATATTGTCTGTGATTTGGTCAACATACGAAATAGATTGCAGTAGAATTATTGATTTGTTTAAAGCGTTAAAAGTGTCGATAGTAGTGAATCTCTATAATTAAACGCATTTGGGGCAAGGAATTTACTCTGGAATATTAAATGTTTCCTTCCACAACCCACTTGTCCTTTTCTTTTAATCCTTTTCCATCTCTTTCTACATGTAGATGTTTTTTACTATTAATTCTTTCCTTTCTTTCTGATTTTTATTTAAATAAAAATTAAATTCTGTTCAGGTGTGAGTTTTTGTTGTTGTTTTTTTTTTCATTAAATTTTGAAGTCATTTAGTTTATTTGGCACATGTACAGACAAATAATACTATAAGATATATATAATGTGTGTGTGTTTCTCTCTTTAATCACTCAAATGAGATAAAAAGAATTATGACTAAACTGAATGTCAGTGATCTTACTTACTGCTGGCTTCAAAATACTTAATAGAAATAAAACCAAACAAATTACTTACTAAACTCCTCTTTTTTTTTCCCCTTTTGTTTTTGCAGATCTATGACAAAAAGTTGAAGCAGTACAAAGAGTGTGTTGACTTGGATGATTCTTCAGTAGCAGATGCCAAAAAGCCTTCTATCCAATGTGGTGCTGAAATTATTCGGGAGGAGTTAGACTTACTCAACTCAACTTACATGAATATGGTTCACTGGACTAGCAATAGACTAAAAGATATAACTGCTATTTTATCTGAAGCTAATGTAGATATGAAGGTAACCTTTTTTTTGAGATTTTATTTTCATATTCACACTTTAAGTCACACAACCTAATACTTTCATTGACTTACTGTATTTAACTGGGTCAACAAGTTTATTATAAATGATCAAATTTTGCTAAATATGGATTGGACCCTCTTTATGTTAACTACAAGATCAGTCAAAGTAGTTATATAAAAGTGGTTTGCCCAACTGCTTTTTATAATAAAGCTATATGCCATGACAGTGTTAACATTATTTTTTTCACAATATCTAGCAGGAGGACACAATATGCAGAGTGGTGGATTGTGGCCTTTCCCAAGGCTCTTAGTGAAAGCTTCATCCAGAATTAGATAATGCTACAGTAATCATATTCTGATACTCTTAAAATCAAATTGATTATGTAGAATTCAAAAACTTAAAGAACAGTTGCTTTATTTAGTGTTTTTTTTTTCCCAAAGTTTAAGAATTTATTCTTCCTTTCACTACAATCAATTTGAAATAATTTATGAAGTAATAAAAGCATTTAAATTTTATCAATCATTACAATGAAAAATAGTTTTACCTTTTCAATTTCTTATGAAGTTCAATGTGTTTACCAGTTTAATGGTCTTTCAGCTAAATGCTTCTTAAGACAGTTGATCTAGCAATTAGTTCTTATTTTCTTAGAATGTTTTTCATTTTTAAATAACCAGTATGCATTATCTTATTTATATTTTATTAAATAAAAATTAATGTTGGAAATGTTTTTCAAATGATTCTGAAAAAAATCTTTAATTTTTTTCTTTTATCATTTTAGTTCCAAATGGTAATTGATGAAAATATCCCCCTTCTTCGAACATTCCGTGCTGAACTGGCAAAACGTTCTTCCATGCTTGTTGATGAAGATATGCAAGAATTTTTCCAACAACTCAATGAATTTGATAGCCTTGGAAGTATCCCTGCCAGTTACATGAGTTCAACATCTACTTCATCTGTCTCTACAATCTCCCAACATACTTCCTCAACCTCACATACTGTCAGCTCTTTTGCATCTACAACTAAACCAACAGTGAAATCTATACAGAAAATTGGCAAAGATACCAAAGGTGTAGTGTTATCAAACATTTCTGAAGCACCTGAAGTATCCTCCATTAACGGAGACTTACCTGCTGAGACTGCTTCTCAGCACATTTCAAAAGCTAGTGGCAAAATAATACAAAATGTGATTAGTGTTGTAAAGTCGAAGGTTGACACAACCCAGGGCAATGTTTTACATACTGCAGGTGTTGTGAATCCAGTCACCAAACAAACATTGACTGTATTGGAGGCATTCCAGTCAGGATTAATTGATAAGAAATCCTGTATGTTCATCAATCCAAAGACAAAAGCCCAAATTCCACTTTCAGAAGCTGTTAAACAAGGTTATGTTAGTGCTCAAATCCAGCAGCAGTTCAATACAGCCTGTGGCCTCCTTGATCCAAGCACAGGCAAGGAATGCACTCTAACAGAGGCTATTAAGAAAGGTCTTTTTGACCCAGTCACTAACATAATGGCTGATCCTTTAATTGGAAATATCTCGGTCAAGGATGCCAATGAACGCGGATTAATTTCCCCTAAATTACCCAGCATGCTTGGAATAAGCCCTGCTGTAAACGTTAGTGAAATTACGCAGTCACAGGCATTGTTTGGACTGAAAAGCTTTCCAGGTGCTGAGAAAGCTCTTGGGTTAGCTGAAATTCTACAAAAGGGAATGTATGATGAATTGAAATGTAAAATATGTGATCCTATATCAGGCCAAGAGATGACAATCCTGGAAGCTGTAGAAAAGGGTTATGTTAACCCTTCCCTTAAAGAGATTCGCCCCTCAAAGGGTGCTCCTTTGATATCTCTTACAGAAGCAGTTGCAAAGGGTATTATTCACCCACAATCTGGACAATTCTTAGAAGTGAATTCTGGCAAATGGATTTCTTTATCTGAGGCTCATCGTAGACAGCTGCTAATTCGTCCTTTGACCTTGTCAGATATTGTACACAAAAGTGCTCTCAGAGAAGATGGCTCAATTTTTGATGCAAACACAAACCGGACCATCAGATTTGATGCTGCCATCAATAGTGGAATTCTTAATGCTGATACAAAAAGTTTGATTCTGACCAAAACCAATGATGTTCTCTCATTCAATGATGCCCTTCAAAGGGGTATTTTGGATTACAATGGACAAATTACTGTACCTGGCACACAACAGAAGCTTTCAATCTATGACGCTCTTTCTGAAGGACATATCAAGATTGCTAGCGAAGATATTTCCTTCCCAATTAAAACTGTACTTGACATCAGCACAGGATCCCTGTTATCCATTCCTGAAGCATTCCAATCAGGAGTTTTAACATCTCAGGGTGAGTTTGTGGATTCTCAGACGGGAAGGAAACTATCAATCACTGATGCAGCCAGACATGGTTTTATTGATGAAGGAATTGCTGAACGATTAACTCAGAAAATGATTGAAGATCCAAGTGGTAAAAAGCTGTCTGTGGTTGAAGCTATTAATGAAGGAATTTTAGACATTGAATCTGGAAACATATTGGATAAATCGGGTAATGTGATGCCACTACAGCATGCTGTGGCAGAACAGATTTTAACACCAGACAGTGCACAAATACTGTTAGATTTAGTCAGTCCATTGGTCATTTCCACAACTGTAACAACTTGTGTGGATTCTGACCCTGTAAAGCCTGTACCCAAGCCAATTACTATCTCTGAAGCAGTGTCAAAAGGACTTCTAGCTGAGCAAGCAGGAACATTCAAAGACCCCACTACAGGAGAAATCATGACTATCGAAGATGCTATTTATAGAGGATTACTTTGCTTATCTTCAGAATGGCCCTCAAGTAATATACCAGGACAATTTCCTGGAATAGGCCTTGACAGTATAGATTCATCATCAGTGGTTCCCGATAAACCAAAGCCAGCAATCAGACAACTCGGGAAAGATCGTGTGAGCCGGACATCTCCAGACACACCCAGAACTCAAGAGTCTGTAGTTGAATCAGCATTTGTCAGTAAATCTGCTCAAAACTACACATTTACCCAAATTGCTGTGACAAAACCTGTTAAAGCAATTATTTCAGAAGTTCGTAATATGTCCATAAAATCTGTTGTCGATCCAAGAACAAGAAAAAATATCGATGTCGATGAAGCTATTGAAACTGGACTTATAGATTTGGCTTCTGGTCTTTTCACAGACCCCACAAGTGGCAATAAGTTGCCAATAAATGAGGCTGTGAAGAAGGGATTCATTGTAGCTGAATATACTAGTGAGCCACCTCAAGTGGCTGAGGGTCCAATCAAAGAGACAGTTGCCTTTTCAATCACTGGAGTTCTTGATCCAGTCACCAAGGAACGGTTAAGTGTGAGCCAAGCAATTCAACAAGGTGTTCTGGATCAGGACAGAGGCCAGTATGTTGGATTTGAAAATGGCAAAGAGAAGCGAATCCCAATCAGTCAAGCCATTGAAACTGGTTTGGTTATTGCTGAAGACTTGAGCTCAGTACCCCAAGCTGTAAAAGCTGACTGGGTGCGTGAAACTAAAACCTTTAACCTGAACAGTGTCATTCACCCTGTTACAAGTGAAGTGATGACTGTTGCAGAAGCTATACATGAAGGAATAATAGATGAAAGCAGAGGACTTTATGTCAATCCATTGACAATGGAAAAGATGCTCATTACAGAAGCTATTGAAAAGAAACTTATTGATGCTGAATTGTCTTTAGTTGTACCTACCGTAGAACAAGATGGAAATCGTATTATTACAACAAAACAGACAACCATAGCTTTGTCTTCTGTAGTTGACCCAAGAACTGGAAAGAAAATCACAGTAAATGAAGCAATGAAGGAAGGAATATTGAACCACGTGAAAGGAACTTACACTAATCCTTTGACAGGTGAAGAATTAACATTAGATGATGCAATTCTCAAAAAGCTGATATTCACAGAAGCTGCTGAGATTCCCAAAACTGAGAGGGCTGAAATAAGCAGCATTCATATTACCGAGGATGAAGAGACATTTGAGACAACCATAGTGGAGGATGTGTCTTCTAAAATGGTCACATTGAGCATTACAAGTGTTGTTGATCCTGTCACAATGGAAATGGTGTCGTATGACAGTGCTGTAGAGAAGGGAGTTCTCAGTGTGGAAAAAGGTCTCTATACAAACCCCTTAACAGGTGAAACAATGGCTATAACCACAGCACTTGAAAAGGGTTTGATCCATGGGGAAGTAACTTCACAGCAAACTCCAGAGGGTATTTTGAAAAGTAGTATTATGGCAGAATCACCTGAATTTCCCCTAAGTAAAGTGACTTCAGTTATTGACCCCAGAACAGGCAAAGAAATATCTTTATCAAAAGCCATGAAAGAAGGTATCATAGATGTAGACAAAAACACATTCTTTGATTCAAGGTCTCGAGAACATTTAGATCTGAAAGAAGCTTTGAACCAAGGTTTTATCAAACTATCAAAAACTACTGATATTTCCCAGCTGAGTTCAACAATTCCAGACAGAGAAGCTTCAGCTGTTGAACAAACTGAAGTTACTGATATTGTTCATGTTGCATCAAAATCTCCTACAGTTGTTGATATGAAATTAGAAAAATCTGGTGTAACACCTTCTGGGGCTGTGGATAATCAGTCAATAGCTACAGAATCTATAAATATTGAATTTGATGTAGAGAAGAAACCACAAGATTCTGGAAGTGTTCAGTTTCCTTCAAGAGAACTGTTTCCTGATGTGAGTACCACACAAGATGGTGAGGCATCGGATGTTGGCATTTCATATGCAGAAGCCACTCGATTAGGCCTTATTGACCAAAACTCAGGTTTGATCACTATTCCTTCTTTGGGAACATCAATGACAATTTCTGAAGCAATTCATCAAGGAATCATTGACCCTGAGAAAGAAGCCATTACAGATTCTAAAACTGGCAGAAAGTATACATTGCAAGAGTGCTTCAAGACCCAAAAAATTGACCCTAAAACTGGGAGGATAGAAAATGAAGCAGATCGTGCATATCTGCAAGATTTAGCTTTAGAAGAGGATCAGAAGCTAATGAATCTTCTTGATGCAGTTGCTCTTGGATACTTTGATGCTGAAAAATGCCTCTTCCATAACAAGAAAGGACATACGTTCACTCTTGAGGAGGCAATAAAAAATAATGTTATTTCCACCGACTTTATTTCTGTAAAAAACCTTTCAACCAATGAGAAAATTCCATTTGAAAAAGCCTTAAAACTAGGATTAGTTGATAAGCGTACTGCAGAAGTGACTGATACTAAAAATCTTAAAAAGGTTCCATTAAAATCTGCTATTGATCAACACATTGTTGAAAGCATGTACGAGTCTGGATCCAGCAACATCTTCGATCCAAAAACACAGGAGGTGCTTTCAGTAGACACTGTGATTCAAAAGGGCCTGGAATCTGGATCTCAAATGGAAGTTTATGACAGTAAAAAGAATGAAAATGTTCCATTGTCAGAGGCTATACAAAGAGGACTTGTTGACCAAAAATCTGGAGAGATTACGGATTCAAAAAGTGGCAAAAAGTTGGATGCAAAAGAAGCTGTGAAAATTGGACTTCTTGCTGTTGTCGGTGCTCCAATTATTGGCCCAGTGTTGGCTGGTAAAGCAGTTTGCGATGCAGTCAAAAAGAAATTAAATGAAAAGAGCAAACCAACACAGAAACCTGACGTTCCCCCCAAACCAGTATCAAAAGAGAAGCAGCCAACTTCCATAGCAAATGCCAAGAAAACACAAGAGAAAGGTCCTCCTGTTCCTAAAAAACCAACTACGACAATTGTTTATGCTAAACCAGATGATAAAATCAAGCCTAGTCAGCCAGGTTCTGTGATTACCAGTGAAACTCAGTCTCTCATCAAATCTACATCTGTTGAGAGTAAAGTTGGTGATTCTCCATCATCTGATTCAGGTGTTTCAAGTGCCCAAGAATCAATATTGGGAAAACCTGTTTCTTATCCATCAGCTGCATCTTCAGACAGTCATCTGACAAAGCCAGAAGAAGCTTCCAAAGTCCTGCCTAGTGTGAATCTTAAAGATGGCAGTAATGTAATTATTGACTGGGAAAAGGGTTTAGTGACTGACAGCAGAACAGGAAAACAGATGTCTGTCACTGAGGCTGTCCAGAAAGGATTGTTAAATACAGATATGGTAGAAAATTTGGCTGAACAGATTGTTCCCCAGTCATCTATATCAAAGGATGTGACAGTTAACTGGGAAAAAGGTCAAGTAACACATAACAAAACGGGCGAGTCTTTGAGTGTCACAGAAGCTTTACGTCAAGGCTTAATCAATACATCAACTGCTCACACTCTAGCTAAAGTTACTAGTGAACAGATGTCATCAGCTACCCTTAGAACTGGATTTGAAGAGAAGAAATTTGTTACTTCCAAAAAAGGTCAAATTGATACCAGCACTTCAGAAATTTATCAAAGTGTTACTCAAACTGAAATTGTCACTCATATTGCAACAAATGGCAAACAGAAGGTTGCAACCTCACCATCAGAGCCAGCAATGACATTAAATGATGCTGTGCATGGTGGCTATTTTGTGGCTGAAACCAGCAAAATTCTTGATCCCAAAACTGGGAAAACAATGTCGGTTAAAGAGGCAATCCACAGTGGAGTGATTGATGGGGACAATTCAGTTATCATTGATCCAAAGAGTGGAAACGCCCTCAGTGTTAACCAAGCTATTTGTGAAAGAGTTGTTGATCCACAAACTGGAGAACTTATCCACACTCAAACCAAAGAACGAATACCTTTGAATGAAGCACTGCTTGAAGGATTAATTCCTGATGATACAACTACAACTGAAATAAGTGTAGTGCCTAATGAGTTTGACACTAGCCAGCCAACTGTTTCATCTGCTGTCTCTAATGGTGTCAAGGAACCTTTGAGGAAAGTGACGAAGTGTTATTCTTTAAAAGAAGCAATTGATCAAGGATTAATTAATGAACAAAGTGGAACATTTACTGATCCAGTTACTAAAGATGTAATGTCTCTTGCAGCTGCCATCCAGTTTGGATTGATTGATTCTGCTGGAGAAGAGTTTGAATTGGGTTCATTTGAGCATCCTCAAGATGGTTTTGACAGTCAGAAAACCACAATACCTAGTGCTGCTCAGCTGCCTGCTGAGAGCCAACCAGCTGATTTACCAAAGGGCAGAAAGACAACTATTTCAGAAGAGACCAAAACTGATATGGATTTTAATAGAGATGCTGTATCTAAGAAACCTGCAGTTGTGTCTAAGATTGTGACACAATCAAAAGAAAGTATTGTATCAGAGAAAACTGTATCCAAAGTCAAAAATGGAGATTATTCTCCATTAGAGAAAACTAGTGATATTAAAGTAGTGAAAAGGGTGAGCAAAGATAGAGAACCAGATGAAACGTCTAAGAGACTCTCATTTGCAGAAGCTCTGGACCAAGGATTCATTGATCTAGCAGCGAACCAATACACGGATCCAAAGACTGGGTCACGTATGGCAATCTTGGATGCCATTCGAGAACAAATTATTGATCCAACCACAGAATCTGAAGTAATTCCCGAGCCAAGTGGCAAAAAAAGTTTAAGTCTGACAACAGCTATTGATGCCGGTTTATTTGACCAGAGCACATGTAAGTTCACTGAACCCATGTCTGGGCAACAAATGAGTCTTGAGGAGGCTGTTGACCGTGGTTTCATCAATGGTCAAGCTGCAATTTATGATCTGAAAAGCCAGAAGATGTTAACTCTGCAAGATGCTTGGGAGAAAGGAAAAATTGACAAAGTTAGTGGAAAATTTGTTGATGGTGATAAGAAACACTCTTTGAAAGATGCTGCCAAAATGGGACTTATTGCTGTGGCAGGCATTGCAGGTGCTCCACTTGTTGCTGGAGGCCTTCTTGTATGCAAAGCCAAACAGTCTCTGATGAAACAAACCAGTCCTGTTTTCTCGACAGCACCTGTAGCTATTGAAGTTACAAAGTCTTCTATTGTTCAGCCAAATGTTATTGAGGTTGTGAAAGTCAAACAAATTACACCTGTCAATGAAGAAGCGATGACCTTCATGGAAGCCATTTCCAGTGGGTTCCTTAATCCCAAAACAGGTATGTACAAAATTCCAAGTTCTGGAAATTCTATTACACTCAAAGAAGCAATTGAATCTGGTTATATATATCCTGCATCTGGTTTCATCGCAATTGCTGATCAATCCTATTCATTACAAGAAGCATTTGAACAAGACTTGCTTAATGATAAAGGTCAACTGGTAGATCCTAAATCAAAAAGTAAAAGAACACTGGATGACTTTATAAAATCTGGAGATATCCAAGAAGCTGTTGTCGATAGCCACTCATCAAGTAAGATTACAATCAAAGTAATTGATAAATTATCTATTGATGAAGTTTTGGATCCAACCACTGGAAAGTTCATTGATCTGGATTCTGCCATGAAGAAGGGTATTGTGAATATTGAGAAAGGAATATACTGCAATCCCATCACTGGACAAACCTTTAATCTATCTGAATCCCTAAATAGTGATTTTATCCGTGGAAGCATGCTTGACAGTCTTGTATCACGAGAAGAGAAAACAAGAGAAGGCTACAAAGCAGCAATTTCATTCTCTGAACAGAAAGATATTTGCATCTCTTCTGTCACTGACCCAATGAGTGGAGAAAAAATGCCTCTTTCTGAGGCCGTTCAAAAAGAAATCCTTAATGTAAAACAGGAAACTTTTATAAACCAAAAAACTGGTGAGACATTGAGTTTAGATGAAGCTCTTAGCAAAGGGTACATCTCCGCTGAAGAATGTGATGTAAAAACTCATAAAATAAAGCCCAGTAAAGCCACAGATGAAGTGACAGTGACAAAGAGGCATTCCATCAGCATCAGCCATGTGACCGATCCTCAGACACACACAGTCATGCCAATAAGTGATGCTGTGGAAGAAGGTCTGGTTGATCTTTCGGAGGGAGTCATTCGAAATAGAAAGACAGGAGAACAAATACCGTTGGCAGAAGCTTTCAAGAAAGGAATGGTAAAAGGATCAGAAGTTATTTCAGAGCCCGATTCTTGTCCTAAAGATGATTTGACATCTTCAGGTTCCCGGGAAACTTTGCAAGTTCAATCAGTTTTCGACCCGGCATCAGGCCAATTTGTTTCAATCGAAGACGCCATGAAAAAAGGCATTATCAATCTGGAGTCTGGCACTTACACAAATAAAGATGGAGAGAAAATGTCCATTTCTGAATCTGTGAAGAAAGGTTTGTGCCAGAGCCAAAAGGTTACTGCTCAACCCAAAGCAGATGGTTCTGAATTGTTGCCTATAAAATTTGTGGTGGATTCTCGAACTGGCCGTAACCTAACTGTTACCGAGGCTATTGAACAAGGTATTGTGGACAAGGATTTGAGTCATTACTTCAACAAGGAAACAAATGAAGTGTTTTCAATCTCAAAAGCAATAGAGAAAGATCTTGTGAAAATGATCAAGCCTGCTGCAGACTCTATTGTCAGCACACGAGAACAGGAAACGATCCGTGTAACTGAGGTTGTAGATGGACGAACAGGAAAGTCTTTATCTTTGGATAAAGCTGTAAAAGCTGGAATATTTGATCCACAAAAAGGAGAGGTGGTTGACATCACAACAGGAGAACATCTGCCAGTTCAGAAAGCTGTGACTAAGGGTTTGGTGAAAGTTGCTTCAACCTCTCCGACAGACCCTTCTGCTGGAAAATCTGTCTTTTCTATTAGTGCAGTGAAGGATGCAAAAACTGGCAAGAAATTGTCTGCTGAAGAAGCCATCAGAGCTGGAATTCTAGACACAGAAAAGAATTTATTTACTGACACTCTTACAGGTGAAACAATATCTTTGTCTGATGCTATTAAGAAGAATCTAGTGTTTGAAGCCAAGAAAACCAAAAAGTGTGATATTCAGAAAGGAACATCTCTGCATGTGAATGTTTCATCTGTGCTAGACACCACAACAGGAAAAGAACTGACCCTACAAGAAGCTATCCAGCAGAATATCATTGATAATGAAAAGAAGATTTACACAGATTTAGCATCTAACAAAGTGTACAACCTTGAAGATGCAATGAAAGAAGGATTTATATCAGGTTCTGTGCAGTCTGTAGTCACAACAAAGACAACTGTCTCCTCCCAGAAACCAGGAGTCACCTATAATGTCACAGGTGCCATTGATCCTGATGCTAAACAAATGATAAGCATGGCGGATGCATTTGAAAAAGGAATATTAGATCCTGCAGGAAATTATGTTGATATCAAGAGTAATACAACATTGTCCATTACTGAAGCCATCCAGAAGGGACTTGTTCAAGCTGAAATAGTTGAAAATGAAAATATAAAATCTGCCAAACCTATTATGACTTTTAAGGATGCCCTTATTAAAGAGTTAATTGATTGCAAAACTGGTATGTTCACTGATCCAGCTTCTACAAATTCCTATTCTGTAGATGAAGCTATCTTATTAGGGATTCTCTCTAATGAAAGTGGTGAGCCCTTCAAATTTCTTGAAGGTCCTCCATCTCCTCGGGCCTCTTCTTTCCAAGAATCCATTATATGTGGATTAATTGATCCCACATCAGGAATGTTCATTGATCCGAAGAGAAGGGCAGCTTATACAATCCAAGAAGCAATTAATCAGAAATATCTTTCTCCCAAATTGAGCAGGTCAAAGAAATCCAAGAAAGAATCTGTTGTGATACTGAAAGGTTCTCAGGTTCCAGCAGATACTAAACTGGCTTCTGGCATGACATTTAAACAAGCTCTTGATGAAGGTCTTCTCGATATAAAAGCCAAACGATACCATGATTTGGAAAAAGGAGTGGATATAAGTGTTGAAGAAGCAGTGAAACAAGGCTTACTTGGTGACCTAACCAGTGGAGAATTGATGACTTTTGAAGATGCTTCAAAATGTGGTCTTATTGATCAAAAAAATGCCACTTTCACCAACCCTGTGACCAATGAATTGCTTTCTCTTGATGAAGCCTTCCAATGTGGTTTCTTAGTCCCATCTCATGATGTACTAACTACTAAAGACGACAAACTGCCTACCAATAAAAATAAACCAATCTCGCTCTCAGAAGCCATGCAAAAAGGAAACCTTGATGCCAACACTTGGATCTATACTGATCCAGTTAGCCATGTAACAATGCCTTTAGACAAAGCATTACAGCTAGGCTACGTTGAAGCTAAGGTTGATACCAAACCAGGCAAACCCTGGAAAGAGAAAGTGGCACCTCAAGACCAATATGTTACTGTCACAGAAGGCTCTCCATTCAGCCCAGAAGAGAGCTCTCATTATGTCAATGGTGAATTACTTTCAAAAAGTGCTACAGAAATACAGACACTAGCTACAAGCTCTACATATGTTACAAGCCCTGGTTTCTATATTGATTCTGCTGGTAAAGTGGTTAACAAAGTGACCGGTGATGTGATGCCACTAAAGGATGCAATTGCTGCTGGACTTGTTTCTTCAGAGGCTGTTGAAGGAAGCAGTTCTCTTCAGGTAATTGGAGGGCAGACCCCACCTGCTTTGGAGACTGATGTTACTGACTCAGTAAGTAAATATAACTTTTTCTTTCTTTGTTCTTTTTTACCTCCACCCACGTTTTTTGTTCCTAGTGTGTCATTCTCATTTTGTTTTACTTGACACCCTCTTTTACAAAGTTTCTGTTAAATACAGTCTGCTTGACCATATGATGTGCCATTTGCAATTATATTTGACAAGTTTCATTCAATAAAACCAAATATGTATTTAATTGCTTTTGTACTTTTGAAGATATTCCTCTTCCAACCCAATTTTATTCTCATAAAGGCTTATGGCCACATCATGTTGAAACACCACTTCTTGTACAATCACCAGAGTTAAGTAATGTCAAGTCTGGTCAGTACCTCAATGGGTGCCCACTTGGGAACACCAGGTGCTCTAAGCTTGGATGTGCAGATGGTGTAATGGATAATGACTCGGAATTGTTAATCAGAGAGCGGAGTTCCAATTCCAGTTGAGTTCATTATATTCACTTATATGCAAATACCCTTGGGAAAGGTATGACTCCACCTCTTCTTCCCTCAGCTATGGGTTAATTAGTAAGATCTGTATCACTAAATCATTATCTCTCCCCAATAAAAAACACTCTAACAATCTCAAAATATTTCCTGGCTTTAAATAGCCCACAAAGGGTTGATAAACCATCAAAAACTAATAACTCAATCAATATTCTTGATAAAAAAGGGTGTCAAATTATTTTAATCACTCATAATGTGTTAGTAAATTCTTTTCTTTCCTACAAGTTTCTTATTTAAATTGGTAAATTTTAGTTCAATTGATTTAATTGTTCATTTTTTAAAGAATAACTTCAGATTATACTGCTTTGAAATGCTAAGTTAATTTATTTAACTTTAAATTTTACCAATGATTTGCTTTCAAATATTGTATGTTCATTTCAATGTCAAGACTTTCATTTATGTCTTAATGTTTAAGTTACCAATATTCAAAATTTGTTTGATGCCAAAATAATGTCTGAAAATTAAAATTTTACTTATAAAATCTTGTAGAGATATTCAGTTTTTAAAATTGGCTTAATCTAATCTCCACATATGAAGTTTTAACATATTTTAGAGAATTTTATTATAAACATTTTTTAGTAACAAATCAATGCTGTTCTCATTTTAGAGTTCAGTATACATAAAAAATCAAGCAAATTTACATATCAAAGCAAGCTATATCCCATGAAGCATTTGTCTATTCTGATTTACCTCCCCTGATATAGACAGATTTGTCCACCATTCTAGCAGCCTGCTTTCAGATCTTATAGCCTCTGAGTAAAGAAAGTTCATCAGGAATTTCTATTTTGTTTAGCTTTGTTTATATCTATTTGTGTGACTAAATTATTTATTTGAAAGAAAAAAAACACTACCTAACCAAATAATAAACCCTCTCCCTCATGTATTTGTTAATTTACTCAGTTTAGAGTTATATTTGGTGAGATTGTTAGACCTAAACTTTAGTTGTAATATTACTTCATTGCTTTAGTATGGAAGAGAAATCACCTACAAGATTTTGCTGCTGTTGGTTAGTTAATATTTGTGAGGTAGGTATCTATTAGTCCCACTTTAGTAAGATAAGCTTATCAAATTACTTATTCTTTTTACTTTAGTCAAGAATTTATAAGTAAATAAGTCGCATTTTATACTAGCTAATACTAAATTATGGTTTTTAAAATTTACACATTCTAAACACTTAGTACTAAAGAATTTATATCTGAATCGAATATTTTAAAACTTCTTATAGTTTTTTTTATTTTTTATTTTTTCACTGATTCTAAAGAGATATTCAAAGTAGCAACTATATTTAGCCGGTGATGATTCTGAGATATGAAATTAGTCATTTTCAAATCATAAAAATGATATATAAATCTGTAAAGCTGGTGTTGTTAAAAGGAGCCTTTAAAACTAATCTAACATACTTGTCTTCTTTTGATTTGCTGTAATGGAAATATGTGATAAATTTTCTTTGTACTTAGATATTTTAAAAAGTAGAAAAAGGTTGCATAAATTATTTAAAAAAGAAAAATAACTAATCAACTAGTTGTTTTGAAATCCTTAACATTTCAGTTTCACATTCTAATAATAACTATACAAATGCAGGATATATTAGTTACTGTTTAATTTGTCTTGAAAACTTGCAAATAGCAAACCACTCTAAAAAAGAATTTTGTCAAAAAAATCTTTATCTTTCTTCTAATAGAGCTTGGGTACTTTATTAGTGATCTGTAGTTTACTCCTCATATTAATTGAACACAAAAGGAGGGAATTCTCATAAATCATATACAATTTCACAGATTCCTTCTCATTTCATTTTGTCATTAGTATCATACTTTTACTGATTTATAAAATTCGGTTTGTAAAACACTAACAATCTTTTATTAACACCTTCAGCACCAACATGTAGAAATTAGCTCCAACATATGTAAGCCTGGAATAGAACAATTGGAATAAACCAGAGATTAAATAGTATCACTAGAAAGTTGGCATATATCACAGATGTATGGAGAGAGCAAAATAAAATAATACCAAAAAAGGGGACATTAATTTTGTTTGGTGCTGAATGTGTTAAATACTTAAATATCCCCACTTAATGACTTTCTTGCTTCATTTTCAAATACTGTATAGTAATTTGAATCATTTTATTTATTCAGTGATTACAATATAATCAACTATTCAACTATTACTTTTAATGATTTTTTACATTATCATTTTTTTTGTCTATGATGAAATCTAAAAAAAAAAAAAGCTGTATTAGCTTCATTTGTTTCTCTCAATAGCAAATAAGATTAGTTCTGAAAGTTTTTGTTCTGCTCATAAAGGTAGTCATTTCCCCTTGAATTTATGATTAAACATGAGAATTAAAAAAAGATTAATTAATCATGCTATTAGAAGTAAATGCAATATGGTGTTATCTATTTCAATGTATATTTTCACATTAGTTGTTATAATCTTCACAAAATTTGTTGACTACAATAAGGAAAAGGGTTTTATTAATGTTTTAAAGTAAAAGATTTTCATCACTAGTTTTTTTTTTTTTTTTTTCCAAATATATGTGTAACCCATATTTAGGGCACTTATCATCTTGTTTTGTATTCACAGTGTACTTGTGTAATTTCTTTTGAGTGTATGTATGTGTTGTTTTATTTTATCTTTGTTTGGTTACATGTCCTTTCACTTCCATCATCCCATATTGAGAATTCCTATAAGACAGATCCTCTTGTAAGGGCCTAACCTATCCATTCAAAAATGTATACCTTCATACCAATTTATAAAGTGAATAGATTTTTGCTACTTTATTTTACATAGTGATTTTGAAATGTACTTAAGCAAAAACTATTATTTGATTTAAAATTTAGCCTAAAAATCCTATAGAAACTAATGTCTGATTTTATTTAATGAACATTTTTATGTTCTTAATTACAGAAAAATATTACACAACTTTATATTGTTTGATTTTTCTTTTATTATATTTGTTTTTTGTTTTTTTTTGTTAATTTAGTAGGCTAGTTTCCTGTAAATATTTGTTGAGATTTAGATTCTGATTTTCAGGCTAAGAATGTCTCTGCAAATCCAAAGGGGAAAACTTATGAAAATGCTGTTCTTAATGTGACACGAGAAGCAGACAATGAGCATTCAATTCCTAATGGCTTTCACAATTCCAGTCCAACTTTCAACAATTGGAACCAGGAACCTGAAAATTCTGCTCATATTAAATCTGCTCCTTTAAACATAGAGCAGTTTGACAGTTCCATTTCAGGTACAAATGGTACTCCTGATTATGTCTATTCACTAGAATCTTACTTGAAACATCTTTTGGATGGATTCTGGGATCCTGTCAGTCACCGCTTTGTTCATCCAGTAGAAGGGAAATTACTCAATTTTACTGAAAGTCTAAACTTTGGTTTACTCCAAGAAAACAGTCTGGTGATATGGTTAAAACCAAATTCTTGTATAAATTTGAAAAAGGCTCTTGACTTTGGTTATATTGATCCAAAAAGTGGCAATGTTTCCATTCCTGGAAGTAAATGTTCATATTCTTTGCATGCAGCATTTAAGGCCGGCATCATTCAGCTACAGTGCAACAAAGTGAAAGAAGACGACGTTTTTGACTTTCGAGATAAATTAGGTGCAGGCCTATTTGACCTCATAACAGATGGCTCCATTAATGCTTGCACACGATTGCTGGATGTCCAACACCAGCAATATGTAACCCTGGCTGTTGCTGCTAAACAAAGACTTCTTTTCAATTCCCAGACAGGGAAAGTACATGATTCTTTAAGCAACAAATGGCTTTCTTGGACTGAGGCAGCTCAAAAAGAGTTTATAACTAATGAAAGAGAAATGACTATTGCTGATTTTGTCTATGAAGGAAGTTATGATGATCAGGTTGATCTATTTAAAGAACCCTCTACCGGAGAATGGCTGAATCTAACCGAGATGATTGCTTTTCGATATTTAAGTCCAACTTCTCAAGAAGTGATTAATACACAGACAACTAAAGTCGTTGAGCTTGGTGAGGCTATTGCTGAAAACCTTCTTCATTGCAGTCCTGGTTGTTGCTATTTCTTTGATGTAAGTAGCAACAAAAAGATATCTATTTCTGAAGCTGTAAATGCTGGATTCCTTTTATCTCATAATATCTCAACAGAAGCAAAAGATTTGGTTCGAAGAGGCTTTTCCCCATTGAAATCCTTCAAACAAACTTATTCATTAGATTCTATCCAAGATACAGACTCTGATTCAACTATAGAAAGCTTTCCCTTTTATTCTGATAAACAAGAACTTGCTTTAGCATCTTCCTCAAACATTCTTACCCGAAGATCTTCAACACCAAGTCTGACTACCAAAAGAAAAGCATCATTATCAGGAACTAGACGTGAAAGTATCTCTTCCTTATTTAGTCAACAATGTATGGAGAATAATGATATACCTGTCACCCTTGATGAAGCCATTTTGCAAGGGATGTACAATCCTGTCAGTAATACTATCACCCACCCACTTGATAAATCAGTTATTCCTTTACCTAAAGCTTTGAAAGAGGGCATCATCCACATGGAGTCATTAGTTAGAGATCCTGTTAGCTGGGACCTGATGGCTTTAAGTGAAGCAATATCAAAAAGGATAATTGATATTGATTCAGGAAAGATGATGAATTCTGTTGGACAGGCTATTGCTCTAAATTTTGCATTTGAAAAAGGTTTGATTACAAGATGCCGTGCTCCTTTGAAGTTATCTCTCACAGAAATTTTTGATGAAGAACTTTATGATGAGTCCAGTAATATGTTTCTGAATCCAGATACAAATGAAGAAATAACATTTTCAGATGCTATCTACATTGGTTTAATTGACACTGAACTCATTCGAATCAGAGATGATTTGGGGGAGATTTTTACCCTTGAGAGTGCAATCATTAGGCAAATATTCAATGTACAAACAGCAAGTTACATCTCACAAAATGTAGAACACTCATTTGTAAATGCTTTGCAGAAAGGTTTCATAATAGATATATCTTCTCAACCAGGACTCACTTTGCAAGAAGCATTTGAAGAAGGAATCTATGATTCGAATACAAGAACTTTCCTTGATCCTTCTTCAGCACTTTCATGCTCTTTCACTAGTGCTTTAGAATCGGGACTTTTAGATAAAGATACCATCACTGTAAGAGATCCTGGGAGCCAAACTCTTCTCACTGTTGATGGTGCCATCTATCAAAATATCTTGAATGCTAATGATGGTTCTTATAATGCTGGTCATAAAATCTTCCCACTGGAGGAGGCTGTGAGAAAAGGTTTAGTACTTCAGGATAAAGGAGCCTCGGAGATTAGTATTATTGAAGCTGTAAAGCAAGGAATATATAATGCAAAAACCCATCAATTCATGGACCCTAAAACGGGTAGTATTCAAGGTTTGCAGGATGCTATACAGGGTGGCATGTTAAAACCAGACCTTACAAAAATCTTACATCATGACAAATTTCTAACTTTTGATGAGGCTGTTGCTGAAGGAATTTTAGATGTTGCAGAAGCTGAAGTTGATACTGGTAAAGAAGTTGTTGATTTAAAAATTGCTGTTGATCAGGGTTTCATCAGGCTTCCAACTCACCAATCTTCAGTAAGCCTGATTACTGCTATTCAAGCAGGACTATTTGATTCTACTTTCCAAAATGTCATAGATCCTCTATCAGGAAAACAACTTACTATCCAGGATTCTATTGATACTGGTTTAATCAATCCCAAGATAACATTGGTTAAGAGGTCTTTGAATGCACCGTACATATCTTTAGAGCAAGCAATTGGCGAAGATTGGTTCAATGCTACAGACGGAACTCTTAATAATTCAGAAGAATCAAATATTGATCTCCCTTCCATTCTGAATAGAAATCTAATGACAGATGTTTCTTTTAATGGCATGTCTATTATTGAAGCTGTGCAGCTAAAACTCTATGATGATAATTCAAATACTGTTTATAGTCCCTATACAGGTGAAAGCATGTCACTTACCAATGCTGTGAACTCTGCTGTTATAACGGATGAACATTTTATATTTCATGGCCATTCCCATCCACTTACACTTAAGCAAGCAATAGAAAAAGAAATTTTAGATTCAAGTGGCAGATTCATCTGTGAAGATGGAAATCTCTCCATAACAGAAAGTCTAAAATCACAATTCATTTTACCATCCAATAGTTTATACAAGTCAGAAAGCAAGGACTTGGCTTTGACACAGTCTGATAGAATCTGTATGCAAGATTACCTCAAGGAACCTTTGGTTTGGGATGCACATTTGAAATCTTATATAAACTGTAAAGCTGCCATTAGAAAAAGAATTCTGAATCCTGATAATTATACACTCACTTTACCTGGAGGTTGTCTTCTCTCTTACAAAGAAGCATTAGAAACTTGTTTGCTTGTTGATGCCAAGTCTCCCAAATTGGGACTTAAACCTGCTTGTGAACATGGCATATTTGATAATCAGCGTCGAATGTTTCTAGATCCAAGGACAAAGGATTATAAAAATTTAATTGATTCCTTAGCAAGTAATCTTATTGATAGTAAGAAATCTCTGGTGAAGCATCCTGAAAGTGGATTGCTTGTAACTTTGGAGGAAGCATTGCAGAAAGGCATTATAAGTAGTAAAACTGTTTCTGTGTTAAATAAGCAGAAGAAAACTACAATTCCTTTGGAGAAAGCTGTAAAATCTGGCATCATTTTCAGCATCAATGATAAGCAATTACAACTTGCTGATGCTGTTAGTCGGTGTTTATTTGATGAGGATTCTCATAAAGTATTGAATACGCTGACTGGACAGAGGCAAACACTCGAGCAAAGTATTGAATCTGGTTTTATTAGCATCAACTGCACACTATTAGCTACAGATGATTCTAAAAATCTACCTCTGTCTGAAGCAGTCAAAAGGAATCTTTTTGATCTAAAAGTAGGCACAGTTTACAATCCAACTTTAAAATTATCATTAACAAGAGCTGTAGCTGAAAGAATTGTATTTGATTCTCCAGAGTTTAGGGATTCTGAATTAACCTCCATGAACCCTATTAGTTGTCAGGAAATGGAATTAGTTTCTGCTGAAGAGTCGAACACTGCTGCTTCGATAATTTTGCAGCCAACCACTAATGTAGGAATAGAGAGACGCAGACTATCTTTGATTAAAAATCCTCAAAATTCTGAAGAGATTTTGGTAACTGAGAAATCAAAAATAGTAGTACAAGACATATCAATTACTAGCACATGTTCAAATTCAGATAACCCGAAGCTACAGGAATCCCTTCGGAGTCCGCTTATATTACACAATTCTGAACTCTCGGAACTCATGCTGCCTCTGTCTTTGAAACATTCAAAGCCAGACACTACTTTGAATGATTTTCTAGAAAAAGGCTTCTATGATCCAACTACAGGTCACTTGAAAGATCCAGACCGTGATAAATCAATGACTATACTAAATGCTCTTAAGATGGGACTCTTGAACCCTGTGGTTGATGAAATTGTTTGTCCTCAAACGCAAGAATCTATGAATATTCTTGTAGCAAGTTCAATTGGACTGTTGTCTTTAGAGAAAGGAACTTTCAAACACCCAGTGTCTAATACCATCATGAACTTATACGATGCCAAAAAGGAAGGATGGATAGTTAAAGAAGAAGGAGATCAAATAAAAAATATTCTGGTCAACAGTAATGAAGATACCGAGTCAGTTTCATGCCCAATGGAACAAGTGAACACTGTTCAGTTTTCTGCATTGAATGATCCTGCCAAAGGACACATTCGCTTGGAAGAGGCTTTTGCTTCTGGTATATTGAGTCGCTCCAATTCCCAGGTTATAGATCCTGATACGGTTCAGCCAATTACATTGAGAAGAGCTGCAAGTCTAGGATTGATTGATATCAAGACTGGTGATTTCCGCAATCCCCAGACAGGCGAGTGTATGACTCTAGCTGAGGCTCTGCAGCGAGGATTTATCATAAGTCCAAGTGGTCTTACTTTATACAGCACTGTGGATCAAGGTCTTTATAATGTTAGGACAGGCTTGTTCATTGATCCTTCATCTGGGAAGAATAAAGATCTGGTAGCTGTTATTGAACATGGTTTGGTTTCAACAAGTTGCACAGAAATTCGAGACTTAAATCAAGATTCAATAATCAGTTTGCATGAAGCAATCAACCGTGGAATCATAGATTCTCATGAAGGGACTTACATCACACCAGGTGATAAGAAGCGTTTGAATTTTGTAGAGGCAATAGCTGCTGGATTGATAGTCAGTAATAGTGCAAGGGAGGGACTGAAAGATAAAAGTTCTAGTAACGTAGACTTGACAGATATTAATCAATCTCAAAATGATTTTAAGAATCCAGTTGACAAAAATCCAGTATCAAGTCCTCTAAGTAATGCTAATTTTACTGATAATGAAAGTAACATCTCTGCTCAACCTCTGTCACCATTACCAGAATCTCAGAAAAATGTAATTGACTTGAATAAAGATGGTGAAAATCTCAAATTCCAGCCTGGTCCTAAGATGCCATTACCAAATATTGTAAATAATCCAATAAATGCCTTGGACAAAATTGAAAGAGAAGAATCAGTCCAGAAAAATCCTTCTCACAATGCTGACACTTCTGTCCATTATAAAGATAATACAGCAAAGAAATCTTCAGTTTCTGGTATGGAAAAATTGGAACATCAAGCAGCTTCTACTGAAGACTTTGCTGCTCTTAAAGCAATCTCAGGTTCTGAAGATCTCAAGGATACAAATATTGCTATAGAGCAGCAATTTCTACCAGCCAAGAAAGAACTTGTAAATCTCACTGAATTACCTGAAAAATGTCAGTCAGCTGTTTTATCTGATGAAATGCAAAGCGATCCAAGTATCATGAAACCAGACAGCAATGAAATCCTGATTGAAGATAAAGATAACTCTGTTACTGGAGAAAGCATCCCTTCACCCACAAAACCACTTGAAAATGAAGTGTTTCTAAGGCAAGTTTCTTCAAAAGCAGACGTGTCAATTCGCCCCAAATCTTGGACTCAGTTTTTGGACCAGACTAGCCGTAAGGTAGGCTTGGCGTTGGAATGGAGTTCTTACGGAGTTTGATGATTGGGCTTTGCTTCATGTTTGCCAACTAACCAATAAACTCGTTAGACTGGAGAGTCCTGTCTTAACCATGTCTAATATCTGTAGGCATGGATTGACAAACTGACCAACTTGTTCTGCCAAACAAGAGTTGGCTGACAATTTTGTCAACTGCTGAGTGAATTGTTTTTCCTTATCTCTTTATTCATTGCATTAATCTTATTCCTTTATTTTTTTTTGATCTCTGATGGACTTTAATGATTCATTGTCATTTTTACTAATGATTAGAAAGCGACTACATATAGTTTTCCAATAATTTTATCAAATAACAGCTTTTAGATTTTTTTTTTTTTTTACTCAAGAAACATTTTTTTTTTTTTTTTTTTTTTTTTCAGTATGTGTTGCATGATAATTTGTCATTTTCTTCTCTTCATGTATGTAAGTGCTATAAAATGGATAACTGGATTTATTCAAGCATATGTGCATCGTGTTTGTTTATAAACACCATTGTCCTCTTAATGAGTTTTAAACAAAAGTAATAATTTAGTAGAACTTATTAAATATGCAAACTTCTTTTGCGCAAGTAAAAATGAATTATAGACATCAATTGGCAAATAATAGGATGTTAAAAAAATTAATATTTTGAACTTGTAAGTTTTTGTTTTAAACTATGTTCCCATATGATATCTTTTTAAAAGGAAAATCTACAAGTCAAACATTTTGTTAGCTTAGCTCACACTTTGAAAAGTAATTAACTATATTTAATTTTCAGCATATCTTTAGTATAATGCATCAAATAGTCACTTATTTTTCGTACATAATTTTTTGTTTAAATATTTACAAAACAAGAACAAGCATATTCATATTCTAAACAATTCTCACTGCCACAAGCCATCATGAAATTTTAAATATTTTACCAATGTTATCACCTTAGATCAGTGGTTCCCAAATGGTGCAGCACACCTCATAGGTGTAGTAGAAAAGGATAGCAGAAGAAGCAGAATGATTGAAAGACAAAGATTTAGAAACAGTTTTAAAAAAATTCATATGCCAAAAATAATTTCAAAATTTAAAATATGGATTACTTGTAATTGCATGCATGAGTCCCAATATAAATACTTATAATTAATTACTGACCGATTTTTGAATCCGTAGTTATCTCCCTTTAACCATCTATTTTTAATTTTTAAATGTCCTTTTTATCACATAGAATTTGGTGAGGCACGAGCAAATTTTCATTCTGAAAATGTGGCCCAGAGGAAAAAAAAGTTTGGGAACCATTGCCTTAGATACTATGAATAATAGTGAAGAGTTGTTCAATACTGTATTTTGCTTAATAATGGTATACTTCTCTGCATGGATTAGATCATTTACATATACATTTATCAGCTCATTGGCATATACACCCAAATGCTAACCATAATAGGCACATCAAATATCTTTACCTATTGTCCCCAATGAACTATTCCATCAATATCAAGGTGTCTTTTAAGCTATGGGAAACTTCTCTTCTTGATTTCCTTCAGTACAAAATATCTCTCCATTTAGGAGAATCTGTTTTCTCCATTAATCACTCATTTGTTCATTCATTTGATCATGGCATAAATCATCAATAAAATTTCAACAATTCTTCCATTAGGATTTAGGGATGGAACAAGTGATATGTTCATTTACAAAGGAATATTTGAGCTTTTTCTTTTCATCTATTAAAAAAAAAAAAGACTGTTGATATCAAGTAAATAGATATCTTAAATTGACCATCTTAAAATTGAATTCCTTATTGAATGGGGAATTTGTGTATTAAAATATTCTCATAAGGTTAGCAATATTTAAGTGATAACTAAAACCAACTGAGCCAATCATTCAATACTTAATTGTTCTGCATAATCTGTAGTTTTATTTGGCTATAATGGAGTTAACTGTAGGTTTGGGGGTATAATAAAATATATCTGAAGTAGATTGATCAATTTAAGGAAAATCATGAAAGGGTCATTTTGTGGCTGCTTTTGTTTGTTTTTTGCATGAAAGTGTGTCCTTGATTACCTCCCTTAGTTTTTCCTTTTTCTTCATTTTTCTTATTGATTTTCCCTTCCATCACATTCTTTAAGTGGACAGAAGTTTTTTATATATATATATATAATATATAGTCAACTTTATAATTTTATATCCTAACTACGATAAAGTGATATGTTATAAGGATATGATTCTGTGTATGTTATACAATGTGCATCTAAATTTCTATTGCCTACTTTTCTATTACATTTTTTTATTTTTTTTATAATTTAATGAGAAAAATATTAACCATCAGAATATTGATTCAGCTTGTTTTTGTTGCCATTCAACTACAAAGTGAAATTATCAAGTGATATATAATTCAATAAATATTTCCTGCCTGTGATAACTACCAAGATGAGTCAGCTATTTTTTCATTTAATTATAAACTATTTGTTTAATTTGCAATGTGTTTTTTTTTTCATTTTTGGCTTCTGTAATATTTAAAAAAAAATTTTTTTTATAATTCTGTGATTAGTAATAGCAATGAAGAAATTGGAACTTTCTTTTTCACTAATCACTAAATTAATATTTATTTAAGATTATATAATGAATTATTTTCGTTATGGTCATGTATGCATTTTTCTGTCCATTTAATTATAACAATTAGGTTATGTTCTAATTTATTTTGCTTTGTATTGTAGGTTTGAGCTGCTGTGATCATTTTCTCATTAAAGCAAACAAAAAAAGTTTTTCTTTTAGCATGTCCAATTACTTCATGCATGAACTTAACTCCTATTGCATATATGCCTTTCTTTTTTAATTATCTACAATATTTTACAAAGATAAAATGATGCATATTTTAGAGTGATGTTCACATATCTTTCTCATGCCACAACATGATTTTTGGACACTATTATACATCAAATATCTATCCCTCTTATGAAAAAAATAATGAACACTAAAAGATATTGGTTTATTTTGTTTTAAAGTAAGTTAGTCATTCGTTTAAATATCTACTTGAAACCTAGAGTTAAAAAAAAAAACATTTTATTTCAGATAAAATTCCCTGGCTTATATTTCAGAAATATTTTAAGACAACCAAAATAGAATACATGATAGCCAACATCAGTCCCCTTTTAGTGCTTTGATTTTATAAAATTATTGTATAAAAATTGGTTTTAGATGACGGTCCCAAATTATAACTCTCCTTATACTTACACAATGATGAATTAAATTTGAATGAAATATGAATTTTTAAATTCTCTTAGAATTGAGTTAGAACAGCAAATCACATGCTTTGGCCATTATGTCTGAAGAATGGCAAAATCTAGAAACATCACTCTGCTCTTATTCCATAAGTTTTAAGAGTGAGCATTGCATAGTAATGGTAGCAAAATATCAGCAATTACAAAAAAGATGAAACAATAAAAATATGACTATCACCTTTCAATAAATTTTTATAATTATATTATTTTGATTTGAACTACATTGCTGAATTTTAGGGTGATTATTATACAAGAAGGTGTTGAAAAGTTGTTTGACTGACTCACTTCCCCCTATCTGACCAAACTCGGATTTTTTTCTTGTGCATCCTTTCTTGGTCAGACTAACAACTTTTCAGCACCTTCTCATAGCTATATGCTGTCATTTAGCTTTACGCTTTAGTACTAATGTATCTAAACAGTTGTTTATGTACTTGATGTATAATTGTAGGATGAATAAAAGTCAGGTTGTGGCAAACAATAATGTACATAAAAATGGGAACAGAAATTGCCATTAGCTTTTTTCATATTTGCCTTACTTTTCTTTCTGTTGATTGCCTAAAATATAAGTTTTCATGAAAATATTGTATAAAAATATCTTTTAAGTATTTACTGAATATAATGATTAAAAGCTGCAGAAAATATTGTAAAATTATAGAAGATATTAAAATTATTTTGTTGGAGTGAAAAGCAAATGGCTTTCTTTTGGAAAACTGGAATGTGTGTCAATTTTGCACTACTCTCTTTCACTGACACCTATTTCAACAATTCTGTTATCAAAATTTAGCTGTAAAATTTTCATTCGGGGTTTTTACCCATTCTGTGTTTATTAGCAATTCTCTTAAAAAATAAAAAAGGTGGGTGGGATAGTTTTACTTACAAAATGATTATATTTTATAAGTGGACTATTAAAGGTCTTTAAAAATAACTTAGTTTTGTGAGAATTAATTCAAAAATAAAATATTAAAACTCTGTATCCATTAAAATATCTGTATTTCAAATTAGAATTTAAAAAACGAGAGCTTTATTTTTACTCACCAGAGAAAGTCAATTAGAAAAAAATTACTCTCCTGTCTATATTTTTTCATGAAATAATGCCAGTTCAAAACATTTACTAGAATATTTTGTTCATACTCTGAATTTCATTAATTTTCTACATTCCTAATCATTTAAACAATAATTAATATTCTTTGCAAGATTTTAATTATTTATGGTTTTTGTACAACACATATTTTTTCTTGTAAATTACAAATGACAAAAACCAATGGCTCACTTTAAATCTAAATAAACTTTGTAAATTATACATGGTCAGCTAACAGGCAAATTTAGTGCCATGGATTCTATCAAATTAAAATTACTCTCACCTAATAAAAGTTAATATAATTTTGGTGTTTACAAGTGAAAAGAATGGTCTACATTGAAGCTAAAGCTTGTATCTGTAAGACATGGGTTACTTACTGGTGAGGGGGATTAAAAGTCTTGTATGAATCATTCCTCCAGTCCCACCTTGAATTGGTCCATCCTACTACTGACTGAGGACAGGGAGTTCAATGAGCTTATTACTTTCTCAGGAAAAGGTTGTTGCAATATATGTATATTTCTTTTGTGCATAGCACAAATCCTAAATAGAACTGCTGGCGAGTGACACTTTGATCCTAGACAGAGCACAGTTGCTCTGATCCTAGACCAAACTTCTGACCATGTTATTTTTATGATTACTGTGCTAGTATTCTATAAAGTGTCCAGCTTCAAATCCGTTATTTTCTCAAAGTATCATAACTTACAAATTATCTTGATTATCTATTTACAAAAAAGATTAAAATTTTGTATTCTAGTTCAAACTGTTTTAATTTAATCTTGTATATCAAAATGTAATTCATGATAGTAACTGAAACAAAAACAAAAAACACTATGAAATGATTTGATTTCCCAATATCTCATTTATAAAGGTTTTTGTTTTTTTTTTCTTTATAATCATTTAAATTATTTCTATAATTGTTAAAAAAAAAAAAAAATTGTCTGCTTATTTGTTATGTTTAAATGAATTACTCTATCTTGTATCAAGATACTGTATTATAATATTATTTCAGTTTTATCAGGTCAATAAGTGGGCAAATTGTCTTTACCCATTGTACCTGACTAGATATAAATAGTTTACTAGATACATATTTCATTACAAATCTGATAAATACTGAAAAGTCTACTATCATTTTTCAAATAATTAAACTAAATACTTTGTAATGAAAAAAAACTATTTATATAAATGAACATATTTACTTCATCTTTCAGTATATGCTAGAGAAATAATTATCAAACTATATTGTTATTAGAAAGATTTTGATATTTTGTGGGGGGGGAGTATTAAAATTAAAACAAAATTATTTATTAAAATTAATGTTAAATCGATCACATTTTAAATAAAAAGTATTTCCATTATGCAGTAATATTTTTATTTTAAAAAGTGACTATTTTTAATTTTTGTTTTCTGTGACCTCGGTAACATTACTGAACAAGTGGTTTGTTTGGGGGTGCTGGCATTTTGGCAAAGCTGATTTGACACCAGACCTTTTAGTATGGAGCTGTCAGCTTTGCATAAGTGTTTTGTTCTCTTGCTATCTTTTTTATTTCTTTTAATTAAATGCCATCATTTTATTAATATAATATCTAAGGAGGTATAAACAAAATGTAGTAAAGAAGAATTTACACATAATGGATTCTTCTACGTCTTTGACAAAAACAAGTACTGTTGGCAATGAGTTGGAATTTTGGCATTGTGAGCAAAAAGAAATTTCTGCCAAGCATAGCTCCGTACTAGTCTGGCACCAAATCAGCTAGTGCCAAAACACCAGCATCCAAATGGCTATGCCCGATTGTCCCAATTCATTATGATATGAATCAAACCATTACTTAACACTTGTTAGTAGAAATAATTTATCTATATAAGATAAATTTTGATATAAAATGAATTCAAAATTATAATAGCCTTAATATAAGACTTCAAAATGCATGTCAAATATTTTTTTCTGTATGGGGTGGAAGTAGAACTTTGACAGTTTCAAAGTCATCTACTCATATTTTTTTTAACACAAATTTAAAAAAAAAAATAAATACTTCTGTTACTGTCTTCCTCTTATGCTTATGCTTACAAGACTAGACCATTGCTGCACATAATTAGAGCTCCAAGCAAAGCTGCATCTCACTCTCTCTCTCTATGACTTTACTCTATTGAAAAGGCTTTTACTATAACTTAATATCCACATTCAGTTGCTTAGTGTAAATGGCAAATAACCAGTCTTCACTCAAACCAACTCTTTCTTCACACCAAGGTTCTCTACCTCTGCCAACTCCTCCACAGTGATCCTCTATTTGTATTGCAGGGACGTTTACTGTGAACAAGAACATTTCTTGTGGCACTCATGCACCTTCATCTTTTTGATATGTTCTGTTGCAATTTGGTGGATCTCATTTTTTTGCTTTGTGTACTGAAAGGGTTTGTATTGAGACAAGAACACTAATGATCAGGTTAACTGCCATTCATTTGATTTCAGATCCCTCCCTCTCTCCAAGTAAGGATTTGTCTGAATAATGTAATTTAATTAAAAACTGATCCAGGGCTATAGGTTAAGTAAATGCTGTATAATTTTTTCAAGATCTAAATAAAGATTTGATGTGCAAAATGTATTTCTTTCTATAATTCCTCTGTGACCTTCCTATCTTTAGGGTCGCTTACCTGATTCCTATGATCGGCTCATGCAAGAGCTGAACACTGAACTGAACTGGTTTATAGACACTGAACAATTACTCAAAGAAGACACAACTGTCAGCCATGTCTGGAAAGAACTTGTTGCCCAGCGAGATGTTCAAAAGGTGAGCATTATTACAGAACTTGATATTAAATTGTTTCACTTAGAACTCATTTTTAATCATTATACAAGTTGATAACTTAAGCTTAATTCCATATGGTTAAATGATCATGTCTCTTTAATGTAGCCACTGAAAGAAAGAAATATGATAGCTGAAAATTAATTGAGAAAATATGTCTCTGTTCTTAGAAAAAGCTTTAGATAATTAATATGAATCCTAAAGGATGAAATGTGTTGGATAAATTTTTTTTCCATGTCATTAATTTGCCTAACATTGTTCTGATATATAAAAAAGAATTATGTTCTCCCATAGTTAATGGAATAAAACTCGGTACTTGAACATAGAACTTTTTAGTGCCTTTTTTTTTTCTCTCTCATTTTATTTTAATAACATTTTTTATCCACATTATTTGTACTAGATTAGGAAAACTTGAAATCATATACTGTCTTTAGTAACATTGACTATGATTATCAAAATGATATATTTATTCAAAAAAAGTAAAAAATACTATATTTCATTTGGAATTAACAATTATCAACCGATTGAAATACAAAGAGCTTCTGTTCATGCATTGACAGACGCACATTATAACTCTCTCTTTTTACATGGAATTTCTAATCAGGATAAAATTTTTAACATAATTTTCTACATGCCTGTAATTCATTTAGGAAAAAGATAATTTATAATTATATAATTTTTTAAAGTCTTGTTTTGTATTTTTCTCTTTTTTTCCAGAGGCAACATGAAGATATTATTAGTCATCAACAACCTGTGCTATCACTTATCTTCCAAGCTGAACAAATATTGGAACACTATCAAGAAGAAATTACACCTGAACAGGTTGAAGAACTGAAGTCTGTATCATCTAATGTAAAGGAACTTCTGGAGAAGGTAATTTTGTTGAAGTAATCAGTTGTGTACATCTATATATGTACAAATGAGGCACCTCAACGTGGTATAATGGTTAGAAAGTTTGTCTTGCTAGATCAATTACGACTGAGTAGTGAGTTCGATCCTCACTGGGTGCCCCATACTTTTGGCCTTGTGCCACATCTAAGCCGGGTTTAGAAAATCACTATTTTGGGCACCTCGACGTGGTGTAATGGTTAGAAAGTTTGTCTTGCTTGATCAATTACGACTGAGTAGTGAGTTCGATCCTCACTGGGTGCCCCATACTTTCGGCCTTGTGCCACATCTAAGCCGGGCTTAGAAAATCACTATATACGTACAAATGTGTAAAAAGAGGTTTTTATTTTTAATTTTACATAGTAACCCACAGTTGTTGTTTTTTAATCTGCAAAATATTTTTGAATTGCATGCTTTCAAAACAGAACCTAATGAAATCAGAAATTAATTAACATTTATTTTGTTAAAAATTAAAATACTGATGTTTAAAGAATTTCATTAAAATTTATTGATAAAAAATTGTGTATTGATGAATTTCTCCAGGTTAATTTCCTCGTATTTATTGTGAAAATGTTCTTTAGTCATCTTTATTAAAAAAAAGTATTATTGTAATGTAACACCACTACAAATTATTGTTAGTCAAAATAAATTATCATCTTAGAAACAAAAGTTATTTATTCCCATAACATGCAAGCTTACAATATGTTTGACCATAGAAACTATTACCTACAACCACCTACAGTTTTGTTACCCATTTTTAGTACTGTATTTTGTAAGTATTGTTTTTGATTTTAATAGATTTTACATCACTTTTTTGTCTTTTTCAAGACATTTATTTCTGAATGATTCAGTATTTAATTTATATTATGTTTACTTCAAACAAATTACAATTTTTTTTAAAATTTGCATTTATCTTTTCAATAAAGAGATTTTATATTTTACTGTTAATACTATTCTTGAATTTATATTTTAGATTCTCAAAACATCAGAGAACAGAATGAAACACTTGGAAAGTGCCACTGAGCAACTGAGTAAATTCGAAAATGAACTGAAAAACTTCAACAAATGGATGACTACCGCTGATAAAGAACTTCATGTTGTTGTCAAAGATCTGGATACTCTGAAATCTGTGGTTGACGAGCATAAGGTAAATGTTTTAAATCTCAAATAGCCTAGAATATTACAAACTTATATATTGATATTTCTTAAAAATTAACTCTACTAATTCATTAAGAATTCTCTATATAAAAATAAAACTGAAGATTAGTTTCTAAAACTTTAGTGATTAAAACAGTTAAAATTTAATTCACACACACACACTTATATATATATATATATATATATATATATATATATATATATATATATATATATGATAAAATACAGTTTTAAGGTATGCTATAATTATGGGTTAAAGTGCTCAATATCCGTGATAGTGTATGTACATATATAAAAGTGGAGATTGAAGTTAACACCCAGAGGTAAGTCTGTTGCATGCTTAAATATAATCATCAAGCCATTTTGAATAAGAATTAATACACATATAAAATTTGTCACTTAGCTGATTGGTGTTACCTTCAGCATCCCAACTCTAGATTTTCGTAGATGAACTCTCCAGCAATCACTCCATCCATCCATTTATCAGGGGGATATCAACAAAATTATATATATATATATATATATATATATATATATATATATATATATATAAAATCTCCTCTTGTCTGTATTCATATTCTCTTTTTACAGATATTTTATTTATATCTGAATTTTTACACACACACACAGAATTTAGAGAAGTAGTTTATTGAAGCATAATTACCAAATTACACTTTTTTTAAAAGTAAATTTGATTACATTATTATTCAATGTACTCTCCAGTCTTATATAAATAAAAAGTTGTCGGGGTAGAATTTTTCAAATCTAATAAGTGTGTTGGGTTACAATAAGTGGGGTCTAGAAAAATCTGAGAATGGATTGGATTAATCTAGAATTTATTTTGTTTGAATGAAGAAATGCTATGTAAGCAAAGCAAATTATTTCAAGAGAGCTAAAACCATTTACTTTTCTATCAAGAGTTACTGCAAATACATATAAATATTACTATGATGAATTTATTGCTGGTGCAGATGTTTTACAACAAAATTGGATTTTAAAAAAATTATTTTTTTTTAATGAAATAATTCATGATTCTTTAAATTGATATTTCTTTCTTCTAAAATATCTTTGTCATTTCAGGACTTCATGAGTGATGTTATGGCACATCAGGCTGATATTCGTTTCATGTCAATGGCTGTGCAGAAATATATTGAAGAAGCCAAGGTAATCATTAATTTCATATCAGACTGTTTACACTAAAAAGTATTTGTTTATTTATAAAATATTACAGATCATTTACACTCTTTCTTCCACTTGGAAATATTTCCAGTTTACAAACCTAAGAAATTGATTTTTCTGTAGTATAATTGTTTCAGTAACGTAACTCAACAAAAATGCGCTATTCTTCAGTTATCTTCAGGTAAAAAGTATAGATAAATAAATTTGTTCAATTTAGTTGTCCAAAAATAATCAAAATAAAACTTTTTGTGATCAGAACAAAGATGTGTATATTTATATCAATTGTTTTATAAATGCCTATAATCTTTAGTCACAATTATCAAACCATATAAATTTCTATTTAATGACTGAAAAAAAAAATAAATAGATACTGCTCTTGAAATGTAAGGATATTAGAGCTGAGAGAATAACATTTTATTCTTCAAGATTTTTTCATTGAAGTTCAATTAGATATTGAAATTAATCATTAAATTTTTTTCTCAGTTCCATAAACTGGAATTAGATGCTTTCAAAGCTGACAAACAGAAACCTACTCGCCTGAGTCGTGTGTCTATGGATACTATTGAAGCTGAACTTGTGAAAGACAGACTTAAAGAATCGTCTGACCGATACCAAGAACTAAAGAACAAGTGTAGCAGCCTAGGTGATAGACTAAGTGACCTTTCTCACAAGCAGGGAGAATTCCATGATCAAAGTAACAAGCTGCTGACTTCAATAACTGCTGTAGAAGACAAGTTGGAAGGGATTTCAAGTGACCCTGAAGAGCTTAGAGCCCAGCTTGAGCAACTGAAAGCCATGAGCAATGAAACAATTGCTCAACAGTCCCAGATTGCAGACTTAGAAACTTGTGGAAAAGATCTTACTCAGATCTTGAAGCAATTTGATACCAGCCCCGAACAACTACAAAAAGTTAATGAGATAATTAGAGAGATTTCCTTCCGCTGTGATTCACTGAATGAAGAAATCAATACCCGATATAATACCCTACAAATGGCTCTCACTAAGTCTCAAGATGTCAAGGAAGCCATTGATAGTCTTTTGTTATGGCTTCGTGATGTTGAAGTCGCTCTGGTTAATGAAAGACCTATTAGCCTGTATCGTGAGAACCTTCTTGAACAATTGAATGAGATCAAAGCAATTAAAAATGATATTGACAGTCACAAGCCCAGCATTGATTCAGTGCAACAGGCTGCCAATGAACTAATGAAAACTTGTGATTTAGAAATGGCAAAGAAAGTTGAAAAGAAAATCAGTGACCTCAGCACTATGTTTTCATCTGTGGAAAGCAGAGCAATGCAGAGAAGTAACAGTCTACAAGAAATATCTGACAAGCTAAGCAAATTCCACCAAGATCTGCAAATTAGCAATGATTGGTTGGTTAGCTGTATAGACATGCTAGAGTCAAAGGAAATGGCTCAGCTACCAACAGCAATATTTAAGCAGCGTGTTCAAACTGTGTCAAAAGAGCGTGAAAGCAGAATGCAGCCCATAAAGGATTTGATAAGTTCTGGAAATGAACTGATTTCCAATCCCAAAACTGGGGAAGCATCTTCTCTCAAAGAAGCTATTGCAGACCTGGAACGCAGGTGGACAAATTTTGATTTATTGTTAGCCATGAAAGAAGAGGATGTCAGTTTCAGGGAAAAGAAAGGTGATGAGTTTGAGGAGAAGAAAACTGCTGTCTTAGATTGGCTGACCAACATGGAAACACAAACCGACAATTTGCAACCAATTGCTGTTGTCATTGAGGCTGTTAAGAAACAACTTGATGAATTACAGGTAAAATGATCTTAAATTCAATTCTTTCTGATTATATTAAAATTGCTGTGTATACTAAAAGAATAAGTTAATTTGATGCTTTTTAATAATTCATGTCTTCCTCTTAGCATTACATGTTTTTAAGTTTTATTATAAACATTCTTTTTAATGCAGGCATTTAAATTTGAAAAAGAAAAATATAAATAGATGCATAGAATATTTTTCTTTTCTGTAAATAGAAAATTTTTTCTTCTATAAATATTCAGTTTATAAAAGCATTCCTGTTTGAGGTTATTTAAATGTTGCATAAATCAATCATCACTATATTACCTAAAGACTAACATTAAATCTGAGAAATAGACCCACATGATTTTCTATTTATTTTGCATTCTTACAACTGCTTCCAGAATATTAAATCAGTTGTTGAAATGGGAAATTAATAATCTATATAATGCTTCAGTAAATTACTTTGAATATTTTTTGAATTTGATGATTTGAGATTATTGGATAAAATCTGACAATTTCCTTTAAATTTACACAAAAAAAGATTTTACAAAATTTGAACAAATACCATATATTGTATTTTATAAAACTTTTTCCTGTTGTATATAAGTATATGACTTTAATTTTTAATCATTGTCATTTTAAAACCTTTGCCAATACATGTAAAAATATAACTAGCATAAAAAAAATTTCTACACTTCAAGGTAATGCCCACTATAATATTTTTTCTGACATTTTTTTTTTATATATATATATATATAATTTTTATTTTTTTGTCAGCCAATTTTAAAGGAACATGCATCTCAGAATGCAAAGATTGATGAAGTCAACGACCTTGGAAATATTTTAGATTCACTTCAGACTGCAGACCAACCAGCCAGTCCTGCCAGGAGACTAAGCAGTAAGTTATTTTTTTGAACACAAACTGTTTCAGGGTACTCTATTTGCTCTCTTAGTTTTTTTTGTTTGCTTTTTTTTTTTTTAACTTTATCAAATTCATTTTAAAAAAATAACTTTGTTGCTTTTTTCATGTATTATATACCTAACCCATTTTACCTATTGAAATTTAAAAAAAAAAAATAGGTTTTAGGATTATATGGAAATGAATCTTAGAAAAGGAAATTCCCTTTTTAGAAATTTTTTAAATTATCACTTTTTCAAGTATAATAGATTATATAATAACTGGAAATTTTTAGACATTTAAGTCAATAGATATCACTTATTTAAATACATAAAATAGAAAAATCTGTTTCTAGATATAAATTTAAGTATCAAAATGATTTAGAATAAATGAAGTTCTTTTAAATTCTAGAACAGTCCAGAAAGATACAAATGTAGATAAATTCAAGAATAAGAAAAAAATTAAAAATAGGTAACAATGAAATTAATTAAAGGAGATATTTGGGATTAACAGTATACAAATGATGAGATTTTCATTAAAGTTTATGTAGCTATTTTCATTGAAAATTTGAAGATATAATAAGAGATCTAATTATTGAAAAGACTATGAAGACACATATAGTTAAAAAGATTCACATTGTATGTTTTTTTATGTTGTTATTATGTATTTTGTTGTCATCTGTATTTAAAATTGTCATTTGTGGTTTTGCTTGATGGAAGACGACTGGGACTGAATCCTGGTTCAAAGTTTTGCTTTGCAAATAAAAACCATTTGTGCTTTTGTTGAAAAATGCTTTTTTTGAGTATACAATCGTTATCTAACATAAATATTGTGAGAGTCACTGGGAAGGAAGCATAAAGTTGAAATTCATTTGAAGGACTTTTATCTTTGTAAAGATTTTTCTAGATCATAATCTTTCCTCTTTTGGTTCTTTTTGTGTCTATTATATCCCTAAAATTATAATGTACCATCAACTTTGAAATAATTCTATTCCCTCAGATTCTGACAGTGTCACCCTTCAAGAATTCATTCATAATGCTATCATGATCACTTTCATCTTGCCATATTCTAATGAACTTCTTTTCTTTAGTGCTAAGCTTTCCTAAAAAACATTTTTGACTGGCTTTGATTGAATTCTCTTTATTTTAATAATTAGCATTTTATCCTTGAAATCTTTTTGGATTGTTTCTGAGCCAATTTGTTCAGAAATAATAAATGAAACTTTCAGTCATCTTAATATAATGTAATTTAGCATTACAATTATTCTGAAAAACTTTGCTTGCAAAGAAATTAAATAATTAAAAGCAATTTTAACTATTTAATCCAGATGAATTTTAACACTTTATATAAAACCACTGGAAAACACACATACATACGCACACACATACACACACACAACACACACACACACACACACACACACACACACGTGTGTAATTTTACAAAATTCTTTTTTGAAGAATTCTTAATTTAGGAAGTTGAACTTGGATTAAATTCTGTTTTAGTACCAAGCAAATTTAAATGAACCTAAGTATTTGTCAAAGTGACTTTAGCTATTTTGTTCTAAGATTATATTAAATGATTTTTCAAATATTTTATTACATGAAAAAATAGAAATGTAAAATTACTGTTAGTAGGTTTCAAAAGTCTGAATCTTTAAAATAGAATTATCTTACCTATTACTTCATTGATGTATATGTGCATAAAATATTGATATCAGTAACCATTGGGTAGTCAAATCCACAAACTAATTGGTTAATCCTGCTTAGCTCATTCTCTATAAATATTTAATATTATTGTATTAACCTTTAGCTAAATATACACCATTTTTTATGTCATTCATGTCAGACTAATTAAGTTCTTCTTTCTATTTCTACCAATGATTTTCTTAAATGAAATTGGTAATGATATAATAATAAGGATTAAACAAGAGCTTCTGTTATTTTATTATAAAACAAAGGAATGACTGATCTGAATTGATCATGAAGACAATAACTTGTGTTCCCACAATATGTCTCTGGTATAGACAGATTATCAACTATTTCCATTTCATTACTTTATAATCTCATCAGAAAACATTTTCCTTGTTATAACTTTTAACCTAACATCTAATTGAATAAAGAACTGACTATAATTCCTGCTCCCAAAAGCAGAGGCATATTGTCAGAAAAGAATCATTGACATTTGTACCTTAGCATCTTGAAATTTTTCTTTAGGGTTTTACTGATGGTATCCATCTTGTTCTTTTGAAGTTGCACTCTTTCCCTTCATGATCTAAGTGACGAGTTCCTTGTCACTGTTGGGTGATTCTTCACAGCTCTTCAGTTCTCTCACCTTCTTTCTCTCCCTTCCTCCCAGTCAAGTTGGCACTCTCAATTTCTATTTTACTCGATCTACAAAAATTGCTCACACAGGAAGCAGAAAAGTTCCAGGAATACATTCTCCACATCTTCGAACTCCATCCCCTACTCTGCCTACTTCTCCTACTACTATGGCTGGAGTCAGCCCAATGTCTAGTGAGTCCAGTGGTGTGAGCAGCAGAAAAAGTTCATCTGATAATTTATTACTTGATGGTAGGTATTGCGTGTCTCTCATTAGTTTGCCACACTACAACAAATCTGCAAAGGAGCTAATGTTTTCGTTATTGGTTTCTTTGAGTTTCTTTTTGTTGCTTCAACAAAAATATGAATAAATGCATGATGTGAAAGACTGAGCAATAATAACCCCAGCTTTGTTTCTTGCAAGTTGTGCTCTTCTCTCTCTCTCTCTCTCTCAAGGCTTTCAGTGTGTCAACTGGTGATGGAGGTGCTTACTCACAGCAAAACTTCAGCCTTAAATGTTTTGTCGTTTTTAGTTCACTTTTCTTTCATCATTTTCCAAATTGTACCAGGTTTTAAAAAGCTGTATTTTCCAATACTGACAGGCATTTTGACATTATATAAAATAAACAAAAACAAATTGATTAGCATTCAGTATAATACCAAATATATTTTTAAAGTTTTAAAATTTTCACAAGTTTTACTCTAAACTTACAAACTTACATTGTTAATGCTGTAGCATGTGTGAAATGTTCAAGTATTTTGTTCTGATATTCACAGACCAAATTGAAATTTTATTTTATATTACTATAATGTCAAAAAGTCTAATGCTAATATTAAATTTAATAAGATTGTTTGCATTATGCTATAATCTAAACAAAAACAAAACTGCAGTTTTTGTTGCTTTGTTTCCCTCTGACCCATCAATATTTCACTCACAATATTCTCCAGTCATCATAATTAGCCCACAAAATGTAAGCAAGTCGTTACATTTATATGAAACACAATAAGAATTGAAGATGGATGAAGAGCGCATTACTTAAAACATAAGAGTAAAAACAAAGATAAAAATATTAGTCACAAAAGCAGACCAAACTTTGAATGTAGTTATTTTCTATATAATGTTTTGCAAAAGTAAAGCATTTTTACTTAATGCTGTTTGGTTGAAATAATTACAAAATGCATAACACTAGCTTGAAAAAATTACAAAAAAACAAATCTATTTTGCATTTTAACTTAATAAGCACTAAAAAAAATAATCAGTGAGGATTCCAGATCCTTTGTCAACCAATGGCATACCTCTTTTTCAAATGTCTCTTCTTTTAATAAGTATAGTTGATAACTTGTATATTAAAACTAACAAGCAATAAAATGGTAAGAAAAGAAAAAAAACTGCAAACAAAATTGCTTGATGATTGTCTACATAAATGGGTAACATAACTTCATTAGCAATATTGTATTAATTTCTAATACATAATTTCTTTTAAACTATAAACCATAACAAAATTTATTTCTAGCAATACTAATTTTGTCATGATTGCTTCAACTCTGTGATGTTATTGGAATTCTTGATTAATAGTTTGTGATTTCAAAATTCTAGAACTGGTATATCACTTTTTATTCCTAATAAACAAAGGATATCAGTAAGTGGGATAAGTTAGCTTTAAGAAATTGAAAAACATGTGAAAATATTTTTGCATTAATTTTTCTGATTTTTAAAGATATTTTTAATTTGTTTTATTAAGATAAGTTGTTCTCCATTAATATTAAGTTTATTTTTGTGAGAATTATTAACAGCAGCATAGATCTTACAAAGTAACTCTTTTGAAGACTAGTTTATACCATAGGATGGTATAATGTTTAAAGTATGAAACCAGTTTAAATTACATTGTTTTAGGATGTCACTGAATAATTTAACATGTTCATTTTTAATTACTTTAAAATAATTTTAATCTATGATAGTTTATCGCCCCCTCTTTTTTGGACAATGGAGTTATGCTAGTCTTTAACATACATTCCAAATTATCTTTATAAAATGCTGACATACTTAATAAAGTTCAAAGTGGCTTTAAAAAATATATTAAGTTGCTTTGTTTTCAAAAATTGGTGTCATTTCCAAGGAATGGCTGAAAAAATCAGAAATGACAACAATATAAAAACTCATTGGTATTTGAGTTTTCATCAAAGTTCTATAAAAAAATTTTAAAGCTCAAGATTATTTATTTTTTACTAAGATGTATTTTACGCACACATACAAGGATAGATAACTTATCTAAAAAATAAATAAAAGCTTGTATCTTGAAGTTTTTTTTTTTTTAGTCTATCACTATCTAAACTTTTGGAAAGAGATATAAAGTATTGATCAGCATATTTTATGTAAAAGGTAAAAAAAATTGTAGTTATTTAAGACCAGCTTATTTCTGGCACAATAGCCCAATACATGCTGGTAGGGGTGAATCTAAAACACTTGGGCGATCATGTCTCTTTTCAATTAATGATTGCCCAATGATATTTGCTCATAAGTAAATGTAACAAATCTGACTGGAATTCAAATTGGCTTTCAGATTTCTTATTCTGAGCTGTAATCCATTACACCACCTACACAACACCTGGTATGCCCAATTGGTCACTCATCTAGGTCCTGACCAGGCTTGATGAGACTTCAGTGATCATATGAGAACCAGTGTTTTAATGTGATATAGCTGTAAGCCTCAATAATGGTGCTTAAATACAAGTATTTTTAGTTAGAAAAAAAAAAGACTAAACTCCTGAAGATCAGCATCAGTCAAGAGTTATACCCCTTTAAACTATACTCTTAATTTATTTGATAGCAAAAATGAAATTTTCGGTGTCCACATCTATAGGTGGATCGGTATGTATCGAAATTTTTAAATGTTCCACCTGTATATAATATTTAATACTGAATTATTTCACTCACAAAATTGTTAAGAAGATTGTTGAAGAATATTCGTGTAAAATAAAAGTTTTTTTTTTTTTTTTTTTTTTTTTTTTTAACCTGTGGATTCATTGGTGTATCTGTATAAATGTTAAGTACCTTGATCATTTATCTATTAATTAATAATTCTGTGTAGTTTTTGCATTTTTATAGTAACCTGTATATGAGTTAGTATTGCCTGTATTATTGCCAGCAATTAAACATAGCATTGAAAAAAAGCATAACAAAAATAAAGCAAAAGTAAGACTATGATTTAACCTTGTGCTTGTCATTTAACTTTGTTTCCTTTCATCTTAACTGACATAATTTAAAGTTTGTATTTGAAACTTCTACATCACTAAGCTAAAATCATTTTTTATATTGATCACTAGAGACCTAATTTTGTTATAACTTTGTCTATGATTCACAATTTAACTCTCGTCTATATTCATCTATTTTGTCTAACAAATTCTTCCTTCTGTTCATTCCCTCTACATATTGCCCACCAAAATCCCTTGCCAGCATGTTGCAAACGTGATAACCTAGGAGGTTTTGTGGCCCTGTATGTTTTTTTTTTTTTTTTTTTTTTTTTTTTAAACTCAAATAAATTTGTTAGGCATATTCAGGTTTTACTTGTGCTTTTTCTATGCATGCACATGATAATTTTTAAGTAAATGTCAGTTGTATTTTTGGTATTTGACATACAAGTATACTTAATATCAAAATACATTATTTCAAATTCAATTTTTTTTATTGTAAAATTTTAAGGTTTATATGTCATTAGTTATTTATTAATAGAATTTATGGGATGAGTTTCTACACTTTTGAGGAAATAATTATTTAGATATTTGATTAGTAACAATATTCTATAAGCAAGGCTTGATCTATATGGATTTTCCATCAAAGATTTTTCCTATAGAAATATTGTGGACATAAACTCTCCTTTAGGATCAATGAACCGATTATACAAGAGGTAATTAAATAATGCATTTAATCTAAAATCATATATATTACTTTATCAAAGAATTCTTCGAAAATTTTACTCTTTCATTTTTTTTTTTTTTAAATTTAAAATGTATAATTTCAGTATTTTATAAACTTAATTAAAAAAGGAAAGAAATTACAATTGATTGCATTTGATCATATTCTGAATGAAATGCTTTTTCTTTTTTAGACCTTACTGATGTTCAACAACAACTTCTTGACATCAATCAAAGATATGAAATTCTTGGTGAACGACTTAGTGATCGACAAGATGAGCTAAAGAGAACAATGGGTAATGTACAGAGTTTCCATCAGGATATTGAAGATATTTTGACTTGGTTGAAGCTGAAAGAGTCCTTTTTACATGAAGATAAAGCTGCACCAACCAATGAAAAAGATGCCAAAGCTGCTTTAGCAGAATTTGAGGTAGGTTATCTTTTTATCACATGCAAAAGACTTGGGTAAGGAAGGATTAATTAATTATTTATTTATTTATTAGTGCATTTGTTTAAAGAATAACAACTTTTTTTTATAGCTGAAGGAAAAGGAAAGTTATTTAGTCTTTCTCATTGCTACTCACTATCTTTTATTTATTTATTTTTGTTTAGTCTCCTTCTATGACTTACCTATATAAAGTATTGCATTGTAAATATTGGAGTTTATGGATTTTGCAAATTCATAATTTAGTCTGTGAGCTAGTATCATTTCATCTTGATTCTGAAATAATTTATGCTAAAGGAAAATATGAAATTTCTCTGAGTGTGAATTTTGATAGAATGTTTTACCACTTAATGGTGTCTACAGACAGGGGAAGATTAATAACAATTATTAGCTGAGTGTTAATCTGCTATTTTCACTGCATAAAATTAAATCTACATGGTTAATATACACCACTGAATTGAAGGAGATTGTTGAAAAATACTTATGCAAAATAAGTTTTTTTTTTTTTTTTTTTTTTTTTTTCATTATTAGACTACAGACTTATGGAATAATAACAACACATGATAATTTGTGTTATTAACTAAAGCATGAAATATCATATTAAATTGTTTATACAATTTTTCTCTTTAATGAGCATAATTTGAATTTCAAAATGTATTGATATCAATAATCTTTTCTTATTCTCAGGTCTTTTATAAAGAATTGCTTCAAAAAGAGAATATGATGGAAGATGTAAGGAAGAAGGCCAATAAGCTAATAAAGAGTCGAAATTCTGTCGCTGGTGTAGAATCTGTACAACAACAATTAACTAAATTAGGTAATGTTTAATTTTTTTATTTTTCCCAATATTGAACAAAATTTTATTTTTCAAAGAAACAGTTTGGTTTTAAAGTGACTAGTTTAAAAATGAATTTTATTGAAGCCAAAAAATCAAAATCTGTCATTTTTCTGGTTGGGGAAAATGACAGATTCAAATATTAATTGCTGATCATTTTGAACTCTTAAAGTTTGGTAAAAACCAAAGTATTAAAATTAGGCAATGACAGCATTGTATTGAATTCCTGAATCAATTCTGAACACTTCAAATCCAAAGCTGCTTCAGCCTTTTTTTTTCTTCTTTATTAACCAAATTTAATTTCAAGATCAATTTCAGTCTTGTCAAAATCTATTGTTTCATAAATATTAATAGCTCTATTACTCCATAATGTGATATCTTAAGGTAATTTGAAAAATATTCAAATGAATACATCATGGCAAAAAAATCAACTGGCCAGCTGATTTTCAATATTTATTTTCCCAAAAATCTGTTTCAATGATTTTTTTTTTTTTTAAATTGTTTTTATTCAGAAACAAACTGGACATCTTTGAAGACTAAATCTGAAAATGAACAAAAGGCTCTTGAAGAAGTTATTGCAGACTTACGAGACTTCCGTGAATCTGGTCATCAATTAGACACTTGGTTGGCTCAGAAAGAAAAGATGATTGCTGTCCTTGGGCCACTGGCTATTGACCCATCAATGATCCAAAACCAAATGGAACAAGTTAAGGTACAAAAATTCTCTCGATTGCTGTTAGTGTTAAAATTGTAGTTGGTTCTTATAAACATTTCTTTTTGTTAAGCCTGCCTTTATTATTTTTCTTTAAGATTTTGTCCTGTTTTAAAGTCATGGCTTTTAGTATAAACATATTTGTCTCCATGATCTTTTTTATTTCTCTAATTAATATCATTTTTTTTTTTAAAGTTCATTTATCAATCCATACCACACTTACTTCTCTTAAATTATCCTCCAAACAATTAGCATCTGTTCATCAAACCAATTTTTGAAACTTATGTTTTTGTTGACTTTTTATTAACTATTTCCAAAAGGTTTCTAGAAAATTTTCACCTGAATTTATATATCTCATTCTTCAAATGATTTTTTATAGCTTATTGTATGAGAAGTTCTATTTTCACAGATGTCCATGTTAAAACTGGAAGAATTAGTTTCCATAGATCTTTATTCACTCACATCAATATTCTCTTTGTAATCAAGTACAAAAAGAGAGGTAAATCAGTGAGTGCCATTCCTGATTCTTTGATTCAAATAGAATTATTCAGATTTATTACGGAATTGAAATTTTCTTCAGTTGAATGCAAACACAATCGTGAACAATGACATGTTTTTATGGTGTCTTACTTCTTGAACATAATTTTGCAGGTGCTCCAGGAAGAACTCCATGGCCAACAGCCAGTGTATGAACAATTTATTCAAGCTGGCCACTCAGTGCTTGATAAATGTGAACCAGCTTCCAAGGATTCAGTACATATCAGCCAACGAATGGATGCTATCAGTAAAGCTTGGGAGAGGCTACAAAGCCGTCTTACAGAGAGGCAGGAAAATCTCTCCTCGATGACTGATTTGAGTGCCAGTTTTCAGGATGTACTTGGTCGTCTCCAACCAAACCTGACCAACTTTGTTGAAAAGATTGATGCTCTCAGTCCAGTGATTGTTTGTTCCAACAAACAGAAGGAATCTCTTGATGAACTAAAGGTAAAATTCTTACTGTTTGCTCATTTTATAAAGTTTGATTTTTTTTTTTTTTTTTTGTTTTTTTTTGTTTAATAAAGAACCAACTGTATAATAGTTTACAAAATTAATAAAAATGCATTATCTGTTCCTCATAGGCAATGGTTTATTACTTCTACATGGAGTTTTAAAACTTCAAATAGATCAAGAAGCTGTAATTTTTAGTTTTGTCAACTAAATTTAATGTCTCAGATCTCAAGTTCATGTTATTTGTTTTCACAAATGGAAAGTTGTTGATTAAAAAAAAAAAAAAAAAAAAGTGTCCTTCATAGCATTTGTAGATAAACTATTGTAATTTTAGCCTTTGTTTTGCTTTTGTGTAAAATCAAATATTTAAAAAAGTAACAAAAACATTTAACTTTTTCTTTTGAGACCTGTACTAAACTTGGTAAATTCTTGTTTATTTCAGAGTTATGAGGCTGAACTAAATGATCTGAAAACAGACCTTGAGAAAATAAGAGAAACAGGTCGTAAATTGAGTGACAATACTAAAGATATGACAATTCGAACTGAATTAAAAAACAAACTCTCAAGTGTTGAAAAGTTATTCCAAGAAGCTGAGAAGAAAATTGGTGAGTTAATAGAATGTTGAAAAGGAACTCTAAAATAATTTTTTTTTCAATAGAGAAAAGGAAGATTTATTTTATGTTCAAAAGAGGAAACTTGTTCATTATGCAGTATAGAAAGTATTATTTCATATAAAAACATTTTGCATCTGCACTGAAAAGGGTATTTTAAATACTGACACTGTTAATTAGTGACAATTTGACTATATTTATAGTGTATAAATAACTGTCACAAAAATTAGGCTTAGAATTCTGACCTATATTGGCTCATATTTTTACACAGTATAAATCATAGCAATGTACATTAGTTATATTATGGTTATTGCAGATTTAGCAATTACTAGCTTGAAAACTGTAACATTACCTTGATTGATGAAAGTCTTTCCAGTCTGGAATAAAATTTCTTACCTTAGTGATTATTTTTCTACTGTAATTAGTAGACAAAACCATAAGCCTAACATCACAAAATAGCAAACATCAATGGAAGGAATTCCAAGTGCATAATTCTATAGAAGATTAAAAAAAATGAAAAAAATAGAAAATATAATTACTCAATAAATAAGAGGCAAATATTTAGCATCTGTTGTAAAAAAAAAAAAAAAAAAATGTTTAGTTATCCATAAGCATGAATACAGTGAATGGTGTGTTATTAAAAAATAAATAAATAAAAAATAAGGAAAAATATTTAAAATTAAGTCTTGTCTTGAGAAAATTAGAAATAAAGAAACAAACAATTTGAACTAAAAAAAAAAAAAAAGTCACAAATAAACAAACGAAAATAATTATTAAATCCTTCATAAAGTTAAATCCTAAACCAACCACTTTTCACAAAGCTGTCATTTTTTGTAACTTTGCCAACCAAATTAAAAAATAGATAAATATAAGCACATGCAAAATACATTATAATTTGGCTTGTATGTTGAAGACTCTTTCCGTTAGGAATATGCTTACCACTAATTTTAGATAGTGATACTAAATACTTAGATAAATTAAATTCACAGTTGTAACTGGTGCC
>OZ038483.1:21202319-21229819 GCA_964036315.1 Acanthosepion esculentum | reverse complement strand
CAACAAAGAAAGAATTGCTCAATAAATTGGAAACTGATTGCCAGTCAATGATTTCTTCAGGTTATATATCTGATGCTAAAACATTTATGAATCAAGTAAGTCCTTCACTCTTATGTCACTCAGTAATCACTTAAACCTATTGATTGTTGATGCCCAATAATCAATATATCACACAAAACTTACTAGGATATTGATAGGCTCTGATTTGTAGAAGATCTGCTATCACTTATAAGACCTGCTTGTTCAAATCATCTAATCAAATTTAATGAAGGCAACATTCATTGTGTAAAACAGATTTACAAAACTTACATTTCCAGAAATCTTTATGAACACATTTTCCATTGTTTTATTTTTAATCAGTTTTAATTGTTAAATAAATTTGATAGGCTCTTTTATTCTCAGACTTGTTTTAATGATTTCTTAGACTTTTGTCAATTAGGCATTTTGTTCAAATAAAGAAATCCACAGGTGATTATAACATGCATAATTAAAATGAAAATATGCTAGATACTTTTTGTCTCTTATCCTAATTCGGAAATGATGAAAATTCATAATTTGAATGCTGTTCTTTTTCTGTAGGTTGAAGGCCTTTCCAAACGTTATAGCAATTTGCTGGAAAGATCTAATTGCTATGAAAAGGAAGCTGGTAACATGTTAGACAAAGTAAACAATATAAATGAAATACTAAGAAAGGTTCATGGCTCCATTGATTTTGTTTCTGAAAAACTCCAATTGCAAGAACCAGTTGGTGGCAATTTGGCTGCTATCAAAGATCAACAAGAACAATTAAGGGTAAGCTAACCAATTGGATACTTTTTCTCATTCAAATATAACAAAAATACAACACTTCACTTTAACAAGGTCCACTTGTGTAGCAAGGAAGAGGAATAAGAACAGAAAAGTGTGCCTGGTCAATTAAGGTTGTTAGCACATTTAATGGAGATAGAGCTGATTTGTGGCTTTAGTTCATATACAATTTGTACATTCTGCAATACTTTCACAAGGATCAAGTGGCATTTTGTGCAAACACCATGTGGACTATCATAGAGGTATTTTGATAGAATTGTTTGGATTCTTGCTTTCAGTTCATTTCAGAAGTATTACGAAGTTGTAAAATAACATTGACATTTACTTTTTAGTGAATTAATATCAATGATTGAAATATGTTAATGCAAATTAACATTTCTCAGCATTAGAAAGGAACCTTTTCACTTTTGCTTTTCAAAATAATTCTCAAACATGTTTTGTTACATTTTTCAGACCAAATATTATTGATATCATTGATATTCTCAATTGAATTTCTTCTTTTTTTTTTTTTGCTAGCATATTATCGAAAAAGTTAAATAAATATCTACAAGTTAAAAAAGTGGCATCTGAGCAATTTTCAGTATTTATGCTACTCCTGATCAAGAACTTATGATTATGAAAGCTGTCATGATAAATAATTTTGAAAAGAATACAAAGCTTTTCCAAAAGTGCCTAAAATATTATTGGAGACAAAAATGAACTTGTCTGCTATAAACAAAGCAATAAATAATAAACTTTAACACCTGAAAGTTATATAAAATATTTAAATACTGAAAATTGTATATGAAACAAGTTATAATATAAATTTAAGCAGTTTATTTGATAATTCACTGTATTAATAAAATGTTTTTTTTTAATTTTATTTTGTTACTCTTTTGAAGGAGTTTATAAAATCTTCAGTTGAACCTTTACATAAAGAGGTTGAAAATATAAATCAAGAAGTACAACAACTGATTCAGTCTGCACCTCCTGGAGTCAGTACTAGTGGTTTAGATTCTGACTTAGAAATTCTAGGTGACAAATGGTCAGAACTAAATGAAAAGGTCAGTCTTGTATCATTTATTTTATAATCATTTCTTATCTCAGATATATGCTAAATTGTCTCTATATATTTAAATATGAAGAGATAGAAAATATATTTTGAATAAAAAAAATGGAATTTTCTTTTAAAAAAAAACAAACTCTATTCACAATTTCAAGTTTAATGTATTCCTACCCTTTTACAGCCATAATTCTTTTTAGTAGTTTAATCTCGTATTTGGCATGAATTCATTGTAGCAAAAACCCATAAGTACAAGAATTTTAACCAAATAGGTTAATTAGACTTTAATGACAATGTTCAGATCAAACTTTTACTTTTTATATGAAATTTTGATTTTATAAGATTTATCCTTTGTAGATTTCTAAATAATTTATTTTTGACCACATAACAGAAGAAAAGTATTTTTAATAGCAAAGCATTTGAGATTATAGTTTATACCTCCATTTAAGATCTACTATTTCCACATACGAGTCTGATATTATTTTATGGTTGAAATATGTGATCTTAAATAATCAGATCAGTCTAAAACTATTTAGAAACATTCAGCCATCTGTAACCTTTGTGATTGGTTATAATTTATACACACTAAAAACAGTAAGAAAAGTTATGGTTTTGAACCTTTGACTTTCCTACTAGACACATAACTGTATTGAAAACAAAATGGGGAATGTTATTGTCATTAATTTCTATTGTTGTTTCTCTTATGATAGAGTAGCATTTATTTCATTTTTATATTATCTTTGTCAATTAGAATTTATTTGGAAAATTATCAATTTTCTTTTTTTCCTACTTCAGCTTCAAGTGAGAGAACGCTCTTTAGATGATGCTTTATTACAATCTGGCAAATTCAATGATGCCTTAGAATCTGTGCTAACCTGGCTCAAGGAGACTGAAGAAATGGTTGCTAACCAAAAGGCACCATCAGCTGATTATAAGGTGGTGAAGGCTCAGCTCCAAGAACAAAAGGTAAGAATTAAAGCAGCAGGTGGCATCTGATACTTGATTAAGTTTTCAATTTTTGACTCTTCAAAAGCAAATGATATGTGTTGTTATATAACCTATATAAATTGTGTACAAGGAAATTATATTTTATTCAGTCATTACATGCAAAGTAATTCTTTAACTGATATTTGTGATATTTTTAAAAAAAATTAAATTTTACTTAAATTTATATTATTTTTAACAGCTTGCTTTAAACATTTAGCATTCAACATGCTCAAATCTGCCCGGTAAATATTGGTTCTCCAAGTCACACTGTTTGTGTGACTGCCTGTTATTTGCGAATATGTCATTATATATTATGGCAGAGTATACATGGGGTGAGTTACAGCTGGTTGATCTGATATTTATGGAGTAAGTTTAGGCAGGTCGAATGCTAAAAAGGTAAGTTGTTAATTGATTATGCTGAGTGTATTTAAAATTATATGCATGTTTAGATATGAGTTTTATGACCCCCCCCTAACCAGGTTGAATGTTCAGTTGTGATAGTTATGAGCTTGTGCAGTAATAACACTTCTGAACCACTTTTTCTACACCTGTTATGTCTTAGGTACCACAAATTAATAGAAATACGAATAAATAGTAAATAGAAAGTTTTTAACTTTTGGTTTAATTTAAAAATAAAATAAAAACTCCAATAAAAAAAAAAATAACTAATGATAAAAATTTAATGTTGAGATATGAGCTAACCACTTCACACTAATGTCAAGAGTTGATTTATCTAATGAAGTAACAATTTTATTAAAAAATTTCAGTTCCTTAAGAAACTTTTGGATGATAGAAAAGCAGGAGTTGAATCTGTTGAAGAATCCGGTAAGAAACTAAAGAGTTCTTTGATTCCCAAAGAACAAAAGGAAATTGAAAAACAGGTTGCAGAGTTGCAGGCTAGATGGGATAACTTGGTATCTTCAAGCAACAAACGGATGGAATTGCTAGAGAAACTCACTGGTGTGGCCAAAGATTTTCAGGATTACTACGATCCTCTCTTGGCATGGTTAGATTCTGAGGAGAATAAAATTTCTTCCATCAAAACCAATGCACAAGATGTGGACAGCATGGAAAAATCTACTGCTGTTCTAAAGGTAATTTATTTTAACAATTATTTTGAAAGGAAAAATTCAATAAATGTGCTGTTGAGTAATAGTTTTTTTTTTTTTTTTCATTTGAATATTGAAATTATATTTGATTTTTCATTGTAGGCACTTAATGAAGAAATTACAAAACAAGAAAAAAATGTTGAAGAACTTTCGAACAAGGCCAAAGAGTTAGAATCTTATTGTCCAGGTAATTATATGTGTATGCGTTGGGAATTTACCTTACTTGTCGGAATAATCTTGAAGCTTACAGTTACATCACATTGAAACAGCTGTTCCCATGTGATCACCAGTTAAACAATGTCAAGCTTGGTCAGTACTTAGATGGGTGACTGCTTAGGAATATCAGGTAGTGAAATAGATAATGATTTGGAATTGTTAATTGGAGAGCAGAGTTTCAATTCCAGTTGGGTTTGTTGTATCCACTTACGTGCAAATACTCTTGGGAAAATTGTGAATCCACCTCTTCTCACCCGACCCCAGCTATGGCTTTGTTAGTAAAACTTGTATCACTAAAATCATTATTATATATATATATATATATATATATAAAAAATTACAAATTGAGCACAAATTATTTAGATTTTGGCCTTAAATAAATCATAGAGGTTGATATGCTGCTAAACAAAAGCAACCAAATTCCAAGTTTACAAAACTCATCTCTTATATAGGAGAAAAAATATTTCCAAACCTTAATAAAAGTTTCTGCAAAGATAGGGCAAAACAGTAATAATTAAAAGTAGTTATAATCTATTCAATTTCAGTTGTACATTTACTAAAACTGAAGGTTATTAAAACAAATTTCTATAATTCTTTTTCAACAACCAACATTAGAAAGTCTGTTTATGCAAATATATGAAAAGTAATCTAATTTTTTGTGTAATTTATTTACATAAACGGTATAATTTCTTAATTGTTTTTACTAACAAATGCTTACTTTTTTCATTCTTTCTCTTATTACGTCACATAGTTTTCCCTAAATTGTCCATGTTTTTTTTTTTGTTTTTTTTTTCATTTTACTTTTATGTTGGTTTTATTATAGAATCTCGGTATAAGTTTGTTTGTTTTTTGTTGTTTGTTTTTTTGGTTTTTTTTTAAGTTGCGATTTACTTCACTATCATATTCTTATTTAAGCGACATAAAAATGAGTATTATTTCTTCTGTACAAATAAATTATCAGTATTAAAATCTACTTCTTTTTTTTTTTCTCTCTCTCTCTCCTGTCATTTGTAGGAGAAGAAGCTGCAAATATAAACAGACGGGTTGATGAAGCTGCATCAAAGTTTAACAATATAAAGAAATCTGTAACCAGTATGACCCAGCAGCTAGAAGAAGCCATTCCTCTGGCCAAACAGTTCAATGAAGCTCATACCAAATTCATGGAGTGGTTGGCAAATGTCGAACCAGAATTACGACCCAAAGAACTTGCTGGCTTAGAGGCAGAAAGTCATATAAAGGTATCTTCCAACTATTTTCTTAAGCTTTGAAATTAAATACTTTAGATTTTCCTGCTATTGTTTTGCTTGCTTTTAAGAACATTTCAATGAATTCATCCTTTATTTAATATCTCCTTTTATCCTCAATTCTAGAAACGCCACTGTCCAATAGTTACAAGATTTTGTGGAAATAATTAAGTTCAGAAGTGCATGAATGTACACTTCTGCCTCTTAATTGACTTTTGTTACAGAAATTATTTTTTACTGGTCTCTAATTTGTTGGTTACCTGTCATTGGATTTTTTAACAAAGTTAAAACAGGAGTAAATCCTTGCTCATAAAGAAAAAAACCTCCTCCAATTAATTTTATAACTTAAAAATAATGTAAGCAATAAACATCTTCAATAAATCCATTTGTAATAGTCAGCAACAATTAAGTTTCTTCTGTTCAAACCTTACAGGATGTTTTATAATGCTCTCATTGTAACTGCGAAAGGTTATTTTTAGAATCAGTTTCAAAGGAAAATAGTTGAACAGTTTTAATGTGTGTTAAAATTAGCTTGTGAAAATGTAGTCTTATGAGTACACTATTTAACTTAAGTACTTACATATGTAAGATGTGTGGTTGGAGAACTGAAGGAAAAAACAAAATGACTGCTCATGAAGTGAATAAGCCCAAATTAACTGTGATAAGTCTGTTGGCTTGCAGTTGGACTCATGGAGTTTTAATAGATGGACTGTGCAAAATACTTGGTGTTTCGTTTGGATATGACCTCCAGGTGAAGCAGAATTGGTTGGAAGTATTAGAGTACTATATATACTTGAGTATAGTGTAAATTTTTATGATCAGTTTTTTTATGCAAAAAAGAAAAACAGGTCATACTATATGTGAGTTAATTTTTTTGAAGAGGTTAAATATTATGCATTTTTAGTGACTGGTTGCACTATACACAGGTAATTTTTTTCAGGAGCAGTTAAAATTCATGTAAAAAATTCAGTAGTCTTACTATACATGAAGTCAGCATATACATGAGTATATACAGTAAGTTGAGGACATACTTGATCTCGTTGCTTGGGGTCACAGGGTTCTCATAGTGTTGCTTCTATCCTTCTGAGTGTTGTCTGGGGATACTGAATATCTAAATCAATCAATACTCCTTACAGTTCCATTTCCTTGATAAGATGTATGAAGATAATAATAGCAAAATTTGGAAGAAAAATTATTTGCTCATTCAGAATAATACATTTAAGTCAATAAGATTTTTTTTCTAATAGGATCCTTAGAATCTCTTTTGCAAAATAATTTAAAATAGTTACAAAAAAAACTGCAAAACTGAATAAAAAATGACCTCTTTGTAACATTTTCCAAAAGTTAGCAAAGCCAAATAATTTTGCCTCCTAAATCACTCCCCCAAGAGTTAAAATAGTGTTAAAATATCTATTTTTTAATGTGTATCCCATTAAAATTGAAGAGTTTGTGCTTCATACTTGCCTTTTGATTAATCCATTGAACCAGCTAGTATCTGTAGGCCTATATTTCTTTTACAGATTGCTTATTGAGGGCAGAAAATGAAGTAACTCTTTAATTAGTAAATGTAGATGAGGTCTCCCCATGGTCTATTTTGATCCCAAATGAAAAATTCAGCAGTAGGGTAACTTGAAATAGAAAATGGGCCATTTTCTGTAATGTTGCTTCAGTACAATTACAAGTATAAACTTTTATTTCAGAAATAACTTGTGTTTATATTATAAACACAAATTGTGTTAGAAATTATGATTATAATATAAAACATTTTTTTTTTTTTTTTTTCAGAAACTTGAACAGCAGCTGGCAGAAACACAACCATTGCTTAATGTGATCAGTACACAAGGCAACAAACTTGGTGATTTGCTTCCTGAAGATGCTCGTCCACGTGTTGAAGAAGTCATCAGTAAAGACAACAATCGTTTTGAAGCGATTAGCGACCAAATAATTCAAAGAGCAGAAAAATTCAGGCTTTCCCGGCAAAAATCACTTGAGGTAGGTGAAGAGTTTTTTGAAAAAAAAAAAAAAATACTCTTGTCTTTTTCAACATTTTACATTTTTTATTTTTTAAAGAATAAAATTGTGTTGAAGATCATAACATCTCTCTTGATTACTAGACTGAAAATTGCAAAATATTTCAATATTAAATAATTTGTAATTACTTACTGGATTGTTTTTAGATTTCATAAATAGTTGTTTTATTTGGAAAGTCCTTGATTTTCATGTGTCTGCATAATTATTGTGGTATTAAATTTGAACAGCAAAAGAAATCTGATTGATAAAACATCTTTGGACAATGCATCAACAATTGGCCTTACACTAGAAGACTTGAAAACCTGAGATTTATATTGAAAAAGCTCTATATAAGATAACTATTTGATTTCAAAGTTCCTTTGTTCTCATCAGCCAATTTCCAGTCACTTATTGAACGTAACTAATTCTGTGTCTCATTCCCAGAATGTAAATATTACCTCAAAGGAAGTATTTTCTTTTCTTTATTTGATAGGATCTGTTTTAATTGTTAAAGTTTGGTCCACAATAATTAGCTCATATACTACATATTGAAAGAATTTTTTTTTTTCATATTCTACTTGAGCTCAATTGAAATTCCAGCTGAGTCATTTGCATTCACTTCTCACAATTGGGAAAAGCGTGAATTCATCTGTTCCCCCAAGATATGGGTAAAATAGTGTGGAAAACTGGGTTTTCTAGCCTTGATTTGCAACCTGTCTAAGAGAACAATAACTCTGAATTCAGACTGGTTTGACATGGGTCTAGCAATTCCATCGCATAAAACCTATTTGATGTTGAAACTGCAGCAGCTTCATTTAGCAGGTTTTTGTGTCTCTAGTCTATGGGGAGCCTACCAGTTCCCAGCAATAAATACTTGGATTATCATAAATTGCTATCTTTAGATCAGGATTTAATTTTAATATATGGATACACTTTTTATAGAAATGAAAAATTCTTTTGAAAAATAAAGATATTTAAGTTATTTGTCTTATGAAATGAACTCTTTGGTGTTTTGTATGTAAATTTATTGTATGCAAATGAACATACATTTTCTTTTATAAATTCTGCTGTATTTTGGGGAGGGGAATTATGTGGAGAGACACTGATAGTGTTGTTCAGTTCAGTTTCTTTTGTTGAATAAAGCCTTTTTTAAGGTTATCACCATCTTGTCTTCTTGCTGTTTTGAATTACTTTTAAATTCATAACAATCTGTACTGACTGGAAGTATTTAATCCTGATTTCAATATATTCAAATATACAATTTATGTTTTTTATTATTTTGTATGTTTGGATCAATTGGGCATATTTGTAAATTCAGACAAAATAAATAGATTGTTTCATAACTTTTAAGGATGTGCAGGTGGTTTAATGGATAGCAGCTCAAAATAAATCTGACAGCAGAGTTTGACTTCCAGTCAGCTTCATTACATTCACTTTTGGGCAAATACCCTTGGGAAGTGTATAAATCCACCTCCCCCTCCCAGCTATATATTAAATACTTGAACAAAATCATTGTTATCCTCAAAAAATTGTTATTGCAATATTCACTCACACAAAAAAAAAATTTTTATAGTCCAAAATGTTTTGGTTTTAAATAACCCACAAAGGGTTGATAAACTGTAATAAAAAACAAATTAATCAATTTTTAAATTTCTTTGTAGGTGTTGAACGAAATTGATGAATTACTTGGATGGTTTGGTGATACTGAACAACAAATGACATGGGCTGATCCAGTTAGCTGTGAATCAGAAAAAATTCAGGGCCAACTGGATGAACAGAGGGTAAGTATCCCAAATTAATATTACTGCTTCCTTTTGTGGCTGTTTTCTTTTCCTCGACATGTGTTTGGAATCTCCTTTTTTATTGCTGTCTTAGATTTGGAAATAATAGTACGATAGATAAATAAAACTATAAAGCACAATTGCTCTCATTTATCATTGGTGTTTTTATTGTTTTTGCATGTCTGTATGTAGTTCTGTTTTATAAATAAAATTTTAAATTAGAATTTAAAATTTGAATTTTTTTTTTTAAATAAAAATTTAAAATTTTATTTTAAATTTTTGTAATCTTTCTAGTATCTCATAAAAAATATAAATCAAACTAATATTTTACTTAAATAAATAAAACATTTTTGAAAAAGAGTTTTTTAGAAATTGCTAATAAACCAAGCATACTATTAAACAATGATTCTGAATTTTTCTATTTAAGCTCAAAATAAACACATGAAAGGAATTATTTTATTTTCTTACTTTCAAAATTTGTGTGGTCACTTCCATATTTGATTGCTAAATCTAATTAAATGTTGACAAAAAGGGTTAACTTTTATTTAGCTTCATTTATGTGAAAGTTCTTAAATTTTTTAGATAAAATGCTTTTTGCACCAAGAATATTTTGCCAAGATAATTAACTCGGAAAGAAATCCTATTAGCTTAGAAAGTTTTAAATAAAACTGGAAATGTTTTTCTCTTTTAATCTGGTCAACAAACACTATTTCAAATTTAATTTAATAAACTCAAAATTTGAAAATACAAAATATTTTATATTCATCTTGAAGTGGTCTCTTGTGTCATACATTTGATAAATTACCAGTATAAGAATTTTTCTTTGTCTTCACCCTACAATAGGACTTGTTGTCAATTTTGTACTTAATAAACTATTTAAATGAGTAACAAAAAGCTATTTACTTCAAGCAAATCTTTTATGTACCAAGTCCTTTCAGGCTGTCATGGCTCTCCATAAATTCTATTCTTTTGTTGTTCTAAGTTCAGAGTAACATTCTATTCTTTGCTATCCATCTTTTGTCCCTGTTCTGCTATCCATTCACACAAACTAGTTAAACATGTTACTTGCTGTTTCCCTCTGCTTCTCTTGTTTTCAATTTGTCCAGTAAGTATTAAATTCTCTAGGCACTCTTTCCTCATTATGTGTCTCAGAAATTTCAACTCTCAGATTTTAAGTATGAACTCCCTTGTTGCTCCTATTAAATACTTAGTCAAAAATTTTCATTTTTCTTTTGTCTAGATTCTAAGTAATGAAGTTGGAAATCGTAAAAACAAGGTGCGTGATGTTTTAGCTGCTGCCAAAAAGCTTTTACGAGAAAACAGTCTTGATGAAGAACCAGTGATCAGAGAAAAGATGGACACTCTCAAGCTTCAAATGGATGCAGTAATGAAAATCAATACAGACCGGCTGAGTCAGCTTGAACAAGCACTGCCTCTAGCCAAACATTTTCATGACACCCACAATCAGCTGCAGACTTGGTTTGAAGAACTTGAACCCACTTTGGCTGAACTAGAAGTCATTCCAATCAATGCAGAACAGTTGAAACGGCAACAGGAAAGAGCAAAAGTAAGTTTGGTTGTTTTTGTTCTTTGTCGTTAATATTTTAGGATACTGACTTTTTTTTTTTCTATTTAGTAAAATCTATATTCATACTAAATATTTCATTTTCTTGGTCTTCTCTCTCCAAAAACTGATTACAAAATTGCTGTGTACAGAGATTGAATCTTTAAAATATTTAAGTCAAAGCTTAGGATGTTTAACTCTTCTTTTTTTAATTAACTGTGATGGTTTTTCAGGTACTGTGGGCAAAACATTGAATTATTTGTGGTTACATTATAAAAGCCTTGTTGCTTTATGTATTATCTAGGTCCTTCGACAAGATGTGATTGATCATAAACCATTGATTGAAAAACTAAACAAAACTGGAGCTGCTTTGGTTAGTCTGTGTGGAGACGATGATTCTGAGCGAATGCAAGAGATGTTAGATGAAGATAACAAACATGTTGAAGAAATCCGTAATGCTGTCAGAGAACGGTCCAATTCCATTGAAGAGGCTCTACAGCAATCAGCTGAAGTAAGTTTTCTAATTTACATAATTATAATTAGGTTCATTTTATAGTTTCTGAGCAGTACAATAGATATTGTAATTAACAGTGTAAAAGACCCACCTTTTTCACAAACAATGGCTAAAAAAAATATCCTTTGAGTTTTGTATACAAAGTTGAAATTTATGCCTGCTTATAAATACCCTAATAATTTTTTCTTTTAATATTCACTGCCAAAATGTTGAGAAACTACCTTTTTTTTTTTTTTGGCGGGGTGGGGGGGGCCTTGTCTTCTATGTCCTTATTGTACACTACCCTGAATTAAATACTAAACAGTGGCTGATTATGTGCAAGTTAATAATAGTTAACAGATAATTTCTTTAAAAAAAAAAAAAATTATCCAAAAACTGGGGGTCTTGTCTTCTATGTCCTTATTGTACACTACCCTGAATTACATGATTGAAGCGGACATATGGCTTGGGTTTCAGTTGAAAGAGGGAAGGTATGAATATTTTCTTTGAAGAAACGCATTCAGAACATATTTTGTTAGGTTAAAAGCTATGGTTGCAAATCCTTTTAAAATAAATTCCAAATTATAAATTTATATACTTTTTCTTTTATTAAGGCAAAATACTATTTGTCAAATCAAATTTAATACATAGCTTCTATGGTAATTCTATTGATGTTCTAGAAATGTTTGGGTTTACACTTCATTTGAAATCTGTATTTACATTACAGTATTTATCAACAAATAAATAATAATATTGATATTTACTAATTTTCACTGAGCGTGGTAGTCACAAGTGTCACTATAATGAGTTCAATCCCCAGCCAATGAATTTGAACTCATTGTAATTATGTAATAGTAATGGTTTGTGGAATTGTGAATTAAATACTAAACAGTGGCTGATTATGTGCAAGTTAATAATAGTTAACAGATAATTTCTTAAAAAAAAAAATTATCCAAAAATTTTGAAGTGAAAAAAAAATCTGTTTCTAACAAAGCTAGGACTGTTTAAATTGCATTCAAAATTTTTAGTTTTTAAAAAAAAACATTTTAACCTTCTTTTTTTTTTCCTTTTTGTTTGTGTGTGTGTGTGTGTGTGTGTAAATACCGGAAAGAATTTTCATTTATACAAGGTAACCAAAAAAGTTCTGTCCGTTTTTAAAGGAAAAAAAGAAAACGCTTCACAGTATATGTAACTTATATTTAGTCCTCAAAGTAATCGCCATCGGCATTCAGCACCTTCTGCCAATGTGTCTCCAGCTGTTCAATGCCCTTGCGGTAGAATGGGGGGGGGGGTTGATGCAAAGAAGTCCATGAGGGCTTTGCGCAAGTCTGCTTCATTGGTGAAGGATTTCCCACGAAGATGATTATCCAGGGAGGGGAAGAGGTGGTAATTGGATGGCGCAAGGTCAGGTGAATAAGGTGCATGGCACAAAGTCTCCAACCCATGTTGCTGTATGGTATCCCTGACCACTCGCACGACATGCGGCCTGGCATTGTCATGGAGGAAAAGCACACCTTTGTGATTCACCAGTGCTGGCTCCTTCTGGCGCAATGCCTGTTGCACACGTTTCAATTGCTGCGATTATAGGTCTCCAGTGACCGTTTGGCCTGTTGGTAGCAGTTCATAATGAACGACTTGACGACCTGTCCACCAGACACAAAGCATAATCTTGTGTGGGTGCATAGGCGGTCTTGCGGTGTGAGGGACAGCATCCTGAGGAGACAACCAATGTCTGGAACACTTGGGAGTTTCGTACAGAACCCATTTTTCATCACTCGTAAGCACTCGATTGAATATTGATGCAGTACGGTGGCGAGAAAGCCGCGATACGCAGGCTGCCACTCGTTGTCCCTTGTGGACCTCCAACAGCGTTTGTGGAATCCACTTGCTCAGTTTGTACGTCTTACCTAGGCGGTGCAGGTGAAGTCTGTTTCATCGGAAACGTTGATGTGTCTTGCAAGTTCACCACACGTTAGACTACTGTCCTCTTCAATGGCCTCCTTCTGGACTCTGTCATTCAAGACCTGTGGTCATCCACTGCGAGGCTCATCATGGAGAGACAAATCTCCCAACTTGAATTTTCGAAACCAACGCCTTGCAGTACGTTCATCCACAGCACTATCCCCAAACGCTTGACATATGTGGCGACTTGATGCAGCTGCTGATAAGCCCACTTTGAGGTCGTAAAGCAAACAGCCCTGAACAAGATCTCTAGGCACTTCCATCCTTCTCACAGCTGTCCAGCTTATAACTGATGGCCGGGCATGGTGCATGTGTTTTTTATAACGTCTGATGTTCCTACTTCCAGCTGTCTGAATTTGAAAACAATTGCTACACGCATTTCGTATATATTTCAACTTCATTCAATGACTAATCAAAAAACGGACAGAACTTTTTTGGTTACCTTGTATAATATGGATCGCCTTCAAAATGGAAGAGTCCATATTTTAAGAATTTATTTTTTAACAAGTTTGACTTGTTAAAAAATTGTGTGTGTGTTTTATTCAGTGGAATTTAGCCCAAGTGTCAGACTAGCTCATTTGTAAATTTTTTTTTTTTTTTGTTCTTGTGAAAATGAGGCTTTATTGAATGCTTTAGTTTCTACAATCCACACGATATTGTTTTAAATCTGTTGCACAAGAAATTGTTACTGTTAAATTGATTATACTCATAATTTTGTAGTACTGTAAATTTAAAGTATTTTCTTCCATAAGAATTAAAGTTTAAAAATTTGAACTAATTTTTTTATATTAAAAGTGCAATTATTGATTTTACTTGTGAGTTTAATAAGGTTCACTAAAAATCAAGATTATTTTCAAGTGGAATTTATTAATAAAAAAACAAAAAAAAGTCACCTTGCCAATATCAGCTTTTTCTTTTTTTTTTCCTTAAAGAAAGGCATTTGAAGCAATGAATAGGTGATTGTTTTTTTTTCTTATTAACCTTTTAAGATGTGTTGTGCACAAATGATATAGCTTTGGGTGAAACAAAAAATTCTTAATTGTCATGTTAATAAATATTAGATTCATTTGTGGTATTTTTTTTTTTTTTTTTTTTTTTTTTTTTTTCAGAGTAAAAAAAATTAAGTTGAAAATGTCAATTCTCTCACTCTTTCGTTGGTTTGCTTTTCTAAGTTCAAACTACATTTTACCATAAAAAATATGTAAAAATTACCAAGATCTCAATTGAAATAGAATTAGTCAGTTTGATATTTTGTTTCTGGAAATATTTTTTATACAATTTGACTTTTTTATACTGTTCTAGAATTACAAGTAAATAATTATATAATATCTATTCAATTACTGTCAGTCATATTTTACAAACCAAATCTCCATTTGGACTATTTTACTAATTTTTATTAAAACTTGTACATTAATAAATTTGATGGCCACTTTATTGCCACAAACTTATTGGGAGCCTACAATTGTTCTGGTTCAGACTGTCTAAACTTGAAATGAAAACCTAAATAATTTTGTTTTACTTTTCCTTGTCACATTTGACAGGCATTTTTAATGTTTGTATTCAATGATGTATTAACCTTTGCCTATTTTCAGTTCACAGACAAGTTAGAAGATATGTTGGATTGTTTAGCTACTACAGCCGAACAGATTCAACATGTAGAACCTATATCTGCCCATCCAGACAAACTGAAGGAGCAAATATCAGAAAACACGGTAAAGAAAAATAGTTTTTATTTTTTTTTCTTTAAAATGTAAACATTTTCTTGCTAGACCAGTGATGCAGCAAATTCCTTCTCACCACACAAGCTAAGGAACTTTAAATTAATGGAAATGTAAAAATTTTTTTCTGATAATTATCAGCTAGTGAAGATGCAGAAAAGAATCATTTTCTTCCCCTCTCTCTCATTTTCTTCCCCTCTCTCTCCTACGCACACACATTTTCTTCCCCTCTCTCTCCTACGCACACACATTTTCTTCCCCTCTCTCTCCTACGCACACACATTTTCTTCCCCTCTCTCTCCTACGCACACACATTTTCTTCCCCTCTCTCTCCTACGCACACACATTTTCTTCCCCTCTCTCTCCTACGCACACACATTTTCTTCCCCTCTCTCTCCTACGCACACACATTTTCTTCCCCTCTCTCTCCTACGCACACACATTTTCTTCCCCTCTCTCTCCTACGCACACACATTTTCTTCCCCTCTCTCTCCTACGCACACACATTTTCTTCCCCTCTCTCTCCTACGCACACACATTTTCTTCCCCTCTCTCTCCTACGCACACACATTTTCTTCCCCTCTCTCTCCTACGCACACACATTTTCTTCCCCTCTCTCTCCTACGCACACACATTTTCTTCCCCTCTCTCTCCTACGCACACACATTTTCTTCCCCTCTCTCTCCTACGCACACACATTTTCTTCCCCTCTCTCTCCTACGCACACACATTTTCTTCCCCTCTCTCTCCTACGCACACACATTTTCTTCCCCTCTCTCTCCTACGCACACACATTTTCTTCCCCTCTCTCTCCTACGCACACACATTTTCTTCCCCTCTCTCTCCTACGCACACACATTTTCTTCCCCTCTCTCTCCTACGCACACACATTTTCTTCCCCTCTCTCTCCTACGCACACACATTTTCTTCCCCTCTCTCTCCTACGCACACACATTTTCTTCATACTTACTCTTTCTTATTGTCATATTGTCTTTAATGAATGGCATTTAAAATATAATTCATATACAACTTGAAAGTGACCACAAATAATACAACCAACCGTTTGTAAAGAAAAAATTCAGTCAAGGATTAAAGAAGCAGAATGTCTGAATCACTTTTCGGGGGGGGGGGGTTCTTTGATAGTCTCCCAAGTGTGGTGGGGATGATTAAAAGTAGTTGATTTCTAATGATTCTTGAATTATTTCTTTCTCTACTATTTTTTCCTACATGGTCTCTACATTAATCCCATCCTGAAGCAACAATTCATTTGCTATAATTACAATGGATTACTTACAATTATTGCTTTAATTTTTATTTGTAGCACTTGATAGAAGATATGGAATTGAGACTGACAGCTTTGAACTCTGTAAAGTTCACAGCTCAGGAGTTGATCAATCAAGCAGGTGATGCTGAGGATGAAGCTGTGAATGGTAAGTTTAGTCGCTTTTTTTTTTTTCTTTTTTTATTCCTTTCTCTCCAAGCAAGGTAATAAAGCCGCTAGGATGCAAGAGATTACTGAGTGTTAGAGAATATGAGAAAAGCTATCACTAAGGAGAGAGGACAATAAAAGAATAGGAATTAAGAAAACATAAGATAACAATTGACATTGCATTTTTGTTGACTGGGAAGCAAGAATCTGGAAAAGTTCCACAAATGAACAGTATACTAGAAGAAACTGTTAGGATAGAACTTATGGCTACATTCATCCATTTCAAGAGTAAATTGATTAGACCTTGCTGCCAATCTAGTACTGCACTTAAATTCATAAAGTCTAGGTATCATAAAGAAAAGTTCATCAGAATAATTACCATGAATGTATTTATACTAAAGACACAGGAAAACTATATTATGGTGGTGAGAAAAGGACTGAAGATGAGATGCTAGGGCGGGATCATAACATTGCAGATTCTTCTTTGCATTTTATCAAGAATCTCTAAATATATAGCAGGAACACCAGACCAGATGTGGCAGCAATATTCAAAGCAAGGATGAATGGTAGAATTATAAACAGATAAGGTAAATTCTGGCAAGAAAAATTGTCTAGCATGACATAGTGAACCAACTTTCTTAGCTGCGGACTTAGCAATTGAATTAATTTTTCCATTTCATGTCAGCTGAAATCATTAGTCCGAAGAATCACTCACCTGGAAGGTAGCTTCAGCTATGCTTATGGAAAATAAAAATGGTTCTCTTAGAAGAACAATTTCATTTGGAGGTGTTAAAATTAACAAGCCACTACTTGCCCCATTTAACAACAGATTTTTTATCAAACCAATCAGACTTACTATTAAGACAGGAGTAAATAGTTGTCATCGGCATAGATATCAAGTTGAGAACACCTGCATTTATGCAAAAAGATCTGGAAGAGTGGCCATTCAAGACAACTTTCATTTTGCGATTCTGATAAGATTGAATCAATTCAAAAAGTTGTCCAGAAATACCGTAACCTTTTAACTTAAGAAGACCAGTGTGTCAAATGCTATTGAGATATCCAAAGCAACAGCCCACGCTTCACCATTCTTATCTAAAACTTGATTGACTCTTTAAGCAATAATCCATAACACATCAGCAGTTGACCTAGAGAAACGAAGGCCATATTGCTTATGTGAAAGAAAACCCTGCAATGTGAGTTTCTTAACCTATTCAGAGTTAATTAGATCCCCTAGTATTTTGTCAAAAAGAGGTAGAGTAATAGGCTGGTAGAAGGATCAGATTGTTCGCCTGAGTTCTTAAAGACTGGAACTACGGAAGGGGATTTCCAACCAGCAGAAAGGTGTTTGATGTAGAGTTTAGAGAGAATAGGAGACGGTTCAGGGGCACATTTCTTAAGGACTATTGCAGGGATACCATCAAGTCAACATGCTTTGTGAAGATCCAGTTTAGAAGTGATACCAGAAATCATGAACTGAATTAGATGCATATCACTCAGTAGAGGCTTGGTTCTAAGTGGAAAGTTGGGCAAAGGTACTCCAGCATAGTCACGTGAACCAAACTTGTTAGAGGGTATACAGTGCCTCATGCTATCAGCAAACAAAGACTTGTCCTCTTTGAGGACACGTTTACAATTATTTCAAGCAGTCATGAATAGGTGTCTGTTGTTATTGGAACTATTACGCTGGTACAGCCAGGAAAAGTGATTTCTATGGGCTACAGCAGCTGAACAGGCTGATGTGAACCAAGAAGATTGTGGTTTCACCTGGTATTTCCTAGAAGGTACAAAATCATCAATGTCAGTTTTAACCCAAGAAGAAACCTCTGTGGTACAATTCTCAATAGGAAAGTTAAGAATATCAGTCCAAGGGGTGTCTTGAATAAAGTCATGAAATTAATTCCACTCGGTACACTGGTAGTAGAAAGAATTCTTGTGAATAGGTTTCTTTGTAATAGATAACTCAAAAGAAATATCAATAGATACTACAGCATGATCTGAATTGTCAAAAGGACAAAGTTGTGATGCTCTACAAGAGCTAGGTGAGGAGGTAAGACCAAATCAAGTATAGAAGAATGTTGAACAGATTTATTCAGGAAACAAGTAGGGAAATTCACTATTTGACTGAGACACTGGGCAATGGAAAAATTGAAAGCTAGAATACTGACACATCAATAACATTAGAATGCTTAAGCCATTTGAAATAATGAGCATTAAAATCAGCAAACACAAAAATATTTGCAGTTTGATGTTGAGAAAGAGCCATTTCTATATGATCAGAAATGTTGTTTAATATATTACAGTCCTGAGAAGTAGAGCAATAAAGGGAAAAGAAATAGCTAATAGTGCAATAACAAAAGTCGAGAGCACATGAAAGAATCATCCGGGAACACAAGAGACAATTTCCTTCTAATTGGGAGATTATCCAGAATATAAACACTGATGCATATGTATGCTAGAATCTTTTTGTCAAAGATAGCCTGGAATAGAAAATTCATTGGTAGCAATAGAAGAATTTAAATTAGTTTTACAAAGTGCAAAGACATCTGGAGACTGTTTCAAGAGAAAAGATTCAACACTATGGAAATTAGAATGAATGCCACTAATATTGGAGAAATGAAGGTTGGGGGTTGTTTACTGGTTTACATGTATTTCTTTTCATTGTATCTTGTCATAAGGTTTGTTTTTAAGAAAAAGCCCAAAATAATTATCACTATCATCTATGGCAATACAAACTGGCCAGAAAACTAAAGTATAATGTGGCTTTAGTGTTGCCCACCAGAAATACATGCAAGAACACATAGCCATGCACAACATGGCATTTCAAATACCCTGATATTATGCAACTGTTGATCAGAGCAGCCTCTCTAAGTGCTACCAAAGAGTTTGGGTTCCTTACTACCAATCAGAAGTAGCAACCAGAAAACTGCCAACCCGGTACCCTCATAATGAAAAGTTGTAGCCACTGATAAGTCAGATCACCTAAAAAGTTAAGACAGCTAAATCATTATGGCCATGATAAAAAGAACCAGTAAACCATACAAGGGATAAACCTCTACTTCTTTCAATAAACATGGAAGGATTACTGACCAGGTGATAGGCAAACCTATGTACTCCAACTAACCTGTTTACAGCACAGGATGCTGGGTGCTTTTATTGAGACACCATCTTTAGGGAGGTTTCTGAATAAGGCTCTAGATCTCTTCCAGGTCAAGGGGAAGTTTTGGGTTTTTTTTTTCTTCCTCTATACCATATTAGTTGGTGCCAATATTAACCATTATTTCATAGATTGTTAACAAAACAGATGATGGCACTCTGATGTTGAATCCTTTTGGTAGGATAGTGTTTCTCTGAAATACTTGCCTATTCTTTCAAATCAAATGCTGCTAGAATTCCTAATAATGAGAAATAAGTAAATTATTTCTTAGTGATACAAAAATTAAGTATAGTGCAAAATAAACCAGGCATGTCAAAAAATTACTGTAGAAACAGAAAGGTGTGTGGAGTGGTAAACCTTCTTAAGCAGACATTTTTGATCAACCATAATCAAAAAAATTATCAAAAAGTTAACAGTTTGAACCTAAGCAGGTGGATACTGCCCAGAGACATGAACAGCTCAGGGTGGGAGATCCATACTTGTCAGGGTTCAAAGGTTTAAAATATTAAACAGTAAGACAAAAGTACCAATAAAAATAAAGTAAAGCATTCTTTTTCTACAGTAATTTCAACATGTCTCTACTTGTTCATGCTATAAGTAAATTTTAAAAAAATTTAATGCTTTTTCATTAGTCATATCTAGAAAAAAAATTGGGTAAAATCAAATTTCATTTTTGTTAATTCTTTTTTTTTAGTCAAAAGCATGGGAGATAAACATTTTTTAATTATTCACAATATTTTAGTTGAAAGAATTATGTATGTAATGAAGTTGTAACTTGGACCATGATCATCTCAAAGTAGAAGGGGTAAATAATATAGATTCAGACCCAAGCTATTATAACATTAGACTAAATAAAAGTATTATAAATCCAAAGCCTTACTGAATTTATTAACTCAGCAAGGTGAATGTTAAACACTTTGTATTTTATTTACTTATATTTATACTTTGAAAAAAAAAAAGTACTGTTACCAACACCAATTAGACTCCTCCATTTATGAAAAAAATGGCTTACTATTTATATTTTTAATCTTCCCTATCAACTTAAAATGAGTAATTCTTTTCTAATAAATTACTTGCCCAAATTTTGCCCTTACCTTTAAAAGTGAATCATGTCTGCTGTTATGTTCAAGTGAAAAGTAGATTACTTTTTAATTATTTTTATTTTAAGTATCTACCAATTTTCAGAAAATTTTGCCATGGCTGTCGATAATGGAATAATAAAGAATTGGTTTGGTACATTTTATACCTTTTTAATTTTACTTGATTTTCAAGATGTTTTAGGCTTTAATGTATGAAAAAATATTTAAAAACTAAAGTGTTTATATGAATAAGATTTCTGTTTTGACTGAAAAAAAAAAAGCAACTCTTGTTTAATTCTCCCAGTATAATATTAAATTCACTGAAATAATTATTTACTTTGTAACATTTATTGAGTAGCATGTTTATCTTCTTTAAAAATAAGATATTTCCTGCAAAATCCTCCACCTCCAAACTTTTTTCATACTGAATTTTATTTTCATTTGACAGATGTGAAACAAAAGTTAGATGAACTCATTCATCTATATGACAACATTAAGTGTATGACAGAAGAACGAAGCAAGGCTCTTACTGAAACAGTTGAAGTGTCTGAAAAATTCTGGGAAGATCTAAATAGTTTGATGTCTACACTAAAAGATCTCCAAGACAGCATATCTAATCAAGAACCCCCAGCTCTAGAACCTTCCATTATTCGTGAACAACAGGAAGAGCTTGAGGTATATATTTAATTTACTTGAATTAACAAATTATATTAGCAATAAAAATCCCCAAAATATTTCTCCCTTCCCATTTTCAATAGATTTGATAATTTTTTTTTTTGTGTTGATTTTTAATAGATATTTTTAACATAAGACTTAAAGATGTCAGTTTTTATATTTTTTATCTTTTGTTATCTTTTATGTTAACATTTTAAAATTATTTGTCAATTCTTTATCATCACCTATTAAACAGGATGTTTAAGCCAATTATTTTTGTAATCAAATTTTGCATTGCTTCTTCATTATTTGAATTTATTAATATTGAAACTGTTTCTAAGAATGTGGCTTACTTTTGGAAATAAAATGTTTTCTTCCAAGATGCCTTGAAAGGCTTTAGTTTGTAATTATTTTATGCCATTTAATTAGACAATCAAAGAAGATATCCAAGCATCTCAAGCAGATTTGGAAGATGTCCACCAGACAGGTGAACAACTGGTCAATCTATGCGGGGAGCCAGACAAGCCAGAAGTTCAGAAGAATATTGATGATCTTGATACAAGTATGGCCAACATAAACAATGAATACATGAAAAGATCAAGGACACTGGAAGATGCTCTCCATAAAGCCGTTAATTTCCAGGATGAACTCATGGTAAATTCTCTACAATTTTATCATTTGTGCATTGCTTAGAAATTAATTATCTGTCAAGATTTTCTTTTGGTATGGGAGACATTTTCAGGTTTTATTTACATAAACAGGAAAGAACATGACTATAATGTTAAAATTATTACAGAAACAAAATATCTGAATAAAAATATCTGAATAAAAATATCTAAAGGTAATTATACATTGGATGAGTCTTAAAGTCTTTTATTATTATTATTATTATTATCATTATTATTAATCGGATTATTACTTAGCTCTTATATTAATGAAAAAAAAAATAATTACTAATTTTTCAAAAATAAACATTTGTTTTCAGTGTACATTTACATTTGTTTTGCTGTCTTCTAATCATTGTTGTAGAATGCCTTCTTTGCTGACCCTTTAGAAAATGGTTTTGACTCTATTAATAAAATTGTGTAGCATATTAGTAGATACAAGGTATTCAAAGGAATTTATTTTATAAAGTACACTGATTGATAATCGATATTTAATAAGATTTTTAATTTACAAGATATGTGAAAGTTTATGCATGTGTTTACAGGCTGTCTTCCATTGTATAATTTTAGACAAATTGATTGAAAAAACAAGGGTCCTTATGTTTCCATTATATTAAAAAGAATTTTGTTATTTAAGGAATAACATTTTTTTTAAGTAAGATAACAAATTTTAGGGGCTGACAAAGAGTTTTCTCTTAAAAAAAAAAAAAAAAAAAAAAAAAAAAAAAATGTTCACATTTGATATTCCAGTTATAAGTTAAGTAAAATGAAAATAAACATAATTACCTAAGATTAATAATAAAGTATATAAAAAGATTTTGTACATTCATATTAAAAAATATTTCTTTTATTTTTCTGAAGCTTTATCCTTGAACATTAGTCTATAAACCTCTCACTTTAGCACTGATAAGCTATGTGTGAGTTTTATTTATAACATTTTATGAATTATAATATAAATTTTTTTCATAATAATTAGTTTAAAGTATATAGATTTTTTTATCTGAATGTCATTTTCTACTTTCCCTTTTTACATTATGCCAAATTTGTATTTGTATACAATAATCAATCTCATTTGATTAACGGTAATCTTTTTTCTTTGTTTTTTTTTCTTCTGTCAATTATAAGTTTTCATTTTCTTTCAGAAACTTTTGGTTTGGTTAACTGGCACTGAACAAAAGTTTCAGTCCATGAAACCTGTTGGTACTGACTTTGAAGACATTAAAGAACAAACAAAAGAACTTAAGGTATGTCAGAAGACACTATAATTCTTTGTTTGAGATGTTCATTAAAATTAATAATTTTGCTCCATACTATGAGATAGTATATTATTTTTTTTGCATTTACTCAACCCCCCACAAGATCAGGTTGTGACACAAGGTCGGTTTAATGTGGGGAACCTGAGCGCATACACCTGAGCTAGGAACAAAAATTGCCTGCAGCCTCCACTACCGTTGGGTGTGCTGGCCTCGGTGCGAGCACCTATCTTTCTCAGTGGGGCAATGAGAGGGCGTAGCCTCAGGCAGCTGTTCCCCAAGGCTGGGCACCTCACAGTATAATTTTCCTCAGTTGTGACTCTGTCCTTTGACAGAGCGAACCCTGAGTGCACTCTGCCCAAAAACACACACAAATGAGAGATAATAAATAGATGTGTTACAAACTACTTGAGAGTGCAATTTACACACTAAGAGATAGTATCTTATTAATGTTAAATACTACAATTAGTACCCAAACAATGATTATTTTAGCTCAGTCTCCCTTGATTTAGCATGTTTTATATTCATTAAATGACACATAAATTTCAAACTTGATATGCTTTTCTTCAATGCTAATCTGTTTAAAATTAAATATTAAAAGTGAAACCTTATAACTCTTTTAAACGATGAGTAGAACAATTTGAATTTTGTATTTTTCTTTATATTGCTGAAACCAACAAGAAATAAAATGCAAGTGCTTGTAAAATCCAAGATTTCGTCAATATTTCTTATAATCTTTATGATTCAATTAAAAGAAATTAGTATTTCAACAACAAAATCATTCAAATTCACTGAAATGATTGCTGTCATATTTTCTTAAAGTAAAACCTGATTTTTTTTTTTAATGTATTGATTTCTTAAATGGACCTTTGCTATTAAAAACTTTTCTAGGAATTCAAATGTCAAGTTGAGCCAAAGCAAGTGGAAATAGAAACTCTGAATCAACAAGCTGCAGAACTTTCCAAAGACTGCTCTGCTGAACAAGCCACCTATGTGAAGGAGCCAATGACAAATGTCAACTTACGTTGGGATATGCTCATTGGAAACATTGCAGACAGAGAGGTACAGTCTTTTCATTTCGTTTTTCATTTTGTCTATTTTTAAATCTATTTTATATAGTGATACTTTGAATAATTTGAAAATAATTGTTTAGTTGTTGAATGGATCTTTAATTCATTTTGCTCATTTGCAATTTGATTGTCAAATTTGTAATTAATGCACTACATTCTTTTTCATAGATTTATTTTAAAGTTAATTTAACTAATTTGAAAATTTTCAATATTTAAATACTATCATATTATGACAAAATGTAAAGCTTTTTGAAAGAAATAAGCTTCAAATTGCATAGCATAGCTCTACAAAGGTATAAATTATATTTGTCTTAAATAGACCTTTGAATAGGATTCCAATGTATTTCTGATTTATTTGGGTTTTTTTTGTTTTTTTTAAGCTTTTTATTTTGTATGAGTTGAATAATAAAAAAAAACAAAAACAAACTAGAAACCGTTACTCAAATATAAAAGGGTAAGATTTTTCAAAATAGATTTTTTTTCTCTTTTTCAGCGAAAACTTCAGACAGCCCTTTTGAATGTTGGACAATTTGATCATGCTCTTAATGAAATCATTTCTTGGTTGGCAAAAACTGACCAAGCAGTGGATGATGTCCAGCAACTGTTTGGAGATCCACGTGCTATTGAAATGGAACTTGCCAAATTAAAGGTAATCATTAGATATGTATTGCTTCTCTGTAGTTACCCAGTAATCTTGTAGCATACTTTCATTTTTTTTTTTTTTTTTTTTTTTTTAATGACATACATTAAGTATAGCAAAATATATATAATAAAAAATTTGCTTTTGGCAAAATGTTAAACTAAACTTTTTATTGTATATTTAAAGGTGCATATATATTTTTTCTCTTCTTTTCTGGTTAACATCTCAATGTTAATAAATCACCTAGGATTTTTACAGTAGCTAAGTATGCTTTCTAGTCATCACCACATAGTAAATGTTGCATCGAAATGTCTTGTTAGGGTTTCAATTCTATATTAATCTTGATGCAAGTATCTATCATATTTCCTACATAAATTTTACATTGCTTAAGCCTTTATACTGTCTAAATTTACACTCTGAACAGGTTCTGCAGAATGACATTCAAGCCCATCTCCCAAGCGTTGATTCTCTCAACGATGTTGGTCAAAAGATGGCAGCTGCTGAAAGCAATTTGGAAGTGTCTGTTATCAAAGGCCGCTTAGAGGAATTAAATGCTAAGTGGGAAGTATTGTTGGATAAAAGCAGAAACAAGAGGCATGGTCTGGAGGAAGCTCTCAAAGAAGTAAGTAATGGTTTAATTTTTCCTTGTACTGATAGAATTAAATTAATTTTTATAAATGTTAAAGATTGTGATCAATAAGCTCTTAAAATAATCATTATAGTTGATGTCCTTTATTAGATAAAGAAATACATTCATTTGTGTGGAAATTAAGAATTAAATATACATATGTATTGCTTTTATTTTAATGTTAATTATACAAATAAAAGTGAAATTATTAGTTGTGCTTGTTCTAGATTCCAGAAAAATGCTGACAGTTTCAATGAGTATTTAGTCATTTAAAAATTTTTTTTTTTTTGTTAAAGTTTAGCTTTACTTGAAACCACTATAAATTTCTTAAATGTTAATTTTACTTGTCTGAAACTATATCTAAGCTTTTTGCACTACAAAATACTGGATGTTGCATATTTCTAATTTGACTTGGTAAATCAAGCCAGAAACATGCTAATTCAGTTGCAAATGATTTCAAAACTTTGAATTCTAATCAAGTTACACTGAAGTGAGTTTTATTTATAAAGAAACCTTTCTTTTTAATCTGAAGTAATTTTGATATATTTAGTAATTTTTAAGTTCATGTTTTTGTCATTGACTAAAATGAAATCTTTTTATTATAGGCTCAGTCTTTCACAGGAGAAATGCAAGATTTACTGATGCATTTGGGAGAGATTGAAAATCAGTTAATTATGTCACGTCCAGTTGGTGGCCTGCCAAACACTGCCAAAGAACAACTAGACAAATTTATGGTAACTAATTGCCTTGACTTTTCTTTTTGGAGATTTTGTGTAGATTTTTATGCAGATAATTTTTAGTGGGAAATTTTTTATTTTTTAAAATTTTTTTTTGAAGCATTTAATGAAAAAAAATCCATCTTAGAAGTAATTGATTCTCTGTACTGATGAATAGTTGTAAGCTACAGTCAGTAAAAAAAGTAAGCAGCCACATGTTGCTTGTATTTTTTTAATTTTTTTTTTTTTACCAGACAAAATTTTGGCAGAAGTGAACATGAGCACAAGTGGCATGGTTGATTTGCATATGTTAGCCTGATTCATATGCAAATCTTCACCTAATAAAAACACTTGGCATCAAATGAGCAACACTTTAGATTTCAAATAGGTACCATGAGGTTATGAATCTGCTGCATGATCGCTTGTAATTTGAATGAAAACATGTCTCCTGGAATAGTTACCCTTCAACAATTATTGCTGACTATGTGAGTCCAAGTAAAAATGAGCGACACACAACAATATAAGACAAACAATAATGTATTTACAAAAAGGAATTACATGTGACAAAAGGAAAAAAAAAACTGAATCTAACTAAAATAAGAATGTACTTGTTTGTGTGTGCAAGAGAGTAGAAAAAATCAAGAGAAAAATCATGAAAATAAATGTGCCCCAGTAGGAGATGCTTTACCCACATATGAAGAACTACATCTTATATCCAGAGTTAAAAAGCTGTAAAAGAGAAAAGAGACTATGGAAATAAATGCACACCTTTTGATAGGTTTAAGGACCATCACTTAGAGAGAGGGAGAGAGTTTTTTTTTTAAGCAAAGTCAAGTGAGATAACCACAATTCAGTGACACAAAAGAGTGAAGATTGGAAGATACTGAACACCTTTACAAACTACAATATTATATAAGAAATAGATTAGTTAAGTCATACTGAAAGAGAGCTTGGAGAATTTGATACCCACTGCATATATTGAAAGCAAGGGAGATGAAGGAAAGTAGTGAATGATCTACCTAACAAGCTTTATGTAAATAGATGGAAGAATACGGCTTAAAAGTGATAGCAAAAAGACAAACCTTAATACAAATGTAACTCTATCCTGATGGGACACATGCATAGAAGAACACTACGGACCACCTTTCAATGATGATGTTTTTAATCTGGTTATAACAATGTATATGATTGAAATGTGCCTGGTAAATAGAGAAAAATAATTTTCTTTTTTTATTTCTATTATTAATTCATAACATTTTCAAGGATAAATTTCTAT
>OZ038483.1:21149819-21197319 GCA_964036315.1 Acanthosepion esculentum | reverse complement strand
AATTTATGATCTGTGATAATTTTATTATGAAAAAAAAAATCTTTATTTTTTTATTTTTTTTTTTTTTTAAACTATTTATAGAACCTGCAAAAAGATATTGCCCGCAATCGGGATGCTATGATTGCTTTGGATAAGAGAGGTACCCACCTAAAATATTTCAGCCAAAAACAGGATGTTATTCTCATAAAAAACCTCCTGTCCAGTGTGCAGCACAGATGGGAAAAAATTGTATCAAGGAGTGCAGAGAGAACACGCCATTTGGAACGTGGCTACAAGGAGGCTAGACAGGTATCTTTATTTTTCTCTTTGTATTATAATTGCTAATACATTTCACATTCAGCACTGCCTCATTCGTCTTTAACCTTTTCTCATAAGAGGCTTCAAAAAGACATTTTTTTCTGTACATTCTTCAACTTTAGTAACGTTATCACACAAAATACTGATGTCTGTGATGTTACAACTCGCACACGCATGTGGCAGGGGAAATTTTGGTTTTTTTTTAATTAAAAACTACAAATAAGAATTCATGTTTAAAGAGGTTCAACCAATATTTTGCAGAATATTCACTACTGATCATAAACTATATTTTATGAGTGGCTTACTTTCAAAATACTCGGGCTTACAGCCATATCTTCTTGAAACACCAGTTCTTGTACAATCATCAAAGTTAAGCAACATCAAACCTGGTCAATATCTAGATGAGTGACCACTTGGGAATACCAGGTCCTGTAAGCTTGGATGTATGAATAGTGTAATGATAACGGCTCAGAATTGGAAATCGGAGAGCTGAGTTTCAGTTGGTTTTGTTGTATTCACTTATGTACGAATACCCTTGGGAAAAGTAGGAATCCACCTCTTCTTCTCCTGCTATAGGTTAATTAGTAGGTCTTTTATCAATAAATCACTATCTCCAAAAACTTCTTAAAATCTAGAAATATTTTCTGAATTTAAATAACCTGCAAAAGGTCGATAGGCCATAAAAAAACAAATGAATCAACAATGCCAAAACAAATTACTCAACATTATTTCAGATTTGGGAGACTTATTGATTAAAAAAAACTTTTCTTGAATTTATTTTCATAATTCACTTAATATTACTACTTTTAATAATTGTAACAACTTTTTTTCAACTAATTTCTTGAAAGATGTAAGCTTAAATGCTATATGCAACTTTTATTTATTGAATAAGTTTAATATTCTTCACCAAAATATTTGATAGTCAAGTCATGCATTTCAATGCAAATATTTTAAATATTTAAATTCAAAAATATTTTACTGATATATCTAATAAGAACTGATTAAAGAAAAATTAATGTATTCAAATTATCTATAAATATATTTGTTCATGTTTAGTAATGAACAGATTAAAAAGTGACTATTCAATATTAGATTATTGGATAGTCACCTTTTTAATTAGTTGATACTATCATTCTAGATAAATAAAAGAATTAGAAGAAGTTAAAATTGATTTGTGCAAATAGTAAATCATATTCATATTTTTCTGTTTAGTTCTTTTCTTCAAGAAGTTACATTTAAATACCTGCTCTTTTTACAGCTTCCAATAGGCACTTGCAAAAAATCTATTGAATCATTTCAATAGGGATATCTGCATTTGGAATGCATATAGATTAGTATAATGGTGGTCTTGAATTTTAGCTTTCCAGTTGCTGACAATAGATAACCAGTAGGTTTGTTTATGGATTTTTATGTGTATGTAGGTTAGTCTGTGCCCCAGTCATTAAGTCCAGTGTTCATATCTGTTAATGATAGTGTTCGAGTAATCAGTTGAAGCAATGAACACCTTGTGTGTCATGTGAGATAAAATTAACCCACTGTGGTTGATTACTGAGGAGTTGTTCAACCAGTACTCTGAAATTGTTAATGGAAGGACAAAGTAAATGGCATCTTATCTAAGCCGAAGAACACAACAAAAATTTCTATATCCAATAAGAAGAAAAAAAGAACTTATTTTATTTTGCTTGCTTTTTTTTTTCTTTAATAATATATTTAAGTCGAAACAGATTCCATTTAGTATATATAGCTTTATCAATATGTAAACAAAGTTAAGGCATGACTAAATTATGTGACTGATGGGAGGGTAGTAACCTAACTATGCATTTGCACATTTTGAACAACTGCTACTATATTTGTCCTGTTGACAAATAACTGTTGACTTCCTGTCTTTGTCACACCTGGCTTTTGCTGAAAACTGGACAGCTAACAGATTGCCATTTCTAGATGCTAGAAAACAAAGCAAAACATGTTGATTCCTTTGATGCTTTGGTCGACCCATTTGTTTTTGACCAAGAGCAAACTACTGAAATTCTTCTCACCAAATTCTGTAAGAATTACATAATCTCCAGAGAGTGTGTATGTATGTATGTATGTATGTAAAATTCGAGTTAGTTGTAATGTAGGTTTATGGTGATTTACTATCTGCCTTGTCTTTTCACAGTTCCATTCATTATGGAAAGATCTTCTTGACTGGCTGAATGACGCTGAAAAAGTTCTTGATGCAGACACGTCTACTAGCAATGACCCCGCTAAAATCAAAGTGCAAATTGCTAAACACAAGGTAATTATCATTTACAAAAAAAACAGTAATTTAAAAAAAAATCCTTTTTGTCTTGTTTCTTATTTTTCAATTAGTAAAAGTTTTCATGGTATTTGTTAAATTTTGCATTTTAATAATTTGGCTTCATCATTTTACTTTCTAATGTTCTTAAATACCAAGAAATATCATTGAAAACTTTTTATTCTGGTAATTAATTTGTTAATGATAGAAATTGACTACTTATGCAACATCAAATTTTTTAAAAATTTGAAGGTTTTATTTTCTTTCATCTTATTGAGCATTAAAAAAACTTAATATTTGTAATTTACTTAAATAGAATTGCTATTCAGATGAAAAAGCATTCTTCATGTCATAATTTTAAAATTTATTTTCTTCAGTTCAAAAGAAATAAGCGAACTTCAATGCCTTACTTCATGATCAGCCATTAAAGTTTTTTAATGCAAAATTAAAATTTTTCATTTTCCTATTTGATATCCTATAATAGTAATAATTGTTAGATAATTTATTATATCATGTTTAAGTGTTTGATAACTTACATGATAGTTAGCAAGTTAGTGCATTTCTACCATGGCTTAAAATAAAATTTAAAATAACTGAGTTATGGCCAGTTTTATTAGAAATAGTTAAGTATTTCCCTTGGATAATAGTGTTCAAGTCTAGGTAAAAACCAGAATTAAATGATTTTTCATTTTTTTTTAAATTAATGAACTCTGATATTTATATAAAAATTATATCTGAAAATATTGATGCCTAAATATGAACTTTTATTGAGCCATTAATTTATTCAAACTTTTTTTTTTGTTTTTCTAAATATTTGAAGAAATGACATTTTTAATTTATTTGCTTTGACTAAATTAGAAGAATGTCATTCTTTTTCACTTTCTAGGAATTCCAACGGAATTTGGGTGCTAAGCAACCAGTATATGATACAATTAATCGCACAGCCCGTTGCCTTAAAGACCGTTGTCCAAAAGATGATGTTCCTGTTATACAACAGATGTTGGGTGAACTCAAAAACAGGTGGAATGTTGTTTGTGGAAAATCTGTATCCAGGTATGTGCAAAGATCTTTCTTTTTGTATAAATTATTCTTGTTTATTTTTGGTTTTGTTTGGCTTGTTTTGCATTTTCAGACTGTTAATTATTGAACAATATCTTTGACAATAACGTTATTACAAATGAAATGCTAAATTATTTCAAGGCTCAATGTTTTTAAAAATATCTGAATTTTTTTAATAGACATTTTTTAAATCTCAAGTTTATCAGTTTACATTTTAAAATTTAAAAGAAAATTAAATTAAAAAATACCTAAACTGAACTGACAACTTACACCTTGCTTTATGAAAAAAATAATTTTTATTTTCTTTGCTCCAATTTTAATATTCATCCTTTTCTTTATCTACTATAAACACCAAGTGGTTATTAGTGAAATTTTCAAGAAATTGATACATGTATCATGTATTGTTGTCGTTACTTGATTATTTTAGCTTTGTATTATCAGACATTAAATTTGTTAATGACTGTGAAATTAAGTCAGCTAAAAATCACAATAACGTTTTAACAATTTTTATTTGATTAAAGTCTTGAACAGACTACAATAAAGAAACATAATTCCAATATCATTCTGAGTTTCGCTATTGATATGAGTGAATAAATATTCATCATAATCTCCTTATACATTGAAAGCCTATATTATTTCATTAAGACTCCTATATTTTTAATATTCAAGTTATCAATAAATAGCATTATATATGATGTTAAATAATTTTGTTTTTATTTTATGACAAAAAACATGTTGAAAATGAATTTTTTTCTTTAATAAAAATACAAGCAATGGTGTAATTATTTATGTATAGATGCATGCATTCCCTATGATCAAAGTATTGCCCTCATCACTTCTGTCTAGAGTCAGTGTGTAGTATCTGTGTTTATATATATATATATATATATATATATATTTTAAATAAAAACAGATTGCTTTAAGGTTCCATATAATAAATTATTTCACCACAGCCCTTTTAAAGGACAGTGGATCATCAGATTTATTTCCAAATGTTGAAATGAAAAAATGAAAATAAATTTACACATTTATGACGGGCAATAATAAGGAAACTCACGAAGTGGGGGCAGTGTAGGGGGGTAGAGAGACAGCATTGAGTTAGATGTAACATTTCTATTGTTTCAAATTTAATTTTCGCTGAAATCTAGACATTGACACTTTAAATCTGTTAACGGAAGTTATATTTTGATTAGGAAGTGGGATGGACAAAGTAGTATATAAAGAAAAAAGAAAAAGAAGGAAAAAAAAAAGAGAAAAAAAAGGAGAGAAAAAAAGAACATTATTTTTAGTGGATATACTTCAATTGCAGTAATAAAAATGTTTCCAATTAAAATTAAATCCATTAATTCATGCTTTCAATATTGCTTTGTTTACATTTTTGGATATGAGTAGATATGGGCTTTTCAGAAAAATCTGAATAACGAAATGTGCTTTCCTTAAAAGAGAAATAGAACTTTTCTAGGCTGGTCACTCTCTGTGGCCTATCAGTCTAAAATCAAATGGTGATTTCTCTTACAAAGAGAAATTCAGGTTCAAACCCTCACAGAAAGTATGTTTTCTTAAAGATTTCTCAAGTGTGTAAACCAATAAATATAATAAACACTGTTTAAAATAAAATATGGATATCCACTAAAAATAACATTTGAAGTAATAAAAAATGTTAAATTAAAAATAAACGCATTAATTCTGTGCATGCGCATACACACCTGGCTTATCGCCACATCATGTTGAAACACAAATTCCTGTAGGGTCACTGAAGTTAAACAGCATCGAGCTTGGTCAGTATCTAGATGGGTGACTACTTGGGAATACCAGATGCTGTAAGCTTGGATGTGCAAGTGGTGTAATAGATAATGGTTCAGAATTGTTAATCAGAGAGCTGAGTTCCAATTCCAGTCAGGTTCATTATATTCACTTACATGCAAATACCCTTGGGAAAGGTATGAATCCACCTCTTCTCCTCCCAGCTATGGGTTAATTAGTAAGACTTGTATCATTAAACCATTATTATTTTCAAAAAAAATTCTTGTGATCTAAAAATATTTTCTGGTTTTAAATAACCTGCAAAAGGTTGATAAGCTGTAGAAAATGAATGAATTAATTAATTGATCAACACACACACTGCTTTATATCAGTTGTGAACTAAACATCTTAAACTGTCATTTTGGTTACTATAAATATCATGGAAATAAATTTTACCAGTACATTGTTTGCTTCAAATTTGACAGCAATGTTTATCATTCAACATTTTTTATGTGTAGCTCCTTGTAATTTAGCTTTTTCTTTCTTTTTTCTATTATGAAAATTTTGTTTCTGATTTACAAGTATTTCTTTATTGTTGTTATTTCCAGGCAAAGAAATTTGGAAGAATCTCTATTGTTTTCTGGTCAGTTTAATGAGGCACTTCAAGCCCTCTTGGACTGGCTCTCAAAAGCTGAGCCTGGATTGTCTGAAGAACAACCTGTTCATGGGGATATCGAAACGGTCAACAATCTCATTGAAGCACATAAAGTAAGTAGTAAATTTCCCACAGGATATTAGTGAAATAAATCAACTTTTCCTTTGTTGCTGACTGAAAATCTGACTGAATTATACATTCTCATCTACACTTAATTTAAATTACTTCTGCAGTAAAAGTGAAAACGGTAATGTATTTTATTAACAGTATTCTTGCATTCACATTACAGAATCTTGATTGATTTTTCACTGGAAGCAAGATTAGCTTGTGTTGTTTATTAGTTGAAGAATTTTGGACTACTTTTTCTCACCAAACCTACAATTGATTGTTATATAGTCTATATCCTGGTTTGAATAATTTCATAAACTATTTTAATATTATTACTGCTCTCTTTTACAAGTATACAATCTATGGAGATGTAAAGATGTACTTCTTTTGTGTGTGACAACAAACAAAAGGTTAATATTATTATAAAATTGTTTGTTTCATCTCAGAGTATGACTTTTAAATATCAGAAAATCGTTAAAACTTTGAAATTAAAAAAATTAGTATATGTGTGAATTTTCTATGCGAGTTGATTATAAAATAGTGAATTTTGGGGTACAAAATGACAATATGGTTGCCTTTTTGTATTTTATAGGCCTTCCAACAAGAACTGGGTGCTAGATCTAACACTGTCCAGTTTGTCCGAAAAGCTGCTAAAGAGCTTATAGAGAAATCGGAGGAAGACACAACTCAGCAACAAGCCCAGCTTATAGAGCTGACCACACTGTGGGATCGCATTTGTACACTCAGTGTTAATAAGCAAGAACGCTTAGAACAAGCTCAAAGAATGGTAAGCTTAAAAATTTCATTACTGCTCTTCCAAGAAAATATTCTTTACTTTCAGTACCAAAAAGATCACAGGTGAAAAATATCTATGTATGTTGGGTATCTAAAATAATTTATATAAATAACCCCCAAAAGATAAGTTTTTAGGTTTATTCACATTTTCATTACTCTGTTACTGAGAAATTTAATGATTAGCTTAAATACTACTATAATATATTTCTCAGATATGTTAATAAATAAATCTTTCAGTGGATTTATCTTAAGTTTAAAAAAAAAAAAACACATTAACAAGTATATCATATTTATATTCTTATAAATACCAGAAATTTATAATGTAACATTTCTCTCTTGCATCCTTTGCCAAACCTCTGTAATTCCCTCCCACACTTTGGGAAAAATTAATGTACATTTCAAATAATGTTAAATATAGTTGTTGTTGTTGTTAATAAAATAATTCCATTTAACAGAAGTTATTTAGAAATAACACATAATTATTTATACATAATTATATCTCGGCATCCCTCGTTCATGCACATATGTAGTCACAAGGTAAACAAATCCAGTTCGATGAAGTCCTAATGTATGAAACGTGTTACACTTAGTTATATCCAAATTTATACAACTTAGTGTTAAATTCTGAGCCATTGGTCTCTTGTAAGATCATTATCTGTTTATTAACTTTACCTTTCAGTTTTTAGGAATTTTCTTATATTACCTGCATTCTATGTTAAGAACAAAGATGTTATCTAAATACATTCAATGCAGCTTTGTCTCTGCTGAGTTACTTTTATAACATATCACAAATTGATTATCATTAAATGACTTGTTGGTTTAAGGTGCCTTGACATGGCATAATGGTTAGTCTAGTTGACCATTACTATTAAGTAGTGGGTTCAAATCTCAGTGGATGCCTCATAAAATTTAACATTAAATGGCCTAAAAAAAAGGGGGGGTTGACATTCAAAAGTTGGTCATTCTCTGAGTGCTACTGGTCTCACATAACCCAGCACTACCTGCAACATGGTTGGATCATACATAATTAGATTGATTCCCTCACCAGGCTTTTCTGTAGAAGTGGCTAGAGACACAGCAGGACTAAAAGCCAAAACCCGTCAAAAGGCAGATTAATCTTCTTGCCGTATCAACAGCCATCTAGCAAACAAAATGTGCAAGGACATAGAAATACCTGGGTTGATGTCCAAGTGTATAGTAATGTGTTTTAGTGATAGGACATCTTGTTTGCCTCCTGGGCAACCGCTGTTTGTCCAAAAGGTGTGTAAGGTTCAGTGCAGATATTATACACTAAATCATTCATATGCACAGGTGTTATTTTGCTTTATTTCCCTTTTTCTTACAAAAATATATTCAGAATAAGTTGTGTACTTTTGAAATTTGGTATTTAGTGGAGTAATGGACAATGGCTCAGATTGGGGAACTAGAGAGCTGCAATCCTTAAATTTTGGATTCCCAAGTTTTCATTATTGCGATATTTTTCAGCGTGTTTTTTTTTTTTTTTTTTTTTTTTTATACATTGTGGCAAATTTTTTTTGTAAGAATTTTTATAACTTGGAAATAAACTCTTGTTTAGATGCATTTCAAACTTTGGAGAAATCTATATTATTCTTTTTCGTTTGAACTGTGCATGTAGAGTTGAATTATGTTTTCTTTTTAAATTTTTTTTTTTTTTTAATTATAATAAATTTTGTTTTATTTACAAGGCTGACGATTTCCATAAAAAAGCTCAGAGCTTATTGGATTGGCTTGCTGAAGCTGAAAGACAACTACGTTATCAAGGCTCATTCCCTGATGATGAAGCTTCCTTACTCAAACAGAAAGAAGAGCACAAGGTAATTTTCTTCTACAGTGAAATAAATGCAACAAAATATTTTTCTTGTCTCTGACAATTAGGAATGTTTTGTATTCATTTGAAAGTTCTAGTACTATTTTAGTACATTTAATAAGTACTCCTGTATATTTCATTTGATATAAATACATAAATTTTGTAATAATTATGCACTTATTCACCCATTCTAAGTTGCATTCAGAAGTTTTTGTATCTGTCATATTTGAAGACCTTTCCTTTAATATTAAAACTTGACAGATTATTTTGCTGACTGTAAAATTTTGTCTATCTTGGCAACTATGGCATGTATGATAGCTATTATTTTATCTTTAAGTTAATTTTATTTAAATGACATCTTTCTTTCAGAAATTTGAAGAAAACCTCCTTCGAAAAGAAACCCACTTACGTGAGGCCTTAGCAATTGGCCAAGAGATAGTGACAAGATGTCACCCTGATTCCTTGTCTTCTCTCAAACAATGGTTGTCCGTCCTACGTGCTCGCTGGGAAGAAGTAAGTCACTTTGTTTGTATTTCTAGATTTCTATGTTTATTTTGAAAGAAAGAAATATATATATATATATATTCACTTCTCTTTAATGTTGCTAGATTTGGTGGTTTTTGACTTTTAAAATCATTGTTGATCATAATAAATTTCATAGCATCTTCAAGTTCTTTTGTAAATCAGTGAATGGGATGCCGTACTTTCATTAATATATAGTTTACTCCTGTGATTACTACTATATAAATAAATAAAAATAGAAAATCAAATCACAAAATTTTAAGTTTTTAGCTTCAACATAATTGTCTATAATTTTTTACAAGTTGCTTGATGGCATAATAATTTTAAGAATGTGAAAAATGTGATTCTGCTATCAGTTGTACCATTTACTTGGTAGTATTTTCTATCAGGTACATGAATTTATGGTGTGTACTATGAAAATTGAACTTAATTGTTTAAACTTATTTGCTGATAATTTTAAGATGTTTTGAATGATTGCATTTTTGTTTTTGAAATGCATTCATTACTTCTGGTTTTATACTCATCTTTGAAGATGCAAGAAATTTTTTCTTTCTGGTTAGCATTTATGTAAATGGTTACAAAAAGATTGGCTTGTTTCCATAACCAGCATCATATTCTCAACTTTACTCACTAAAGACCACCAGAATTTACGTGGTTCTTTGGACAAGACCTTCATAACTGTGTTTGTAACTGACAACAAAAGAATTGTGTTTGCATTATATGAAGAAAATGTTTCTTGATGCTTGTTTATTTTAGAGACTAGAATCTTTCACTAGCATATTTCAATCTTTTCCTGTTGAGCTATTTAAAAAGCTATGCTTTGAAGATATTATTCAGAATATTGATTAAATGAATCCTATAACTGGAATAATGTCTTAATTTTTGAAAATATTTTGTTTTTTTTATATTTGTTACAATCCTTTTAAGTGAGACAAATTCAAGCAATATTTTCATAAATATATTCCTACATATTTATGATTCCTTTGGAGTTTTAAAAATAATTTTATTAATACTATAAAAAAAACATTGATTTTAAGGAAGGTATTGTCTATTCTCTTTGCAGCTTACGTCTTGGTGCAAACAGCGAGGAGCTCGTTTGAATGATGGCCTGCAGGCAGTGCGACAGAATGCCGCTTTGTTAGAATCACTGCTGAAATGGCTCGCTAATACAGAGAACATGTTAGTTGAACAAGACCAAGTTATGATACCTGAGGATATCACAATAGTCCAACAACTGATTCAGCAACACCAGGTTTGCTTTTAGTTTTTTCACTGAGAATTTCAAATATTTCTCATTGTAGTCTTCCCTTTGTCTTTCAACTACTTTAGTTGGCAGGCTAGTTTTAAAAACCAGCCTCACTTTAAGTGCTTAGGTCTTGTGCTTAAATTTAGTCTAACAGATGTCTTTTACACTCTTGTTTATCTTCAGAGCACTAACATGTTTTATATTGTTAATGTTTATAAAAGCATTTAAACTTTTTTATTGCATTGTAATTATTAGAATGACAAATTACTTATTCACTATAAGTGAAAATAAAAGGATCATTTCTAGTTTTATCACTGGTAATTTATATTTCAATAATTGTTTTAGAATCATTTTATTCATAAGCAAAATCTTAATATTTAAAAAGAAATTGCAAGAAAAGAATGCTTTGAAGAAAAAACAATTTATGAAATTGAACATAGCAGTTATGTTTCTGATTGGATTGTTTTTCCATCTTTTGCCAGATTTATACATTAAAGTGTGTAAATAGTTGGATTATATCTAATATTTTTTTTTTCTCTTTGGTAACTTAATTTTCAGGACCTTCAAACAGAAATATCTTCCAAACAGCCAGAAGTTGACAAACTCACAAAAACGGACAAGCGGAGATTATCTACAACCACATCTGATGCGTCACATATTCCTGTCTACAGAAAAGCCAGGAAGTCTATTAGCAATATCAGGTACTATTTGTTTATTGTTTTTTATTATAGTCTGCTTTTCTACAAGAAATAACTTTTACTAATTTGTAAATATAGTAATGATTATTTAGTATACAGCAATCCTTATCAAGACATTTACAATTCAACCTTTTAAAGGAAATGAAAATGTTGTAAATTTCTATAAATTTGTAAGAACAAGAAATGTCAAGTAATTTTCCTCATGGCATTTATATATTTGACATTTATAGTGTTAATTAGTTGCTGAATATATTTTATGAAAATATTCCTTGGTTGTCATTGATCATCCTCCACCAGAGATGTTCTTTCTTGATGGCAAATTGCTGCAAGACACTTCACATAATGATAAAGATGTATTTTAACTCTGGTACACTGGGAAAAAACAGTCATAATAAAGAAATTTTCAACAATAATTCCAAAATAATGTGAGCATTATTTTTATGCTAACTGCAGTTATTGTGTTAATTGATATTAGTAAATGGTTTATCCTTTACACCCACAACCTACCATAATTAACAATTGTGGAGTTATAGGAAAGTGCCTTTATAAAGAAATTTCTGTTTCTTGAAAAATATATGTATATTTTATAATGTTATTAGAATATGATAGGTTTTAACATATATTTACTGATATATTTGGCATCATTGTTTGACCAAAACCTTCTCAGAAAGTGGCTAAATACCCTTTCTGAATTTTAACTTTATTTGTAAAAGTTTTGGTCCATAACAAAATTTTCCACTTTTAGATTGGGATCCAGGAGGAGGAGGTCAGTTGAATTACTCCCTTTTCTTTGGAAATTGTTGTAAGTCATTTATGAATTCTCCCCACTGTTTCAGTTCCCTCCAGCGCTTGTAGTCTGTGAAATCAGGGCAAGACCAATGCCTAAACCAAATGAAGCCCTGATCAGCACTACAGCAATGTTTCTTGCCACTTCAATTGTTAAAGTTATCAACACCTTCAATCGCTGGTCCCTCCCCCTATAAAAAGCATTGGCTTGCACAGGAATGAAAGTTATCGATGCATCTTGGAATGTATTGTTGTAAAGAAGATATTGTCCTGCACAAAAGGATATTTTATTGCATGCATGAATTCCATTTAATGCTTTTGTTGTAAATGTTCAATGTTGTACATTTTATTTATTAGTATAAAACACTAGAAAGGTTACTGGATTCACTGATATACATTTTTTTACAGGGATTGGTACAATCTCACTTTATAAATTTGTTTTTCTAGAGATGCTTTTATATCAGCTGAACTGCTTTGAATGAAGACTTTCTTATAAACTTAGTGTTTCAGCTGTTGCACCTGACCTTCCTGGGTGTCTGTCATGCTTGATAACCTTCTTGGAATTTTGAACTAAACCCTTTATTCAATCCATAAGAATAGTGTTCTCAATTTGCCATTTGTTCTATGGAACACCTGGATGAATAAAAGGTGTTGGTTAAGAGATTCAATTTGCCTAGCAATCAGGAATTCAATCTTTGGGTCAAGTATGAAAAAGAAATGTTTTCTGCTCTTGTTCAGTCAAAGAGACAAGTGATATCACAGGGACGAATTAACAAGATATGATTAAATGAGATGAGATATCCACATATAGCATGCACTGCATAATGAGAACAATTTATACCAGTTGGATCAAATAAATGGGTCATCTGAAGAAGGCCAGAGGACACAAACATTATGACAATAACAACTATGATCAAGACACTAACCCAAAGAAATCAATGTATAATAGGGAAGCATTAGTGGATCATAATATTAGACTAAGTACAAATCTTTTGCCAGAGAAGAAAATTCTGAGGACACAATAAGTTGTCCTAGAAAAGCCTGATATTAGCAAAGTAAGAATGCTGGTTACTTTGTTATAACAACAGTCATTTGAAAGGACATCTTGCTAAACTTTGGTAGGTTTAAGTTTGTTGTAATGGTTATATCAAAATATTGATCAAATTTTATAAAAACTCAAAAAAAACCCCAAAAAAACAGATGAATTTGAAGATTTATCCACTGTTAAATGTGGAAGCAGGAGGTTGGGGAGGCGGTCATAAAGATTCTCTTACTAATTAGACAAATAAGATAAGCAATGATGAAGATCTTTAAAAAGAATAAAACTAAGTATTACTTGGATTTGACAATAATCTAGTAAATTAGTTTTAATTGTAAGTTATTTTTGGGGGATGTAAAAAAAGATCCTTTGTCATAATTTGTATTTTGAAATAATTATAAAACAAATGTAACATGGTTTGTTCAAATGTACCATTTAAAAAAATGTACAAAGAATTTTTAATTTGTAGCATATTGGTCTCATCATTGTATTTTATTAAGAATGAAAAAAATATTGATTCAGTAATGAATAGTTTCTGATTTCACTAGGGAAATCAAGTGATGCACTAGCTGTAAAATCTACAATTTAAAATGAGCTAATTAAAGACATGTTTTTTACCTCCTGCCTTGACACATTAATCTATTCTGCTAATTACAAAATGGTGACTATTTCTTATGGCTGTTTAAGGGGTATAACTTAGCTTTACTGTGTATATATGAGGGGTACTGAAAAGTTCTTGGCTTGAATAAGAAGAGACAAAAATATTTCTGATGTTTGATCATTTGGGGAGGTGGCTTAGGCTGAGAATTTTTCAGCAGTCATAAATACACACGCACACAAATTTTGGCAGAACTGTTTTTTTAAACTATCTGCATGATAGTCTCTATGTAATTAGAAGTTTTGTTTATTTTCTCAATCTTTTTTGTCATTTCTTTAGAATTTGTCTTTTTTAAGCTTTTTTTTTCTCTATTTTACACAAATGTCTACTTTTCATTTGATGATTGATAAACTCCCATTTTTCAATACTTTTATTAATTTTGTTGTAGCTTATTTTTTCATTTCAAAATATCTGTGCATAATCCAAAATTTGCCTTCTACATGAAGGCATTAAAAATATAATTTTGTCTCTTTGACTTATGAATCTTCACACATTTTCCTTTTAATATTGTCTGTTTTTTGGGGTTTTTTTCTCTTGAAAATACTCAAGCTTGTCTCTTATGAAAGCAGAATTTTATATTAATTCTATTCTATCAATTTTCTTAAGGTGTAGTAAGTGGAAAATATTTGTAACATTGTTTGGTAAGTTTTGAACATTTGCTCAGTATATAAAGAGTAAAATTTTCTTTAAAATGAATCATAAAGGATTCATATGACAGTGATTCATTTGATTCTCAAACTCTCAAATCTGTAGAGGGGAGAGTAAAAAATGCAGCTATAAAAAGTGGATTTTGTCAGATCTAATTTAGAGCTTGTTCTTATTTTTCTAATAGTACATTGATTATATGAAATATTGTTTATACTCTAGCATTTTCCTTTTCATATGCCTACTGAGAAGCTGAATTCTTTTTAAATCTTAGGTAGATTTTTTTTAGTATTATAATTTTCCTGTTTTTTTCAGATTATTTAATCAGGAATTTTGGCTTTAATTTTTAATATTTTTGCTAAAAATGTGTAGTCAATATTTGCTGCAATTAAAACATGTTTTAACTGGTTTTAATATCTTAAAAAAAATATTTAAAAAATGTTTTAAAATTCCAGCAAAACATTAAAACCTTTTGAGTTTTTGTAACAATAAATTTTTTCATTGCTGCATCTTAGTTTTTGTTAATTAATATTCTAACTCTAAGCAACTCTTTTGGTTTGTTTGATATCTACAATATTTCTTTAGTTAAATCTTTTTTATGTGTTAGGTATTCGTCTCTTACACAGTAAAAGGCTAAAAAATATTTATAGGATTTTATTTAATTTGAAAGTTTTCAGAATCGGCAAAAATAAATCTTGTAAAAAAAAAATATAAGCTCATTTGATTTTATTTTGATTGCTTTGTTTTTGTATATTTTCACTGTTTATAATAATTCCTTTGCTGTTTGCAGAGATAGTGGTCGACGTACTCCAGAGCCACAGTTTAAAAATCCACGTGTTGGAGCCTTATTTAACAAATGGAGGCAAGTTTGGCTTTTAGCAATGGAAAGGCAAAGGAAGCTGGAGGATGCCTTGGAGTATTTGAACGAAGTAGAGAAAATGAAAAATTTTGACTTTGATGATTGGCGATCACGCTACTTGCAGTGGATGCATCATAACAAATCTAGAATAATGGATTTCTTTAGGCGTCAGGATAGAGATCATGACGGGAAAGTGACTAGAAAAGAATTTATTGATGGAATTATATCCTCAAGTAAGTTTTACTTTTTTCTTTTTCACTATAGTTTAAATGAGTATATATTTTATAAATGTTTTAACTTTTCTTCATTTTGCTATTTTTTTTTTTTATGAGGTCATCTAGCATCTAAATACATAAATACCCTAATAATAAAATATAAAGAATTGATCATGTTATTTTTGCAAACATTGTGTATATTTATGGGTAGTGATATTTTGAATTTAGAACAAAATATTTTTGTTCTAAACAGAAATGACTATCCATTTTGAAATTATTAGAAAATGTAACACTATGAACTGCCTATGACCACAGTCAAAAAATGCAACACATCTCATAAATTTCTTCTAATATCAAAGCAGATATGAATTCCACCTTTTTTGTATATGATACACTTACTATCTATCAGTAGCCAAGGTCTTTAAGAAATACAGAAGATAATAAATATATAAAATTAGGCACAAGTATACTGTAAATTGTATATAAATTTAAAATTGTAAATTTTTTGCCTAATATTGTAAGCAATGAACTATTCCTTCTTGCAGAATGAATTTAAGTATAATTCAGAATATGCTAGTTTCCTAGATATAGAACAATCAAATCTATATTCTGTGCAAGTCATTAGGTGATTTTGAAAATCATTGAGGAAATGAATATAACAAACTTGCTTTCCTAGATTTTTCTATGACTAATGTCTACAATAAATAGTAACCAGTAACTTCAGTTGTTGTTCTTTTGCCAGTTGTACATTATTGTTGTTGTTGTTCTTTTGCCAGTTGTACATTATTGTTGTTGTTCCTAATTTAAATTCAATTGAATTCCACCCTGTGATGTAGATTTCCACAAAAAGCATTTTCTTTAGAAAGCATCCAATTCATTCTCCAAAAGGTCATGTTTCAATGTAAGCTGATACCCAAATGCTCCTGTTCAATTTTCTGTTTATAATCCAGATTTCAGTTTGAAAAATGGAGTTACAAATTTAAAAGAAAAATCCTCCTCCCCTAATTATCCATTACAAAATTATAAATGCATGTTGTATGCATGTGCATATGACAAAATTAGTAGCTTTCACAGAAAAATTTTCTTTTGTAAATTTCCCTTCATTAATTGAATATGTAATTGCTATTTAAAAAAAAAAAAATTTCATGTATTGTCTTTCAATTGAATTTCTCTTGTTTTTAGAATTCCCCACGACAAAACTAGAAATGGAAGCGGTTGCAAACAAATTTGATCGAGATAACGATGGTTATATTGATTATAAAGAATTTGTTGCTGCTCTAAGACCAGACAGAGATGTAAGTAATTGACTGATTGGATTTTTAAAGATTTAATTTTGTCTATAAAATTAACATTTATATATCCTTTTAATAGGCTTCTCTTATTTTTTATGTCTGTTATTAAAATAGATATAAATTCAACTTTATTCCTTTGGGGAATTTTGTTTCCTATAAAAGTTGATCTGATGACTAATTTAATCCAAAATTGTTCTATTTGTATTTAAATTGAGGGAAACTGAAAATATTTGAATGATTGGCAAAAAAACTCTTTTGATTTACAGTTTTAGTAGTTTTAGATCAAGTGTTTGTTTTTGAAAGAATATTTTCAAGATTATTAATCTAAGAATGTATTGTTAGAAAACAACTAAGCTATTCCATATGTCAATAAAATTTATTAATTCTTTCAATATCAAGTTTGCTTCATTTGGATATTTTTCTTTTAAACAATATCTTTCCTAACCAAGAGATTTTTGAGAAACTGGACTCCGTCACATTAAGAAATATCTTTTTTGTGGGAAAGATTTCATTGTAGCCTGATAATGGTTGCAGTTACATTTGATAGGATTCACTAAAAGTATATGTGAGTTAATATTGCCTTTTCAGAGTAGAGTTGTTTTTGCTTTCAACTTGGTTTAAGCAATGTCCTTTAGTGTATAACTAAGTCTACAAACTAAAAGTTCTTAATTGAATTTTAGTTTGAAATTTTCACTGTATAAGAATCAATTTGTCAGTATACTTAATGCTTCTCCATGGACCACAAAGAAGATTGTTGAAAATATTTTTCCTTATTAGTCTACATACTTATTGATGAACATATGTATGTAAATATACAATTTTATAAGTGAGGAATTAAAAGTATGCTTAATTTACCAAAGAACATTTACACAAAGCTATTTTGATTGAAGATTTGAAATGACACTAACTGCAAGTTTAGTATCTTAAAGGTAAATTACTTAAATTAGCATTCCAAACTTTGAGTAATAAAAGTAATAGAATGGTAAGTTGTAAAATTTTCAAACCAATATTTTTGATAATCTGAAATATTTTCCCTAATATCATTTGTCATTGGTAACTTGGAAATGAAAAGTATAATTTGATTCTATTTTGGGATTTTTTTTCTCATAAATTTGACTTAATACAATTGCTTCTTGTTGACATTTTCTGGTGAGCATTGAATATTGTTTCCAGTAAGATATTTGAACTTTTTGATAAAATGATCTTTACTTTTTATTAACAAATTCTATAAACTTCAAATCCTGTCATTTCTGTTATTTCCTTTACTTTTGTTTCATTTTAACTGAAACCAATTAAGTAATTTTCATTTCTTGGTGCGGACTATTTAAATCAAGTTCTTTTCTACTGTACATGGATCTGTGTCAATGCCACCTTGGTATGTTTGAAGTCATTAATGACAATAACAATTGTACTCTTATGTACTGATTAGAACACGGAAAAGGTGGTGTGGACAATGTTTAAGAAGAATTAGTTTTAGAGATGAAAGAATAAAAACTCATTTCACTTTGTCATTTTCTTCAACAAGAATTTCATTTGAATGCTGTAAACATCTGAACTATTCTATAATTTGGGTTATGGCTAAGAAGTAGTTTTACTGATTGTTTATTAGATAGACCTTATTCAGTGTTCAAATAACTTGATTATTTGTAATAAAATAGGCAACAAATTTCTATGGTTACATTGGTTTACTTGCAGTAGTGTCATTTTCTTGATGAGTGTCATTTGGGCCATTGTACCCACTGACCTTCTTAAAGTTGATATAAATTGTAACCTCTTGTGAATTTCAAATTTAACCCTTTATTCAATCCACAGAGATAGAATTACTAAATAAAGAGATAAGTTTGAAATTCACAAAAGGTTACTCATTATGCCAAATGAAGAAAACTAGTGTGGACAATGTAAAGGTGACTAGAAGAGCAAGGGCTCTAGACTAACTTTTTTCATCATCATCATCATCCCAGATTTGCACCCCCCCCCCAAAAAAAAATTTAAACAGTCCCTTAAATCATTTTTGGTCTCGTTTATAGTTAAAAGTGAATATAAAAATGAATTAGTTAAATTTTACAAGTAATTTTTATAGGTATAACAACTTTATTTAATCATTTTCATTAAATCACCTTGAATAATTATACACAAAAATGTTCTTATTAATTTTCATACTCAGTAACTTTATACTCCTTAAGAATTGTGTTCTATGCATTCATTTTCCATATAAAGAGTACTAGTGTATTCCAGCTATTCAAAATAAGTTTTTCTCAATAAATTGTCATGAATATAGTTTCCATGTTTGTTTAGCATTTTTAAATTCTCAATTGTGTATTTCCAATTCAGTTTATGATAAACAAAAAAACAAATGTTGATTGTTAGTGGCTCATTAAAGTTTTTTAACTGAAAATTAACAGAAAAAACAATTTTCTTTGTTCAGTTCTTACAATTAGATACTAATGTTTTTCACATTTAGAAATAATAAAGATATCTAAATTTAAGCTTTTCCACCTTCATTTTTCACTTGGTTTTCACTCTCCAGTTTAAAAAGAAGCACTTAACTTTTGTTTATTTTGTGTGAGCACACAGGTATTCCATTTATTAAAAGCCTGCTACTATTGGTGAGATATAATAATTCTTTTATTTATTATTTTAAGAAATTAGATGTTTTTTGAATAAATGTTATAGTATTTTAATGAAAAATTTTATCATTCCAAACTAATGTTCTATTCTCTCAGAGATAGCATTAATCTTAATTATTATTATATATATATATATATATATATATATATATATACACACACACACACACACACAAGTAAAAGGATTCTCGCTTAGCTGATTGATGTTACCTTCATCATTACAACTCCAGAGATTCATAGATGAAAAAATGCAACTAACACTAAATAAAATTAATTAGCAAGAATGTTTTAAAATGTCTATAAATGCACTGTTTTGGTTATGCTCAAATTGTAAAAAAATTTTTTTTTTTTTTTAAATTGCAGGTTGAGCATTTAAAAACATTATAATAAAAAGATTTACCTCGCTTAACATTAATTTTAAATTGACTATAGTGGAGCATGTTTCGTACACATTTACAAAAAAACTTAACAACTATCAATTACATTAATTTTTTGTCTTAGCAATTCACCTCTGAAGATGATCTTGCATGAAATTGAAAGTACTTTGGAAAATAAAAGAAATAGCCAAAACTATGCCATCTCTCTTAATCAGTTTTGTAACAGCACTAAGAAATTGATCTGTGTATTTGAGAGGATTAAAATAGAAATAAGTAGATTATTCAACCAAATACACATACATACATACATACACACACATGCATACATTCCATCTAGCAAAGCTTGTGGTCATTAATGAACAAATTTAGGACAAGAATTCATTGGATAAAATGTATATTTTGTAAATATAATGGTTTTGGGAATTTTAAAAACCAGAAAAATTTCAGTTTTTTATCTTTCAATTCAGAAATAAAATCATAGTCAATATAAATTATTTTCAAGCTATTTAAATTTTTTTTTTTATTTAATATTTTATATGTTTGCTTTTAAATTTTTAGATATTTCTTTCTGCCATATCTTTCAAATATTTCTGTTTATTAATGCGAGATGAATGATGTTTTTGAATTTGTAGACTGGAAAACCTGCAACCGATTCAGAGAGAATCCAAGATGAAGTCAAGAAACAAGTATCCAAATGTACATGTGTCACCCAATTTAGGATCCATAAAATTGGCGAAGGAAAATACAGGGTAAGATTTTCATTTGTGCCTCTTCTCAAAAACCCACTCCAATTTCAGTTACATGACAAAACGTAGAACTTCTAAAAGCTGATACGTCAAAGTTTTAATGGTTGGGGCATCTTTCAATCCTCCCCCTTTTTTTTTTTCTTATTTTGATTCTTGCATTTCTCTTGTCTTTTAGAGCAGTTGCCAACTGTTTATTTAGGAATTATGAAAACTTGCAACAACCATTGTCATTTTAAAGCCACAGTGGTATGATTATTTAAAAATTCAGTCCAAATGGTCATAAGAAATAGCGCTGTAGAAATTTGCTACTGTGGTGAAATAAAAAGAAAACGGCCACCAGCGAGTAAATTCGAGCTCTCCCAACTGGTAATCCAACCTCTAGTCGTTCCTTCTTGAGTTCTGTCTCAAAATCGCACAAACAGACTTTTCCAGCCGCCAACCGCGAGCGTCACTCCAAGCCTTTCTGCCAACTGGGAAAAACTAGTTGCTTTTATATTTGTCCATATACCCATAATCCCTTGCGTCTTCATGCGATCCCATAATTCATTGCGTCTCTGTCCTATAATGCATTGCATATTCATTGCGTAAAAAGGCAATGCAAGTCCCCCCTTATTCTCTTACGTTATCTGGCCGAGGACGGATTACGGCAGAGCGGTAAGTGCTTTTTTTCTCCTTCATTTCAACTGCAGTAGCCTTACATGCTAAGCAAATACAGGCTCTTTTTTTGGTGGGGACAAGGCAAATTGCAACCAGTTGTGCTCGTCCCAGGTTCTGCCTCATCATGTCTGCCACAGCTACATTTAATAATAAAAGGGTCAACAGTCATAATGACAAAAATATTTAATTTGACCCACCTCCTTATTTATCTTTTTCCCATGTGCATTTCATAGAATAGATTTTATACCTCTCTTAACCTGTACCCTCCATGATCAGTGTATGTTTTAGCTCTGCCACTAATCTTCTTTGATTCGGTTTCAATTTCGAAATGTTAGTTCCAAATATAACTATTTCAGCAAGAATCTTATCTTATCTCTCTCTATATATACATTTTTTTTTTTTTTTTTTTTTGTTAGAAATTTTATTATAAGAAAAAGAAAAAAGCATTTTATGATTAAATTTGGCTCTCTTCAAAATATTAGCCTTGATTACTGCAGCACAAATTTTTGGCATTCATTGCAAAAGGTTTCTCAAAGTATAAGTTTGATAATTGATTCCATTCTTTTTTCAATGAGAATAAGAGCTCTTTTTCATATTTTTGGATGGAAAGGTTTCACTCGTCTGTCAACTTCATCCCATGCTAATTCTGGGATTGGCTTCAAACTTTTGAACTGTAGTGTATATTTGAAGTGTTTTTGTTTTTTTTAAATAAATAAATAAACATTAGCCATTATTCATTTATTTAAGCTCTCTATGTATTCATAACTTCTAGTCATCTTTGGGTGACATCTGTGCTTGTATTCAACCTAGAAAGAAAATTCCACAGAAAGAATTAAGAAGAAATGTAAAGTTATTTTATTTAACTCTTCGAAATATGAATAAAATGCCAACCTATAAATTTTAATTGGCAATATTGATTTAAATATTTTTATGGTAAACTTAAAATTTTTCATCACTTGAAAATTTGCATCATTGGACTTTTTAAACATTTTTATTAATTTTTTTTTTTTTATATAGTTTGGTGATTCGCAAAAACTGCGTCTTGTTCGGATTTTACGCAGTACAGTAATGGTGCGTGTCGGTGGAGGCTGGGTTGCCCTGGATGAATTCCTCGTGAAAAACGATCCATGCCGAGGTAAAATTCACTCCCATCTTTCTTTGCACTTTATATGCACTGTCTTAATAAAACACTCTTGTCTTTACAGTATTCTCTTAGAATGATTTGAGATCGTTGAAAAATAAAATTCTCTCTCTCTCTTAATAGCTATTCATTATCCATATTCAATCAATTCATTTAATTTTACTAATCTGCCATTCTTAATATTAAATAACTAATTCCATAATTTCTTTTTTGAATTTTATCATAATGCAATAATTCTAGAAAAAAAAAAAATGACCATTTCTATCATTTTCATTATAAATCATGATCTTGGCATTATGTAATTTGACTATTTTAATCTTTAATTTTATATCTAAGCAAATGCCAGATAAACCAGCTTGAAGTGAGATTTGGAGGATTAAAAAATATAAACTGTTTTATTTTATTGAGAAAAGCTTACTTGTGAAATAAAATTTCTATTTTTAGAACTGGTTAGCTTCCATTGTTGGCATATAATAAATACCACTGGAATTAGGTTGTATGGTTAAAAATTTAATATTTTGGCTTGATTATACACTGAGGGTGTGAAATGATTTTGATCTTTTAACATTGCCAACTATGCAATAAAGTCTTCATAATATTAAAAGCAACAGAAACATCTCTGTATTCTTGTGAATTTTTAAAATACAAATACAGCATTCAAATCCTTCTAAGACTTTTTCTTCTAAGCTATCCTATGTTTTATTGATGTATACATATTTTATTTAACTTATTGTGTATGGGTCGGGGAAACTTAAACATTTGGTCTATTTGAAATATTTAGTCATGATGAGGTGCTTCCTCAGTTGAACAATTCCTTTATCTATTTGTTATCCTCCTGCTAGATTTCCCTTCAATTTTACTTCCTCTATTTGTTTGCATGTTGTAGTTATCTCAACCTTAGTCTTATCCCATTAAAACCTCCTTCTGCATTTTCTAAGATTATGAACAGCCACTCTTTGCAATCAACATTGCTGATTGGTCAACCTTTATTATTATTATTATATTTAAGCTGCAATCTTAAAGTTGCATGTTTGTAATCAAACAGGAGACAGTTGTTCCAAATATATTCCTGTTTCCCAAAAATATTGACCTCTGATGTCTTGATAAAACAACTTCAAATATTTTTGTCATTTCTTCTTCACCTAAAAATCTATTCTCAGCACCTGTTTACATCAAAGAACTCTTGATCTCCAAAACATTAAAAAAAAAAAAAAAAAAGTGGGGGGGGGAATGGCAAATTTTAGTAATGGTTTTAAAACTCCTCATTGTAAATCTGTTGAAATGAAGTTCAGGTTTGGATTTGCAATTTGCTTATCTTTATTTCTTTATTAGAGTAGTGAAATATGTTTTGTTTCCACTCTTTTCAACATCACCATTCCCTGAAGAACAGATATAACTTTTATCATTCATATTCCATATGACTAGATGGCCTTTTCTCATTTGTTCTATTTGACTTGAATCTTTAATTTTGCAATGAGGCAAAACTCTGTCATTTTCCATGATTAGCTTTTGTATAAAGGATGTTCAGGTCTGTGATAGTAGCAAACTGATTGAATCTGGTCTTCTTTAAACCCTCAATAAAAATCTGTTTTGCGCTATGATCTTAGGACAATGTTTTTTAATCTATTTGTTGGAAGGTATGAATAGCTGTCATAATTAATGATTAGTGCAGAGGTGTTTCTTTGTATTACCAAGAAGTTATTTAGCCATATTTAGTTAAATAAAATAACAGGACCTAATTCATATCTATATAGTTTTTACAATGAACTTCTTCTCTGTTAACAAAATAGATGTCAATCATTCTGAGGCTTAACCTATAAAATCTTCAATCATTAACTTTCATAAAATCATATTTGCTTATTTTATGTTTTTAAATGTATACAATCTGAGTGTTGTTGGTAATCATTTTAAATTTCAGAAAATAACTTTTCTAAATTTCTTGTATTTTTCATGTCTTCAGTAATTCACAAATTTTTATTAATTTTTAGATAAAAATTATTTTTCATTGAATAACAATGAGTGTTTTGTGTAGATTAAAAATGTCAAGTTCTTGAGACATCAAGTTAAATACAATTGATTCTTCGCTTGTTGATTTTGTTCTCTTTGTTCTTAATTGTCTCATTCATACCTAGGCTACTGATATTAGAGTTCATTTTATAATTTAAAATGGAGATAACATTTCTTCATCTGTCATTTGCCAGTCATGATGATATAATCTTTTACACTTTGTAATTTTTCACATCTTATTACCAAATCTGCTATCAAAGATTAGTCATTTATTGTCTTAGTTTTTTTTTTGTTTTGTTTTAGCTGGTTCATAATGTTGTCATTTATTTGATGTTTTGTACAATATATGTTGTTTTTATTTTTTATTTTTTTATTAAGTTTTATCTGCTTTTTATTATATGCTTTTATTTTTTCGGTTTGTCCTTGCTGTGAGTCTGTGTTTCATCTTGTCTGACCTAGATGATAAAGAACTGCATGTCATTACAGATCAGACAAACAAAGGATTCTTATATCATCCTTATGTAAGGATGAGTTGATACTATCCACACTGTTGTCATTTTAACATTAATACAATAAAGTATTTACTGCTGATTACAATTGGAAGGAAACTATTTAATTCAGGAGTTTTTCATCCAGTTTTATCACTCCACCACTTTTAAAATGCTGTACATTTTGTAGATTTTTCTTCTCATAAGTCTTTAATATTCTATTTATCCTTTTCTGTTTTTAAAGGTATTTTTTCTAAAACATTATAAAGAAGATATTAATCTTTAAAACATGCATACCTTTATCATCTGATTTCATCCACCATTAGAGCCAATGCATTGGGGGCTTTCTTGTTCTGTTTGAAATATCTTTTTCATTTGTCTCTCAGAAGAAGCATCATGTTGTTCCGAATTCATTGAATATCACACACAATCCTCTCCATATTGGAAATACAGTCAAACACAACTGGAATATTTAAATGTATTCATTAAATAACTATTCAAACTTTTTCATGGCATACAGCTATAACAAGTTAATAGATTTTTATCATGTTTTGTCGGATGTGAAAATAATTTGAATCTTTTTGTTTACATTTTTATCCATTTGTCGATTCACCTGGAAATTACTATTTTCATATCACTTTCATTCACATCCATTATCACCATGATCAATTCAGAAGTTCAGTTCACTTTTAATTATATTTACAAAATAAATCTTCAATCATCTTTTTCTTCCTTTATCATATCCATAAAATTTTGCAACAAGCTTGCTTGCCATCTGTTCAGAACGCTCATACTGGAATCTTTATACCATATTAATATGGGACTATTTGTCTAAATTATTTTTTTTTAAATCTCTTGAGTCATTATGGTTCAGTTAAGGTTTCCAGGAATATATTTGTTACAAAACATTTTTTTTTGTTTGACTGCAAACATGACATGTAGGATTTTTGGCAAAAATAAAGTAGCTTTTTATGAGAAAACTTGCAGAAATTCTTTATATTTGATGATTAAACTAATATATATAATCAGAAAAATACATTATTTTTCAAAGTGAAGAAAAGAGTGTGTGTCAGACCTCCAACGTATGTTAAGGCCTGAATATGACAATGAATCTTATTCAAGATGTTCTCTTTACTTGACTTTTAAATAAGTTTTCCTCAAAATTGAATGCTTTAGAACTATGATGTGATATCATGTATCAATAAATGCTATGATGTGATATCATGTATCAATAAATCTCATTTGTTTAAACTTCAACGTGCTCTCTGAGATGACTAAAATATTTAGTATTTTAATCAGATATATCTCAATAAAACTAAGCCAATTGCAGCATGACTGACTTTTTTTTTTTCATTTCAAATTACACATTCTTTTTAATGACAGGGCGCTACTTGATATTTCAGTTAAAAGAGAAGACTTAATTCATTTAATATTAACATACACAGAAAAAAAAATTTCATTCAAAATTGATTTCAATATTCTCTATAAAATTTGTATTTTTTCATATTATGATTTGTTGTTGTAGTGTCCTGTTTAAAATATCTTTCTAAAGTAAACATTAGCTAAGGGTAAAAAGATGAGATAATAACTCAATAAAATAACTGGAAAAATTTGAAATCCTATCATTTCATAATAGAGCCAGCAATGCCCCCAATTCTTTGCTATAGTTGTGAAATGTTCACAGTTGCTTTATATTTGTGTTTATACAGCTTGTTCACTTCCCTACATGAAGCAGTGGTGTCCAGCTCGCTGCAAACTTACTAGAATTTACTACCGTGCTAAGTGGGAACATACTACTTGTGTAGTATTGTTCAGTGACTATTCCCTCCAGTCATGGTAAAATTTTCTGTTGTCCAGTCTAGCTCGTGGTTATCGTCAGTAGTTTTTTTTTCTGTGGACAGCTAGTTAAAAAAACCAAAAAAAAAAACCTTGATTTTATTATTTTCAGTTGCTGCTACAACTGTTGCTGCTTCAGGATATTTTTGTTTCTGTCACTTGCTACGCTGTTTGCTAAATATTTTATCCTATTTACCTTACAGTTCGTTTCCAAAAAGAAAAAAATAGCCATTAAGCCCAATAATCTTTTTTAACAATACTTACCCATTTTTTTTTTCCTATTTAATAAATTCATTTCTTTCTTTTTTTTTTCTCTCTCTCTCTCTCCTTTTTTTTTTTTTTTTTTTTTTTTTTTTTGCTCTTTTTAAAGTGAGCTTTAATAGTTTTTAATAGCCTTTTTAATTTTTTTGGCTCCAGTTAGAAATTTAATCGATAAAAAAAATAAACTAGTAACATTATCTCTTTTTCACTTTTTTTTTTTTTTTCCTTTTAGTATTATTTATTTACTTTTGGGACTTTATGATTTTTTATTTTTATTTTTAGTGCTTTCTTTATTCTTCCGCAGAACTTGTTTGCTTTTCTTTTTGTCCTTATTTTACATGCTGTTATAATTAAGGTAATCAGCTAGTGCACCTGATTAACTTTTTATAACAAGCTTATTTACTTTTAATAAATGACTACTAGGAACTAATAGCTATGATTACATACTATCCTTCATGTTATTGTACATGAGAATAGACCGCACAAAGGATAATATTACTGTTCCAAGTTAGATCTCTCTTGCTCCTTGCGTGGTATTCAATAAGTCTTCTTATTCTGATTTGGTTCAAATTAAAGTACTTATTTTTCTTTGGAATATTTATTTCTCATCTTTACAGAGCTTGATAGGCCAACCTTGAGATTGCTCTTGAAATGTCCAACAAATCAGGGTAAAACAGCAAAAATCTTAATAAAGTGTAAATTACAATAAAATTATCTCTTGAATGTTGTCTTTACTGGCTTCTGTCTTGATGTACAGGTACCTCAGTGTGGCATGGTTGGCCTAAAAGCTTTTTAATTTTCTTTTTATCTGACTTTCTTTTTGTTTTTCACTTAGATCATGTGGGTGGTGGAAATTCATAATATTTTTTTCTTTGCTTGTCTGCCCCTGTTTTCTTAAAGGTCTATTTACATTACCCCCAGAAGACAACAAAAAGCTGTTGAGAAAACTTTCACTTACTAATTGTAAGTATGGTACAGGTGATGTGGATATTTTGGGGAATTCCATATTGAGCATTTTATTTAAATTTCACTTCTTTTTTTTTTCTTTCTTTTAAGTTACAAACTTTCCTATCTATTGTCATTTTCTTTTGATTTTTTTTTTCTTTCTTTTTTCTTTCTTTCTTTTTTTTCTGTTAATTTTGTTAGTGGTATATTGATATATTTTCTTTCTACTATTTTGCCTTTGAAGTTGGCCTGTGGAGACGCAGTCGCCATCATTTCAAACAATGGTTTCCTGAACACATTGGGTGTAGGTTCCTTTTCTATCTCAATCTACCCCCATCCCACTAATATCTTAACTAGCCCAGTTTGGATTTTTTTTTTTTTTTTCCACTACTATGTTCATTACATTTCAATTTGTGTTCACTAATAACGCAACTGATTTTGAGCATCCAGTTGGTGTTAACCAGAAAAAATACATAGAAAATGCTGAGGAACCCTATGGGAGCTGTGGATTTCTTATTTTATTTAAGCATGTTTTTGAAGAAAAAAAAAAAAAATTACATAAAACCTTCTCCCTGGAATTTTTTTCTTATTTTTTTCCTTTCCCTCTCTGAATCCTTTTCTCTCTCCCTCTCTGAATCCTTTTCTCTCTCCCTCTCTGAATCCTTTTCTCTCTCCCTCTCTGAATCCTTTTCTCTCTCCCTCTCTGAATCCTTTTCTCTCTCCCTCTCTGAATCCTTTTCTCTCTCCCTCTCTGAATCCTTTTCTCTCTCCCTCTCTGAATCCTTTTCTCTCTCCCTCTCTGAATCCTTTTCTCTCTCCCTCTCTGAATCCTTTTCTCTCTCCCTCTCTGAATCCTTTTCTCTCTCCCTCTCTGAATCCTTTTCTCTCTCCCTCTCTGAATCCTTTTCTCTCTCCCTCTCTGAATCCTTTTCTCTCTCCCTCTCTGAATCCTTTTCTCTCTCCCTCTCTGAATCCTTTTCTCTCTCCCTCTCTGAATCCTTTTCTCTCTCCCTCTCTGAATCCTTTTCTCTCTCCCTCTCTGAATCCTTTTCTCTCTCCCTCTCTGAATCCTTTTCTCTCTCCCTCTCTGAATCCTTTTCTCTCTCCCTCTCTGAATCCTTTTCTCTCTCCCTCTCTGAATCCTTTTCTCTCTCCCTCTCTGAATCCTTTTCTCTCTCCCTCTCTCCATTTTTTGATGTTGCTTTCTTTTTATTTGATCCAGTGATTCTTGCTTCTGTTTTTGCTTTCATTGTTATAAAATTTCCCCCTGCCTATTTTACAAGGCTTTTTACTGCTCTTAAGGCTGCGGTTGCACTCAATCAACTTCTGGTATTGACAAAATTTGGTTGGGTTGTTATTTTTTTTTTTTAATTCTTCTTTCTGAACTTCATTTGATTTCTGTGTGTGTGTTTTTTGTTGTTTTTTTTAAAACCAAACGATTTGCTTTTTTACTGGTTCTTAACATTTTTATCTGTGGTTTCTCTGATATTATTTTTAATGGAAAACTTTTTTTTCCTACCAAATTATTAAACTTTGTTCTTTTGAATATATTTTTCTTTTATTTATTGGCATGTCATACCAGTTGTTGGTTATTGCATGGATGGAGCCTTGCTTCTCTCTTCATTTTATTTATCATGCTACCATCCTAAATATAAGCATGAATTAAATTCACTTTTATTAATCACAAATTCTGTAGATTTTTTTAAACAATATCAGTTAATTATTGCTGGCATCATTTTTGCTTGTAGTTTATTTTCCATCTTTAAATTCGCATAAAACACTTTTACACTTAGAAAATATTGCACTTGTATTTATCATCAAACCTTTGTAACCCATTTAAAATTTTCAGTGCATTTAACTTTATAATTTTCTTAATATACTTCTGAGTTATAATTCTCCTGACATATGACTGTTTGGGCTGTGTCTACTTCAGTGCTTGTTTTAGTTTTTCAACATACTTATCTGGATGACTTAAATGACTTAAAAAAGAAATTATTAATTTCTTTTTTTATATTTCAATATTAAGATTTTTAACTTTGGTATCTACACTAACAAAATCAAAAACTATTAGACAAAGTATCCTAGATATTTTCATTGATATACTCGAAATTGTAAATCATTTTTTAATATCATAAAAATAAAAGATTTTTAAAAGATTTTCTGGGTTTTAAATTTTATAGTATGAATTTTTTATAAATTAAATTTTTCCTTGAATAATTACTAGATTTAATTATTTATAATCAAAATTTATAACTGTGAATTTATAAGAAGACCAAATATTGAAAAAAATAATCTTATGTGTATATACCAGGTATAACAGCAAAATTGTCCATTTGTTAGATTAAGCTTTGAATCGTATCTTAGAAATGATTAAAGATATCTTACTGGAATTCTCCAAAGTTTTTATAACACTATTGGACTCTACTTTGAGCAATAAGAATGTATAATTACTCTCCAACCTAACAGAAGTATTGTGATGAAATTGATTATAAACAAGAATGACGTGTTCATTAATTAATCATAGCTAATGATCAGAAGCTCATGAAAGATTGAAATAAAGTTCAAATATATATAATATATATATATATATATATATATATATTCCAGGATAATTTCCAACTTATTCAAGTTGATCTTCACCCTCTCTAACCTTCTTTCTGTCCTGGAGTAACAAGGTGCTTCACAGGTTTCATGTACGATTTCATTTTCAAGTCTTTGTTCACTGCCCTTTGGACTGTCATAACTGAAACTTCTCTCTCAGGTGCCAAACGTCTTCTGAATTGAGTTGAATCTTTTCTAATTGATCTCTTTGGCTCTAAGTTGAAATGATGATCCCTCTTCCTCTTGTGACCTCCTGATCCAGTTTTCCTCTCTACTGTTACCTCTTTTTTAAACTTATTTATCGTTCTCTTAATGGTTCTTGAATGGACTTTGAAAATTGAAGCCAGAGTATGGATACTGGTACCATTACTGAAGGTTTGAATGATCTTTTTCCTCTCACCATTGCTCAGTTGGGAAGACAGTAGGGCTGACAAAACGATTTTATCCCATTCTCTTTCTAGCTAAATAACTGAAAGGATTTGTCAGTGATTCTTATGCCAGATGGTGTCAAGATGGCTAAGTGTCTTATCTGAAATCCTGGAAAAAAGAAACTCGATTAGTTTAGTGTTTTTTTTTTTTTTGTTGTTTTTTTTTTATAGAGATATTAAACATTTTGTGGATGGACAATTATACTGTTACACAATTTGGACAATTTTGCTTTATATGAAGGGAAAAGGTATAATGAAACACAGAAATTCCTAACTTTTTGTGATGATGTGACCAAATGAAATATAAATTTTTCAACAACTCTCTTTTCTCTCATCAAATAGATATTTATAAATTTAAAGAGGCTTCAAATGAGATTAGATAGGGATTTATATAAGATCTGCTAGCATGATGTGTACACACTTAAATTGAAGTCCTAAAAATTAGAGACACCTGCCTAATAACATATATCTTCTCCTTTTACCTGAATAACAGCAGCTATTCAATATGGCATGGTGTTTACAAGGTATTGGAAATGATGCATAGTCATGTCTACCCAAATGTATTGTAGGATTGTTCATAATAGTCAAATATGACTGCAAGGAAATTAGTGACGTTTGCAACTGAAAGTCCACCAAGTGTTCCTGGAATTATTTTGGGGTTTCCTATGCATGATGGTTGGAAGAATTGTTATCTTGCCAAAACAAAATATGGCCTGCAACAAGATCTGTGTATGTCATACCAGTCAAGACAGATTCCATTTTTAATAATGGTCTCTGTAAACTCAAAACCCTACCATTCCAGATCCATCATCAGCTTTTATAATGCCAGTACTGAGAGGCAGGACCTATAGCTTTGTGTAGACTCCTCTGCACATGAGCTTGACTATCTGCCTCAAAGAGCTAAAAATGTGACTCTTCTGACCAGTCTTCCACAATCCATTTGCTATGTACTTTGATCCAGGTGAAGGGTGCAGTAACCAATGATGTGTGGTGTTAATAATGTTACTCTTATTGGTCAACAACTATGAAGTTTCATGGAATATAGTGTGTTGACCAGGGCAAGATTATGACCTTTTGGGGCCCCTAAGCTAACGAAATTATACCTTACTCCTCTGCCTTAGACTCACCTGCACACGTCTTGAATAGTTTTTACTAGTGAAATGGCATTTACATAGCTTGAAGTGAACTTATTTTAAATTCTTTAAATAAACTAGAATAGCTATCTTTAGTTTGTCAATAAAAATATTCTTTAAGAAATGCCACTATTTTACTATTTATTGCAAATCAAAAATTAGCACATATTTCAACATGGCCATAGTAAAATAAGAGACTTTTCATAACCAGTATTATAATTGAGCTTGAGGGGCCCTAAGCTCCAGCCTATATTAGCCTATAGGATAATCTGGTCCTGGTGTTGACTGATGTATTGAGTAGTATCAGCATTGAATTAGGATGTGATTTGATGCAATGTTCCCCTTTGTTGGGTGGGGTATCCATCCTTGTCAGTCACTGGTGGGCCTGTTCTTTTAACACCTCTATGCAACGGCAGTTTTCACATAATGTCTGACTGCAATTGATGTTTTATTAGCATGTATCCTTGCCCGCTGTTGTCCAATAAAAACTTACAGTAGTTGCTGCCTTAAATTAATGACCAATCTTTTTGATTGCAACAATAATGCCATGGTCAAATAGTACTGAAATCTATCCGTCTCTCACAACTGCTACAGCTACACCACGGTTTACCTGTTGTGCCATCCATTGGAGTTCACTTTTACAGGGGTGGGGAGTTGACAAAAACATCTAGTAGACTGCTGTTTTCAGTTTTTTGATACTTCAGTTTATATAAAAGCAATACATTCTAAAGTTCTAGCATGGCAATTTTATCAGCCAGCTGCTAAAACTGGCTGATAGTCATGTTGAGAAGAAATGTCTTTGAGTGTGTAGAAATATGATATTTTTAAGTGAACCTAAATCTGTCTATTCACTGTTAAATTTAGGTATTGAATTACATTAGAATATAATTCTACAGAGCAAAAGTGAATTGGTTTGAAATTAAATCTATTCAACTAAGTGGTTACAAACTATTGGTTATTTTTAAAAGGTTTACAAAGTTTTTGTTATGATCCCCCAGCCAAATTTTTAAGTCATTTTACAATCCAAATTAAATAATATCAAACTCTCCATTCCAGCCACCACTTTTTTCTGCAATCCAATTTTTTTCTCTTTAAGCTAAAACTATCATCTTAATCATTTTTTAATTTATTACTGTATTTTCATAGAAAAAAATTTGGCCTAAGTTCCTAGGAGCTAATTCCTTTGAATTTTTAACTGCTTCACCAAATCTAAAACTTCAAAAGAAACTGAAAAAAAAATTTACTAATATGATGTCCCGCTAATAAAAATTAGTATTAATGTTAATTATTATTATTATTATAATGATTATTATTTATGTTAAAACACAAGGATTTCTACATAGAAGCATAACTTGCACTTTTTCAGATCAGAAATAACTTGTGCTCAAAACAACCAACAAGCATGTGATAAGAATTGCTGTCCAAACAGTCACTTAATCCCAGCAATACCAAAAAGAAATGTAGCCTTCTTTCTTTATATATATATATATGTGTTTATTTTTAAAAGGAATCTTTCTGAATGAAAATTGTATGAAAACCAACTATTACAACTGTGTAGTGCCTGGCATGACCATTTGCAGTTAACTTTTAAGTGTTCTTCATTTCTGAATCGGGACTGTACAACACGGTTTCATTGCTAATGAATATTTTGATGTTCTCTGTCAGAATCAGATAAAAATGCTTACAGATTCCAAAACAATTGCAGATAATCTTGCATGTTTTTTTTTTTTATTTTATTAACCATCCAATATTTAAAAATGATAGAATAATCATTGTTAGAAGTTTATCTATTTTGTCTGTTACACATACTGTGTGTGTGTGTGTGTGTGTGTGTGTGTGTGTGTGTGTGTGTGAGCGCGAGATAAAGAGGAAGACACAGAACAATCTGTGCTATTATTTTCATAGGCTTTAGTGTTTAATATTTTTTTTCCAGCCACTCTTGTTCTTTACCTTTATTTGTATATATTATAAAAAGCATGGCAGAAATACCACTCACATAATGGTAAGGCATTAGTGACAGTAGTGTCTTCATCCAGCTAATGTCTTACCATTATGTGGGAGGTATTTGTCACACTCCGTACAACATAAAATTTGATCTGACCAATGTCAGAGTTGAACTGCAAACTCAGTCACGCATAATTGTAACTATCAAAAGAACAAATTTCTAATATGTGGAATACAAACAAATAGTAACTCTTAGAAGTTAACTTTTTTTTTAATTTACATTATAACATAACTTACTTAGTGATATTTTTTAGGTTGCATAAATAGATATCCTGACTCTTACAAGTTAAATTGTGCTTCTCTGTACTTTACAATTATATAGAGAATTTCATGTCTACAGATTCCATCAGTCAACTGTATATACCTGAATCTTTAAGACATTACTTAAAAAAGGATTTGTTAAGCATTATACTAAAACTTTCTATCAATGATTTAAATTAAGTTCAATTTAGTGTTTATATTATAAAGAATTTATATAGTGCCTTTTATTTTTTTTTACCAACTAAACAGATTGTGTTCTCTTTTGAGAAGGCAAAACGATGAACTGTTCCATTCAATTGTAACAAACATTAGTAAATAGGTTAAGATACAATGTTCACTTATATATATATATATATATATATATATATATATATTAAAGAAAGTAGTAACAAATTTTGCAGTGGCATTTTCATTTGTCATTTCTTTTTCTATTTTTGTCACTGAAACCTCACTTCAGTTCTCCATATAATATTTCTGAATCACTGTACTACTAATATTAGGATTGTAGAAATCCATACTGTGTCTACTGAATGCCCTAATTAATATATCTGATTTACAAAAAGGTTTACCAATGTTAAAGCATAAAGAATGAAGGAATTGTATAAATTTGTTTTCCTTTTTAAAATTAAAAAGTGCAAAAATCTTATGTTTATAGTATTCAAGAGTATGAAGTTTTATTTTGGGAGATTCCCTCATTTTATAGTCAACTCTTTAAGGCTTCCATTTTAAGGTTATATTTTGTGTGCTTTAAGCTAAAAAATGGGAAAAAAATTCATATATATTTGAATATGTATTTGGTGTGATTTTATTTTAAAAAATTAAAGAGCTTATATATATATATATATATATATATATATATATATAGAAAGAAAGAAACAGGGGGAGGAAGAGCAAGGGAAATAAAATAATGAACAAGAAAATAAAAAAGATGCTAACTGATTTTTTATCCTAACTCTTTGGCGCCAATCTATGACAAACTGTTGCACAACATTTAAAAAACAATAAACTGAGAATAGCCAGGGAATCGACAGAGGAAACACACAATTTAAATGTTTGTTATTGATTGGCTCTGAAGATTAAGGTTCAAAAACTGGTTAACCTACTTTTTGTTTTTTGGCTTGTTGTGATTTACCACTTTATGGTGATTTATTTTATCCTTTCTCTTCTTCCCCCTATTGCTTTTTTGTTTGTTTGTTTTATTACTGCACACAATTTCAATATGTTCATTTTTATAATAATAATAAATATTATTCACATTAAAATATTAACCAATCAATGTTGTCTATTAAATTTTTTTGTTTAAAAAAGATAAACTTTGTTAAACAATTTAAATGAAATTATCCACACAGATTTCAAAGTATGAGAATGTTATATTTAATTACAAAAAACTTCAAAGTAGCTTCCAGTGGTGGTAACAAGTTAGAAACAATTAGTTTGGTATAAAGTAATTTCTAATTTGTCTTGATTTGAAGGCATTATCTTAAATATAATTTAATTCCTACAAATCTGTTATTGTAACTTTCTCTATTTAAACTGCTTTTTTTTAATTCAGTTTTTCTTTTAGTAGCTGCTAAAAATTTGACATTATTTTGAAACCTAGCTAAAATAATAGGATGAGCAAAAAAGAAATTTAGTTCATGTCAATTACAATAATTGATTTTTATCAAAGGTAATTTTCAAAACTATTAAGTGGGAAAAACATCTATATTAATAGATCTTTTTTGCTCAATAGTTTGGAAAATTATCTGTTTATCCTCGGTCATAATTGTTACTTTAAAAAAATTCGTTAGATTCTTCTGTGTTTATTATTTGATGAAATAAATGAAACTAATTATTTTAATCAGCTCTGTACTAAACTTTAAAATACATTTTTTACTTTTACAAATAAGCTTTGATATAAAATTTATTGACTTCAATAGATATGAAAACTTAATGTTGTCTAATTATTTCTTGTCAGTTTGCCAGGCAATAAGAGTTATAACCAATTATAACATTCAAGCATTTGTAATAAAACCTGTCTTTCTGAAAGGCATAATTTATAAAAGAATACCAATGACTTTCAACAGGAAAAGAAAAAAAAATTATTTCCTGTTATTTTAATCAATATGCCTCACAAACAAAATAAAATAAAACATTTTTATTTTGTGCTACAATAAAAAGAAAATCCAAATAGCCTTTACATTTTCAACTAGTAATTCACAAATACTAGGTTTTCTCAAAGGAGAAAACTCAAAATCTGTGGGAGAAGTTTCAACTAGGGGAGGAACTCCAAATTGGGAAAAAATATATTGTGTGTGTAAAATGGCATACCAAAATATAAAATTATAAGGGAAATCATGAATTTATAGTTCACAGAATATACTTTGAGAATTAAGTTTTCCAGTTTTTTATCAGTTTAATTTGTAGATTCAAACAAATTATGATGGTAAAAATGTTATATATATATATATATATATATATATATATATATAGTCAAGTCGAAGGTTTTTCGACACGAGTATAGTTACCTATATTTATATATATATATATATATATATATATGACAAAAGGAAAACTTAGCTAAAGCATTTTGTCCTCTGGCAAATGTAAGGATTTTATTTTGAGACATTTATATGCAAGGGCAAAAATGTTAGGACTTTTCAAAATGTTTAGGTATAGGGGTGCTTAAGAATATTCCTCAGGGTAATGGAAAAGTGAGGCAAGATCATGCAGTGATACAATTCAATGTCTAATGAACAAAAGTGAGTAGGTGATAACATTATAGAAGACCACAGATTAAATAAAATGACATCTAAAAATAGGGTTGAAGGCATTTAACAAAAATATATATAAAAAACCATCTTGCCAATATGCATAAAAAAAATGTTATACAGGAATGAAACCTGGAAATTCACAAAATCATTTGAAGACACTAAAAAATGCACAAATTTTAAACTGGAAAGAACAATGCTAGGGAAAGTCTTGGAGGCAGAAAGTGGCTGCATTGGGTCATAGGACAGACTGCGATTAGCTATAAAAGTAGCAAGAGGAAAAATCCAGATAGAAGATGAAAATAGAAAGGTGTATGACATGACAGCAGAATAGTCTTTTGTCATGGAAGGATTTCACAATGGCCTTTCTCCTTTAGTGGACTAGCAATGTCTGATATCATTATTACATTTGTTTCTCTTTACTATAACAGTAATTCTGTCTTTATCTTGTCTCTATTCATTAAGCCCATAAATTTAAAACTTTCTCTAAGAAAAAAAAAAAAAAAAATTTTCATTTAACTCTGACATTATCATGGATTTAAAACATTTTATAAGAAAGCCGATTTAACTTAGTCTGAGATATATATATATATATATATATATATATATACACACACATACATGAGTCATCTGAAAAGTTCATAGGCAGACCAAGAGACAAGTATAAGTAGACATGCCAGTTGGTAGAGTAAAGGACATGCAAGTATACCAGAATGCAACAGATGGTCTGCCTACTGTTGTATTCTGGTATATTTGCATATCTTTTAGTCTACCAACTAGTGTGCCAATTTACATTTATATATTGGTTAGCCTATGAACTTTTCAACCAACCTTTCTATATAGACACAAGAGAGTACTGAAATGTGCTCAGCCAGACTTAGTAGAAATTTTTTTAAAAATAGTTTGGTCATATTTTTGGAGGTAGGTCAGGCTGGGAATTTTACGGCCCCCCTTCATAGGTTCCTGTCTAATGAGAAAAACAATGTTAATGCTTTCCTATGACTGGTGCTTGTTAACATCTTAAATGGAGCAATATCATTGCCCTGCCTCAGAGAAAATGCCAATTCCATTCATATCAAAACATTCAAAGCAGAACTTCCCATTTCTGTACTTCACTTGAATTTCATATAAATCTTCTTTCAATCACATCTACATTTTAATATAATGCTTTTTCTTTTTTTTTCCTACTACTTTTTTGTTATATCAACTGACATTAACTGATTACTTTGTTCATCATTATCACTGATAGGTTTGCCAATTGGTGTGCTACTTGGTCAGCTTTCTTATTTGACAACAGATTAATATTGTCATTTAAAGCATAATACTACAGTATTGTCCAACATCCATTATTTATTTGATCAGTAAATTAATATATCTTCTTGCCATATGCATACTATTTAATTTGGTATTGAAATAAGCTTATGCAATAAAGTAATTGCAGCTCAAAAACTTAAACATTCTTATAGAAAACTTTAATCACTTGTATAATTTCAATATGTAATGCCTTTAAAGTAAAAAAGACATTCCCTTTCCACAGAATATTAGTTCCTATTTTAAGAGGATGGAACTGATTAATGGAGTATATATAAATATTTTAAAGTACTGACCATGACACATTATTATAAACTACTTCCTAGTGTTGCCACTATTAGATGACTTGCACCCTGTGACTCTTATAGAGATTAGTGTGTGGAAGAAATTTACCTACCTTCAAAAAGTCAGCAAGCATGTACCTGCCGATGTCATTGGTACCATGATGCAAAGAAAATCTGTAGAAGGCTCATTCTGCAAGTTAAAGCAGTTGATGGAATAGGCCAGATGTACTGCCTATGGATTAGTGTACCTACTTTCAAATGCATATAAAGTGAGTGGCAATAAATAAGTAGGGGTATGAATAAAAGCTGAATATGGGAAAGATTGGATTTGTGACATGTGCCTGTGTGAAATTGTGACTGTTTTATTTTTACTACAATTCTTTTTTTAAAGGGTTTCATTTCTCACTGTTCATTTCCATAAACTAAAAAATAAATCAATCCATTGTAGATAAAATTTAATTCCTATTCATAAAACATTTCTTTAGATTTATTCTGCTTTTATTTATTTGTCAATGTAGATCTTTTCTCTTTAAAATAATACAATTAAAATTTAATATTACACTCTTCAGCTTAGAAGATACTTACTGTTTATTAAATATTTATTGTTTATATTAACTATATAAACACAATTTGCAGCTTAAAGTTGGAATTTATTAGAAACAAAAATCTGAAGAAGGCTAATTAATACATTGGCCAAAATGTAACTATTGTGTCCAACATGACAATACTGTTCGAGTAAATTGGTGTATAATAATAATTCCCCATCTCAAAATTTGAGGCCAAAATTACAAATTGATGTCTGTGGCATACAAAACATGGAATCTGCATGATGTTCAAATTCCAACTAAGTTGTTGCATTCATTTTACATTAATGCCTTGGGGGCTGGGGAGCATGAAATCATTACTTCTTTCCCCAGTTATGGGTAAAATAACAGCAGACTGGGTTTTCTATAGCCTTGGTAAAGCAACCAGTCTCAGAAGGACAATTTTGAATTCAAAACTGTGGAAAAGACAACAGGAAATTATTCCACCTTCTTTTGCAAGAACATTTATACCAGTTCAGCTGTTAAAAGGAATCTGTAGAGAGCCATAATTGATCATGTCTCTTCAGAACATGGCACTCACTGAAGTAAGAAATATTTTTTCTTGAATTTTTAACTTCCAAATTTCCAACAATAACCAGTTGAGGCAGACCTTTTAGATTCAATTTTGCAGAATTGGTGTAATTCTACAATGTTTCTAAACTGTCGACTGCCAAATACAATACAAAATTTGCAAAGTTTTCATAACAAATTGGGTCTTGACAAAAAAAGCTGTTTAAGATATTCTCATTATGAACACTGAAACCCTATTTTACATTGAGAAACTATCATTCCCTACAATTTGCTATTTTGATCACACAATCTTGTACAAGTGACTTTATTATTATTTTTTTTTTCCTTGTGTACTCTTTCCTTACCAATACAAATTCTCTGAAACTATCATCAAATAACATCAATCTCTTTTCGAGATCTCATGATTGTCTGCTCTTATTAATCACATCTATCACCACACTGCATTTATTTCTCTTGCTACAAAGGACAAAGGTATGTAAAATATTTTTTGTTAGGAATTTACTCTAACCTTGTCTAGACCAGATTAAACAACATTCTTAGATTTATTCAATCTCTAATTTTCAATTCATTTCAGACATCATTTCCACATTTATTGTTAGGTATCCAATGTCAACATACATTAGCCATTATAGAAAGTGTCACAATTTTGTGACAGCTTTCTCTTTGTACATTGCTTTTTACAGATGTCCCCTATATTTTTTCTTTGCAATTTATTCAGTAATTATATATTATAGTTTTAGTTGTCGATTTTTTTTTTTTTTTTTTTTTTTTTTTCCTTAAATTTTCAGCCTTTTCTTTTCTCTTCTAAGAAACTTGTAAATTTTTAATTTGTATCTTTTTGTCTTCATTTATCCTCTGCTAAAGGAATAAATACAATTTTTTTTTTTTTTTACATTTGTAATTTGCCAGCATTTGCCACCCTCTAAATTTTATAAATGTAGCAACTTTTTCTTTTCTCATAACAAATTGCTTTCTTTTCTTTCTGTGATGGAAGTAGGTCTTTCTGACTGCAATTCAAGACTAAACTGACATTTTCTGCCTTCGGCACCAGATGCCAAAATAAAACCCTGATTATTTTGATTGAAACAGGATAGCAAAAAAAAAAAAAATAAAAAAAAAAATAACCCTCCACAAATTCTACATCAAGCATGTGTGTGACCGGCCAATAATACTCGGGAACTTTTCATTGGTCTTTATTTTATATTTGCTTCTCTTCTGTTGTTTTTAAAGATTGGTTGCAATTAAAGCCAACTTCCTGTCTTGATGCCTCATTTACATCTCTTCCTCTTTGCAGCAAAAGGAAGGACTAATGTGGAACTTCGGGAGCAGTTCATATTGGCCCAGGGCATTAGTCAGTCCTTGACGGGCTTTATTGCCAAGAGCCCGTCCGGCAGTGTTTATTCTGGCAGTTCTACTTACTCAGGCACCGCATCATTAAGTGGACGGTCGGCAAGTTCAGCCAGTGGACATGTTGGAAAGGTAAGATAAGATTATCTACTGGCCATTTTTCGTTAATGATTTTTTTCCTATAATTTTTGTCCCTGCCCTTTATATTTCCTCTCTTCTAACAGCAATAATAATAATAATAATAATAATACTACAAGTACACTATATGTCATCTGAAAACTAAATATTCTTTCTATGGATGTCATTTTCATACAAAAGGTCATATGGTACTTGTGCAACCTATGCCTCAAAACCTATTTCCAGTGTATTCTGCCAGGACTTGTAGAGCCTAATCATTCAAGGCAACCTTATCTTGACTAATACCACACAAGTTCTCTCAGTGCACTTACTAATTTAGTACCTCTACTTTTGAAAAAAATTTTTTTTTTTTTTGCTTTTTTTATTTAACTACAGGGACTAAAAAAATGTTAGTTACAGAGTCCCTACTGGGTAATAATCATCTAACCTCCTCAAATCTGAAATATTCTTAACGTTAAGTTTTTTTTTTTGTTTTGTTTTTTTTGTGTTTTTTTTTTTTGTCACAAGATATTTGTAGCTATATCACAAATTCTCAATAAAAAAAACAGTTTTTCTCTTCTATAGAAGGGATTTTTCTTTTTAAAAGAATTTTAATTTGTTTAAAACTAACCAAAAATAAATTTACTCCTTATTTAAAACACATTTAAATGATTGATATTTATTAAACTAAATATCACTGCATTGAGGCCAAATCGGTAGGGGTATGGGGTTAGGAAGATTGTGTTCCACAATTTTTTCTGGAGAAGACATGCTTTGAAAATAGAGTATATGAAACCACAACTTTTTACTTTAATTCAAACATTATTCATTGTCATTTGTGAAAAATATGCAACTACTTTAGCCACAATACAGGTTACAGTAGTTAATGTCTGGCTACAAAAGCTGTAATATTAGTAGGCATCCCAGCACTCAGCTTACAGCCGATGAAATTCTTAACTAAACGCTAAAAAAGGCATATATTCAACTCGCCGTGTTATTTCATTCAATATCTCCATAAAAACATAATGCATACCAAATAAAAGCTGATTTCAGGAACTTTGTTTCTATCTTATTTATTTTTATATCTACTACAGTGTGTGAGGAACATTAGTTTGAAAATAGACATTTTGGCGATTTCGCAAAATTGTGGCCATTTTTATCACTGACAGCAGTTTAGACTTCCTCAAATTTTGTAATATGCGCAGTCCGCAGGGTTTATTAAAATTTTGGTAACACGTTAGTTTGAAAGTTAACATTCTAAGCTTCATTTTCATATATTTTATATTTTTTAATTTTAATAAAAAGTTTGTAAACAATTCAAATGAAAAGTTTGATTGTAAAATTCAAATGCTTCTTGTAAAAATAAAAACACATAAAATATATCATTAAAACGATCATTTAATAGTCTATGAAACTAAATCAAAATCAAATATGAAACGATTTTGCGCGTATGCGATTGTGTAACCATGTGCAACTCACTCGGCCATCATTTCAACTCCACGTGAGACTCAATACACAGCATCAACACAGACACAAAAGAATCAACCAGCATGTTTTCTATGGACGAAATTTTCAAGGAAATTGCTAAGAATTTGTTTTAAATATTAATTTTCTATGATATATAAAATGTAAATGGGATTTAAAAAACGTTTTCGTCATAAAAAATATGAAACAAAAATCGATTTACTTTATGCTCAGATTCAAATCACAAAAAATAAAAAACCTAGGACTTACTGATCGAAAAATGTTCACATTCAAAGAATGAGATAAAAAAAACATTCTACAAAAAAATTCTAGAATGTCTTTTATGTTTTTGCAGTATTCTCACAATAATTATCAGCATTTCAGTTACCAAGTAACATTTTGTTTAAAGTTACCCCTTCAAACAATTTTCTTACTTTTTAAATTATCTAATGAATGGATTTTAGTTACGATTTATTGCTATCTAGATACAAATTTATGATTTAATATTCATTTTCCTAATTTATTATTATTTCTTAGTAATATTTATTTCATACAGATTATTAGTAATCATTAGTGGGTATTGCTTGGCGTGTGTTAAGCTTCTCTCTTTCTACAGTCCAGAAATTGTACTTGTTCAGCATCTGCTCCATATACATTCTAATCTGTTGATTTTAGGTCATTTTAATCATGATAAATGGAAAGAGCACCCCCAGAAATGGCTAGATATGAAATTTGGTGTCTCTAGTGTAAGAAGTATTAATTTTATGACACAATTCAAGCAAGTCTAAAATTGGCATTTCAAATACCTTGTGACAAAAGATTAAAAAGCAATTTTTTTTTCAATTTTGAAGTGGAATAATCCAAAATATATCCATTCTATCACTCCCCAAAAAATTAAGCATGTTACTGGTATAGTCATAATGTGATATTTGAAATTTGGGATGAATGTGGGTCTTATTTCCAGTTTTATGAAATGTCAAACTTCAGGTTATGAATTGTTTGCACATCGTTGCAGAAGTTCTGATTTATAAAATTTGAATATTCAGACTGAATCTATTTAAGAAATATACAGTGATACTATCTGTAATTTTATTATTAATTTCTTTATGTACCTAACAAGCTAGTATAATTTTAACTGTTGTTCTTAATTGCTTTTTAAAATATAGGAGTCCAAATACGGTATTTTGTCCTAATTCATAATAGACAAAAAAAAGTTGAGCACATGTGTAAAAATAAAAATAAATCTGCGAAAATTAAACGGTTTGAGATATTTTGATGAAATAAAAACTGCTAAATTTCTTTAATCATGTAGATTAAGAAGATGCAATCAGATAACACCTAGTACCTGTTTGAAATTTTCATCTGTGATACGTAATATTAGAAACAGTTTCACTCCACTAGTTAAAAAAAATATGTAAAATGAATGTGTTAATCCTTATACTATAAGTGTGCTGTTTTTACTAGGCTTAGTCTGGCACAAAGCAAAATCTGAAGAGAATCCAGTCAAGATTAAAGTCACGATTGTAACAATTATGAGATTCATATAACCGATTACATATTATTCTACATTCGGTTGTCAAAATTACCAGTATTTTGTAACAAAGATAAATTTTAAAGTTTCTTTTTCAGAATAGAAGTTATCTATTTGATATATAACAGCATGATCCCTTTTCACTTCTTAGCAAGAAACCTGTCGTTTTTCTTCTTTGCTATTTTGAAACAAGTCCATTTTGTAATGCCACTTTTTACTTCCAACCTCAAAACTTTGTTGCCTTCTTTCAGTGCCGAGCTCATTATCCAAATCAGTATCGGCAACGTGTGAGATCAAGTCCAGATATTGAAGTGAGACAGATAATGTCTCGAACTGACCCGAACAGCCGAACTCCTCGTCACGGTAAATCAGCAGCCACACCACGCAGTAGTATACGTAGTCCAGTTAGTGTAGGAAGTCCAGGTAAATCCATTGGCTTCTTTTAACAATCTTTCAATATCAAGATTTATCATAACCATTTTTAGCCCTCCTATGTCAAAGGTTTTAATTTTTAAGCTAGTATGGTGGATTCATACCACAGCTTATTAGTCTGTAGCCAAGTTAATTCCAGTAAGTATTTATGCTTTCTCAAATTTACTGACTTTTACTCGTTGACTAAATGAAGTATTTTACTCAAATATGTTTAATATTCAACTCCAAACTAACAATGAAACTTAAGATTAAGTCTTTCCCAACATTTTAAAAAATCTTGAACTACCAATTAAAACAATTGATTTATTCCCAAATTCACTATATACTTTATATATAATAATTAATATCACATGATTGTAGATTATAACACCGAAGATAGGATGAGGATCAATTTGATGTTTATTATTAATAATAATAATGACATTTTACACAGATAAATGTGGAGACTACATGGTATCTGTTGTTTTTGATAGTCATTTCCCAATGGAAACTTGGCTAGAAAGGATGAAAAAAGCTATACATTATTACTTCTCTTCATATGTTAAATTATATAATGCACTATTTGCTATGAATACAAATAATAATTTATTTTCAAACCCAATTGTAGGACTAAAACAAAATCAAAGTAAAATTGGATGACTAACACAAAATCAATATTAAAGTCAAAGGATAGTAATGTTTTATATATTTATATTTGAATTTTACCTTGTACAATTTTTTTTTTTCATAAACACTGATATATTTAAAATTTTATAGCAAGACTGATATGTTTAAAAAAATTTAAATGTCTTTTTGCTGCAATGTTTATAAACTGCTTTTCTGAATTTCATTTCTATTTCCTTAAATCTATTTTTTTCCTTTTTTATAGGAGAATTCTCTAAAACAATTATTATATATATTTTTCTTTCATCGAAATTGTTTGCAAATCACTCTGTCACCCTATGCCACTGACAAATATTAAGACTTGCAGTGTTAACTATTTGAACCATTCTATTTCAGTGAGTACCACCAGTCGTTGTTCCAGCACAGGAAGCCGGCCACCCAGTCGTACAGGTAGTGACATTTCTGAAACAAGTGAACCTGAAGTTTACACGACTGTGCAGACGGAAACTCGGAATCTGGGCGGGCGTAAGCAGACTACAATGACATACCAGACGCACGTGGTCCAAGGAAGAAGTGGTTCACATGCGGCTCACTCGAGTTCCCCATCAACTAGCTCATCACGACTTGGTTCCAAAATCCCTAAGCTTAGAAAGAAATGAACTGCTTTCTAAATTCTGCTACCAATTTTATCATTGTGATTTTGAAGACTTTTGCTTTAAGAATCACTGAAAAAAAAACCCCAAAAAACAAGAAGTTGGGAAGAAAAATAAGAAAAAAAAAAGTTCATTCTGATCTGTGAGTCTGGTCACCAGAGGGGTAATTGGTAAAAAAAATTTCCTGGAAAGGATCTTTTTTTTTTTCCTTCTCTTTGCGTGTGTGCGTGTGTGTAGTTGTGATAAGCTGTAACGCTGGTTGACTGTGACTTTTGACCTACTGCTGTGGTTGCTGTGGGAAAAACAATGTTTAGGCAGATTTGTGCTTTTTACAGCCACAATAATAACTTTACACTTATTAACTATTTAATCCTCTATCAATCTATTTGGATCTGCTTCATAGCGACATGTTGGATTTTTCCATCTGCTCTCTGAATACAATCAAAGAAAAAATAATTTTTTTTTTTTTTTTTTTAAATAAAATATCTAAAATTCACTGGTTTCCTTGAAGTATTCAATTCTCTCTTCTCCTCCCCCCCTGTTCCAGTATGACTGGGCTAAATGGCTGGATAAGTGGGGTAGGTAAGAAAAAGAAAAGAAAAAAAAGATCTAACCAAGGGAAGCCAGTGGTGTAATATAAATTATACCGTCTCTCTATCTCTCTCTCTCTCTCTCTCTGTCTCCACTGGATGGAGAGTAAAATGCTGCTGCTGCTGCTACTGGGGGGGCAATAGTTTTTCTCTCCTCTTTTGGCAGCACCTTTACTTGAAAATAAAGTAAAAGAATGTTTGCCTTAGCAGTGCAAAGACCTGTGCCTACAGGTACAATTAATCAACGTCCGTAGCATTGTGTAAAATATTTTAGTGCTTTTCTATATTTTTCCACATGATGTACAACTGTGATAAATTAAAAAGAAAAAAAGAAAAAAAAAAGATAAAAGAAACAAAGAGAAGGAGGAATTTTTGTTTTCTCTCTTTCTCTCCCTGCCTTGCCTCTCTGTCTCTCTCTGCATACAGTGAATGCTGTTGAGAAAGGTGTGGGAGATTCAATGCACACGTGCAATGATCACCTTTTCTTTGTTATTGTACTTATGCAAATTGTCCTGTAAAAAAAAGAAAAAAAAAAAAAGAAAAAAATCCAGATTTTTCATCTCTGGAACAAAATTGAGGCTTTTTTTTGTACTTTATTTCCTTTGGATTTTTAAATTTACATTTTTTTTTTTTTTTTTTTCGAGATTTTCTTTCACTCACATTTTTATTTTCCTTTCAACTTTGGTAGCATTTGTGTGTCTGTGTTTACAGTTGTATGAGTGCATATTTATTCCTATAGATATACATACACTTGGCATACAGGAACTTATGAAAAGAAATGTGTGCGTATATATATATATATATATATATATATATATATATATATATAATATGCACAAACTCTCAAGTGATAGGAGATGAGAATTAAACATTCTTTGATGCTGCTGCTAAAAACCGTTTTCTTCATATGAAGAGATTACGATGCCATCCATTTGACAAACCAGAATCTCTTCCCACTGTTTGTTACAGCTGCACCCATCTCTATCTCTAGCTTCATGATGTCAAAGGTCATTTATTACAATCATGAATCCCCTTCCCCACTTTTTTTTCTTCTTTATTCTTATCTCC
>OZ038483.1:21124819-21144819 GCA_964036315.1 Acanthosepion esculentum | reverse complement strand
AGTGATAACTATCATAAGAGTCATTTGAGGCACATAAGGCTTTAGGAGTTCAAGAAAGGAAACTCAGCAGCCGAAGCGGCTAGAAACATTCACTCAGTTTATGGAGAGGAATGTGTGAATGAAAGAACTTGCAGAAGATGGTTTGCAAAATTCAGAGGTGGAGATTTCACCCTTGAAGATGAAGATCGAACCTGGACGTCCAGTTGAGTTTGATGAAAAGCTTCTTGAAGCAGCCCTTGAAGAAAATCCTGCTTTATCAGTTGAGGAATTGGCAGTGGTTCTCAGTTCAAACCATACAACTGTTCATCGTCATCTTCAACAACTTGGAAAAGTTCCTAAACTTGTAAAATGGGTGCCTCATGAATTGTCTGAAAACAACCTCAAATCCCGAGTTGACATCTGCTCTTCTCTCCATTCTCACCAACTTGTTTCACTTTTTTTGGATAGACTTGTAACTGGCGACGAAAAATGGATCTTTTATCAAAATGTTAAGCGTCGTAGACAGTGGCTTGGTAAATGGGAAGGACCCAGCCACAGCCGAGAAGGGAACTTCATGGGCAAAAGGTTCTTCTTCAAGGAATAATCCACTTTGAATTCTTACCACCTAATGCAACGATTAATGCTCAAATATACTGTCAGCAATTAGAGCGTTTGAACCAAGCTTTGAGGAAAAAAAGACATGCTCTAGTGAATCGAAAACGGGTGATGTTTCATCAGGACAATGCGCGACCACACACAGCAAGAATCACATCACAAAAGATCGAAGAACTTGGTTGGGAGAAAATTCCTCATCCACCTTATTCTCCCAACCTTGCTCCTTCAGACTACCATTTATTTCACAGCTTACAGAATCATTTGGAAGAAACAGCTTTTGTAACACAGGAAGAGGTTAAAACTGACATTTGTGAGTTCTTCGAATCAAAGCCAAAAGAATTTTACAGTAATGGAATTAGTAAGCTTGTTAATAGATGGAAGGAATCTTAGATAATCAGGGAAAATACATTGTTGATTGAATCTGTAATTAAATGTAACATTTGGTCACTTGTTTTCTTTATTCAAAATTCGGACAGAACTTATGGGATAACCTGATATCATTAAAAAGAATTGGCATGAGACTAATTTTTAATTTAGAAAAGTTGATGACAAAAATATTTTTACTCTTATATATTTCTTTTCAAAAACAATATCAATTATTTAACTGGAGTCACTAACAGATATTAAACATACATAATTAGATAACATGATCTGGCATCTCAGCTTCCGTCACTCCCCCTCCCTGCCATAAAGTTGCCTCCCTGTGCCTTTTTCTATAAATACTTTCATGCCAACTGTTCAGATGAGCTCTTTCCCAAGGTACCTAGATATTTTGAATTTGAGCGCCGTACAAGACTGGTGATGAGGCCTCACCAATTTACAGTCGAGTTAGTTAGATTTAGCCGTAAGTTCTATGCTAACAGCTTCTTTGCTCGCACTTTTTGCTTGTAGGACTCTCTTCCAGATCCTTGCTTTCCTGTCAAATTCAATCATCAAAAAATTTGAATGCAATGTCAATATTATCTACTGTCCTCCTTCTTTTGTTCTCACTCCTTGGTAATGTTTTGATTTTCTAATTTTTAATTACAGTGCTATGAATTGGATAAATGTACAACAGTTTGTCTATAAAGTAATAATTCTATTTTATACAAGTGAGAAGGAAGATTTCTAATTTAATAGTACAGAACTGGAATTAAATATAGATCATTTGCATCCATTTTTATCATCAATTAAATGAGAAAGGCTTTTCAATTGAGAAGATAGTTTAAAAAAACTAATTCAAAATATTTCCAAATTTCATTTTTCATTTCATCCTTGTACCTATGAAATGTTTTGTTCAAAAAAAAAAAAAAAATCAAAATTCCTAATGTAACAATTTGGGACAGAGAGAGAGAGTCTGGGAAACACACACACACACACACACACACATAAAAAAATTTTTTTTATTGAAATTGGAGTAGATCTGAGTAATGAAATTAGATCAGAGCATTTTGTTTACTGATGGGAAATCTGATCTAGGGCAGAAGTTGTACCCATTGGATCTGGGTCATTAGAAGACAATGAAAATAGTCGAAATAATTTTTATCGGTTAAAAATTGAAATAGAGCTTAGTAAGCTATAAGGAACTTTGGAATTCACATGATTTTGGTTGAAGCAAAAAGAACCCTGTGAAATTGCGTGCGAAGTAGTAGGGCCAAGGGTCGGTTATGACCAGCTGGGTTTTTCTATATAAACGTGCATTTATTCTGAGAAAGTGAGAGATGGGAGAAAATTCTTGGCGAGACTGGAGAAGAGAATTAGCTCGGGCAAGAGTTGGGCTAGAGACAGTGGAGACTCGAGGAGGAGAGGAAGTGACGTCAGAGATTGGAATGAAGCGTCCGCTAACATGTACTGTTGATATAAGTACCACTGCTTCTGCTACCATGAATATTACTACTACTACTGCTGAGGAGGAATGCCCTACAAACTTTAAGCCCTGCACAGAAATCTTATCCCTCTATCGCAAGTCGTATATCGTTCTGAGACGATTTAACAAGTTAATCACAATACACTCTCTCTCTGTCTAGAATCCAGTGTATGAGTTTTTACGTCAAATACTTTTCCTTTCTGTAACCAGTTTCTTTTCTATATTATTCTTTTCTGCTATATAAAAGACATTAACAATTCAACCATTGAATAGTTGTTTGTCCGGCTTTCTGCAGATATTAATTCTTTTTTTGCTGCATTCTAAATTTCTTAGCGCAGACTCTCCAGCCGTGTCTACATCTTCAGTCGACCGTGAATGGATGAACATCACTTCTGCTTTCTGGATCAAACCAAACACAACGTGGGCAGGAAGCAGGATTTAACCAGTGGACCGGCTGAATAATCTACGGATGCTCAGGGGACCTACGGCCACTCCCTTAATTTTGATTAGGACCAAGTGGACACCTCAACCCAGAGAGTAAGACGTCGGAAGTTGAGGGGCTGGGGCGAAAGTGTTAGAATTAGAAACATTTTTTCCTATAACAACTAAATTTTATTTTCTGCCCGAATTTCTGGAATGATGAGTCATTACTAATTACATTCAGACTAAACCCTCATCTTTGTCGTTATCAGTACATTCCAGTCACTGTGACCTCCAGCTTTCATCAGGGGCATATCAATCCAGGTGATCTACAAGGAATTCTGAACTAAACCTGTTATTTAATCTACAGTTGTAGATGCTTCTAGTTCTACTGCCCATGTCTAATGATATCTCATCTCGTTCTTATTTTTATTTAGTGAATTTCCAGTTCTACAGGACAATAGCCTAGTGAATTAGTGTTGGTTCCTGAATTCGGTGACATAGTAACTGAGTTCAATCCCAGGGTTGGGCTATGTGTACTTGGGCTCAGTGGAAATGGGCGAGCAATAGCCGAGCAGTACTAAAAATAGTATATAGTTCGAATGTAAATAGTGTGTATTGTATTCTTAAAGAATTTGCAGGAAATTTCTTAAAAGCAAGAAACAAAAGGAAACTCCTACAAAATGAACTTTAAAAAATATTTTCTTGATATTGAAAATTGACTAACTAAAAAACATTTAGAAATTCTATATAATTTGACAGGAGAAATTCAACCAAGTTAACAATGGAAATGATTGTTCGTGTAATCTAAACAAAATATCTTTTCTGAAAATAGAAAGAAATTTGGAAATAAATTTACCTATTTTCTACTTATAAATTTCCAGTATTAAAGCGACTTACATAGTTTTAAATTTTGCGTTCGAGGACAGTAAACAAGCATTGTAAATCCTTTAAATTAATATATAATAACATGGTTAAGTATCGTGAGAGTTACTTCCCTTTTTGAATGAATAATGAATTACCTCCCTTATTGTGTTTTCTTTTTAAGCAAAATTCATTACACTTGCATAAAACAAAAATAAAAGCTTATATTTGTATCTATTCTTTTTGCCTTCTAAGGATAGACTAGAGTAAAACTGACCTATTACACCTCAAAGTCTAACTTCTAAGACATCTATCTAGAAATGTATTTATAGTATAAATTTAATTATGAATGTTAACTATTTTATTTTTAAAGATACGTACAAACCAATAATGTAATAATGTTGGTTTATTTCTTGTAAACTGTCCAAAATTAGAATTTTCTTTTTCTTTAATATATTTAAAAAAAAAAAAAATAGTTCTGACCAGATACAAAAATTGGTAAAATGCAGAATCACAAAAGCCTAAATATAAAACTGAAATAACAATTTAGCTTACAGTGGAGCCAGATTCTTCTAACATAAATATATAGAAAGTGTGGCTTGAATATGATTTGAAAGTGATATTTCTATTTTAAAGAAACAAAATAAAAATCTTTAAATGACTAAGCTCAACTTCAAGTCCAACTTTGTCAAAAAATTGACATTGGAACTTCTTTATGATTGTTAAATAGCATAGAAATATTCATTGATAAAAAAAAAAAAATCATTAATAGATATGTAAATAATAAGTTAACTTGTAATAGTATTTACTAAATTTTGGACCAATAAAGAAAGCTTTGTGTGTTGTAGTAACACAAAATAAACAGAGGGATTATTGACATTGAAAAAGAATCATTTATATTTCATAAAAGATTAAATAGCAACAGTGAAACATTAGCATATTAACCAGTTTGAGAACTGGATTTTAACAGTAACATGTCTAAATAGCAATAACCTAGAATTACTCTTTACTGTTGATGTAGACCATTCAGAAAATAGTTGCACAGATTTAAAATATGAAATGAATTTTTTAAAGCTTCACTCTTATTCGATTCTACATGCATATTCCAAATCCTGATTCACTTTTTTTTCTTCTTTTTTAAAAAAAAAAAAAATTTTGATGATCAGTTTTTCCGTTGTTTCATAGTTACCACATTTTAGCTGATACAGCCTTTTTCGGATATAAACTTTACATGGAAAGAGGGCTGAACTCTGGTATAAATTGACCCCAAAATATTCTATTAGAAATAAGTAAGAATGAGATCAATAGACAAAAAATTTCTTGCAATGATAATGAGTTACTTTTAAATTATAATATTTAAAAATTAAATTCAATAACAAAAATTAATTTATAACAATTTTATATATTTTTTAAATTGAATTAATTGATAATACTCTCAATGACATGTTAATAAATATGAGAATATATTTAGATAAAAGCGTAATTGGTAAATTAATCTGAGTAAAGTTGATAGATTAATTTTAAATCCATTTTCTATTTCAATAAAACATTCTTAGTCTTCCACATTTTGAAATTTATAAAAGCTAAAATATAACATTAACGTTCAATGAAGAGAAGAAAAAAAAAGATGGAGATTTTAGCCTGAGTGTGGATATTTGCCATGCCCTTTTCAATCATCGGAAGCGGTACAACACTGAGTTTAGGCAAGTGACATTTTGATCCTAACTAGAGCACACAAATGTTACACTCTGTTCGTAGGCTAAAGTGCTAATCCATTTACTATGCACTACAAAGCCATTAAAAATATTTACTAAGCTTAGTAGGCCAGTCATATCGAACTCATTATCCTAGACAATGGCTTACAAGATGAGTTTGTTAACCATTACACTATAGTAGTTATCTAGGAATTTTTTTTCCTTGAATGTTCCATGAATTTTATTTTTTGACAAAGCAGTGAACTTCAGTAAATATTTATTGAGCTACCATACAGCGATGTATAGTTTGGTTTGTCACTGGGGACTCATTCCTAAAACAGTATCTTCCCCTTGCATTAAAAGGTAAGGATCAAATAATTCCTTAATGTCTACAGTGTAATCAAAGTAATACCAACATTGTTTTAAAAGCCCATATTAAATAAGTAATTTCATAATTTTTTTTATTTTGTGATATACCACATCAAGTACATATACCCATATTTTTGGATTGAAACTTAAAGAATAATTTATAAGGTTTTAATATAAGAATAAAAGCAAATTCAATTTAACTAGTTTTAAAAATGTGACCTATCAACCAACATCTCTTTACTTAGGGCAATACTTGAATAATACTTGTAAAAAAAAAAAATTTTTTTTAAATCACTCTAAAAAATAAGAGAGTGGAGTGCTGAAAAGTTCTCTGCCTGACCCAATTTCAAGAATCTGATCAAATGACCAAAAAGTAGAAATTTGTAAACTTTCCAGAATCTCTTCATATAAAGAGAATATATCCATATCAAAATGATCCAGAACAAATACCACAATTTGAAACTTGATAATATTAGCGTGGCATCTATGTTAATATTTACCATGACATGATTTTTATATGTGTTTATTACAAAAAATGAAAAGTAAATCACATCAATATTGAAAGATAAAATATCAACGTTAATCGTTGCTCCACAAAATAAGATTTATACAATACTTACTTCTTATATAAAAATATTCTTTAAAAACAAAAAATAAATGTATCATTATTTTATACAAAATTTTTTCATTTTTTCTGCTTTTCCCTTTTCATCAGAAATATTTTCTCAATTGTAAGCATGTCTGTTTAAAAATCATTTAAATTAACAGAAGTATAACTAAATTTTAAATATACTTAGGTCAATAAAAGAATAGTCTCCCCTTATTTCATTTGCAAACTCATTGTGAAAAAATTCAGACGTTTTAATTTCTAAGTTTTTGTTTTAAGAAACAAAATGAACATTTGTTCAAAGAAAGTAAAAATTCAAATGTAATTTTTTTTTAAATCTGTCATATATATATATATATATATATATATATTATATTTTTTTTGTCATCCACAGACAGACTGTTTCGCTGTTTCACAGCTCATCAGTGTGGCTAGACGTCCGGTTGCCTCTAGCTAGGATTGAAACTCGACTGAATTTGCGTCAGTCGGAACTTCTCCCACTAAGCCATCAGTGTACGGTACGGGATGAAGGTGAATTTTAGCGTGTTTATTTTTAGATTCAGATAAACACACAGTGACTGACAGTGACTCAATTCTGTCGAAGAGTTGTGCAGTATTAGCTTAAATAGTCACTGTTTAAATGTACAAATTCACACCACAAACCAGAGGGCTCAACCGAAATTAATTTTTCAGGAGCTAATATTTTTATATATATATATAATATATATATATATATATATATGTGCACACACAAATTTGATAAAATTAGTTTGTATGATTTTTGTAAAAGAATATTCCAATTTATTAATCATCTTCATTGCCTTGAGAAATTTACTATTTTCGAGAAAATTTAAATTTTAAGCCGAATTGGCTTCAGATTCAATTAAAAAATGTTCATATGATGTCAGACTTAATCATGATTTTGTCTGACATTGAATGTTCAATTTATGTTATAAGAATATGGCTAAATGGGTTTTTGTCCATCTTATATATGTAATTTTAAAGTACAGAAGCCTAAAAAATAAAATGCAAATACAAATGATAGATGCAGCTTTATCTTTTTAAGCTGCAGAACTTTTAAAATGTGTTCATAATAGACTAAAAAATATTGAGACAAACAGTAAAAGCCAAGTTTAGCATTATACTTACATTGTAAAACAAATTATTTAGAAAATAATTTCCCAAAGAAATGAAGATCTTATTCATTAAAGAACAAAAATAAATAAGGAAAATATATTTATATAATACACAATTTGTCTTAATCACCTTTCTCATCTTTTTTTTTTTTTTTCATTCATAAAATTTTGGATTACAACAAGAATCATCATCAGTCATTCACCAACAAAAACTGGTGCCAACATCGATGTAACTGGGCTGGGGAATCCCCACCCAGGGCAGATGTGGTCACTTACAACAATTGTACATCACCTAGGAACCTTCCCAATGCTTTCTGAAATTTTCCTTTTGTGGTAAGTCATGTCAGCACCTGAAAAACTTTCAGATTTTAGAAGTTTTCAGATTTGGGAATTTCGAATAAAGGGTACCCAACCTGTACAAACAAACAGTCAATCAGGCCCGAGTAAATTTAACAATTTATTTACACTTTATTTTAAAAAAGGGAAACAGAAATGAGATTAATATGACAGATATTGTCATTTTATTTTAGGCTGTCCCTTTTCATCCCATTCATCTTCATTAACATCATAATCAACCATCAATTTACTCATATTTAGCCAGTATCCAATGACACCAACATCCACAATGCTTTTGTAAAAATCCAACCATCGCACTTTCAATTTACTACAGCGAGCAAAGTAGAGGTCTACGTCTTGAGTGTAATTGTCCTCATAGATCAGTGAACAGACCCCCAAATTGACATAGATGAGTTTACGGTCTTTGAAGTTGTCAAGAAGAAATTTTATATATTTTTCAGATTTTGGGCTTCGTACTGGTTGACCAACAAGAGAAAGGTCATTGGCATTCTCCATTAAATTCACTTTAAAGTCACTTTCACTTGGATTTGTCTTTATAAGAACACCAACAGTTCCAATTGCTGTAATGTAAGCTGAGGATTTTATTGGTTTCAGTTTCATTTCCTGCAAGGTTTCCACAGCTACAACTTTGTAGTCATTGAAAATATTGTAAAAGTAATTACCTGAAAAGAAAACAATTATAAAATATTTGTAAAGCAAAATTTGAGCAACATTTTCTTTTAAATATTTAAACTGATTAATAATATAAATTCACAGTTGAAATAAATTTATATTACATTTTGGATGCAAAAAGAGGTAGGCCTGAAAATTTCATTTTAATCATGTATTTTTAATGTTACAAAATGTCTTATAATATGAAGACAGGTAGAGCTGACTTCAGGAAGTAATTCAATATCTGATATGTGGAAATTGTTTTGGATGCTAAACTGGAAGATATTTTTTCAGTTAACAAGTTTCCAAATATAACATATTAAGTTTGTTTAGTTGATTCCTCAATTCCAGTTTTTAAGAAACATTTGAATATGCTGATTTCAATATTCTTAGTTTTTTGTGAGGTTTTTAAACTGTTTTGAAACAATTATTTTTAAATTTATATAGTTACTGTGGTGTGGTTCCTTACAACACTTTTGAAAAACAACTTGGAGGTACCACTTAAATAGACTGGTCTACTCGTAAAAAACTGATAAATGTATGCTATGCAGGTATCAATGATGTAAACAGTTTCAAACTTGACATTTGTAAATAACAGTAAAGTCCAATAGCTCTGTAAAAAAGTCAGAGATTGATTTTTTTACAATACGAATACACTGGACCTCATTTCTAAGATGATTTTTTTTTAATTCAATATTTTTCGATTCTAATTTTTTAATTTTTTTATGAGTGGGCCAGTCTACTTAAGTAGTGGTCGATTCGAATAAAGTAAAAGGTTTTAGGGGGTTCGAATGAGATTTTAGAGTGTCAGTTACACTAAGGGAAGTGTACAGATGATCCACACAATACACAGTTATTTTAATGAAAGTAACAGCGAAAGAGGTAAATCAATATTCGATTAACAAATAGTTACATATGATTTCGTTAATAATATTCTGAGCAGGATACGAAACAACAAACAACAAAAATCACTCAGGATTCATGTTAGTAAATTGATATTTTTACAAGCAATTTTTTTCAGAATTATATATCTGTTTCTTGTAAGGGTTATTTCTATTTCAAAAGAAATTTTTACTCCTATTATTACTTAATCAAAATAATTATGTTTTTTAGTAACACGTCTTTGTTTTCTTTTTCGATTAACTAACAAAACTGCATAGGACTCGGAAATGTATTTTATGGTCAATTGGTGTGAGTTACTGTATTGTAGTTGTCGTAGTAAAAAAAAAAACTTAGTACACACAAGCTAACTCACAGGAAGCATGGTGCGTGCTAGTAGCAATAAGAAATTTTGAATGCTACAAAGAAGAAATACAAAAATTGTAATAAGCATTAAACGACCTTCAGAATGTTGTATTTACAACCGACCGAAGTCACTTCCCATCGGAATGTCTCATGGACATAAGCAACACATGTTCTGGTTTAAAGAAAGCAAACGTAAAACTAATTTACACATTTCATGACACGAGATCACTCACCAATTCTCTGTGCTCGAGTGACAATAAATGTTTTAGTTGAATCAAATTTTGCTGGTAAAAATTTTCTAGGTAAAGTTTTAAACGTTCTCACCACGTTTCTTGCCGCCATGATTGCAGCTTCGCAGTAAATGATATTCGCGTTCCTGTTTGATAATTTCTTTTCGCTATTCTTTCATTCTAACTTGTAATGTAAACGTTTTCACATAAAAGCTAAATAATTTTAATTAAAAGAAAATTGGATTAAACATGTTATTTATTAATAACGAATATTAATACGTTCTCACATACTCATATAATTGAATAAAAAACGAAAATTTAAAAAATATCATTTTCTGTAAAAATGTGTTGGTAGAACAACGGTTATTGTCTCAGAAAGTGGGAATCGAAGTGCCGAGTTCGAATCCCCACTGTTACGTTCATTTTTGGCACAAATGCCATTAAGAAATCTATCTTTTCTTACAAACACCCACTCACCTAATTACGAACTAAATGGCATAGTGAACGTACTCTTTAGTCTTGAGTGGCACCCAGTCTAGAAGAAAAAATTCATAATCGCGGAGGAGGCAACAGGAGATCTCTCCACTGTCTTTCCTAAGAAATAATGGGAACACCCAGTTAATAAAGAAAAAAGCAGTGTGTGGAAAGTCATGATCAACTACGTTCTGAAAGTATATGTACTAAAAAAGAATACGAACTTTTTTTTTTTTTGTTTCACAAATACATTCTTCACCTAATTCATTTTGAAACCTAATTTGTCAACTGAACCCGTGCAACTGGACACTTGCAATTTTAATTTGTTCCTTAGACATAAGAGACGAAGATAGTTTGTAAAAATGTCAATATTTCTTTATTGCGTACGAACATATTTTTACGGTATTTTTTCAAATTTTATGCATGAGATAAACGCGAGCCCACGCACGTGCACAAACACATGCAACGTATTTCCTGCCATAGAATATGCCTCGAATTATAACACACACCTATAATCTAGTAAGGAATATTTAGCGAAAATTGATTATTCAACATAATTGCATCGTATTTTCCAACAATTTTGTTTGATTTCAAATCACAATTTAATCATTTCATTCTGGGTTCATCAAGTGTGCCCAGGTAAGGGACTATTGTGATTGTATCTCACTGTCAAACAGAGCTGTTCAGGACCTAAACACCTCTGTACCTAAACTTTCTTTAGGTATTACTAGTCTAGTGAGGGACATCCAACCATCGGGATAAAATGTAGAGTAATTTTGAGAGAAGATTTATTTGCACTGTTGCGGGCGTGATGCTGGTTGTGTTTGGGTCAGAAAACATGTGTCTCCTGGTATATTTATCCCGCAACAAAAATGGCGGAACTTTCCTGCTGGCCGGTCCAGCTACATGGGAATGTTGGACTTTAATTAAGTCCAAAGAAGACAAAGAAAACAAACAAGACCGATATACATGGGTAAACAAATATATATTAATAACAAGTTACACAAAGACATGAACAGTTACATAGTGTTTGTATGGAGAAATTATGTGTGTGTGTTGTGAGTGTTCGTACGTACGTGTGTTGTTCTTAGCGTGTTCCCAGAATTGTCTTTCTGTTATATAATTTTCTTTCAAATAGGTATTTATGATTTATCTGTCTTCCCACTTGATCGAAATACGACACAAAGCCGTTTTTAAAATAACTAGAATCTCATTCGTAAGATTCCCTTGGGGACGCACCAGAGGTTAATCCTGACCAAAGTGCTATGACTCTTTTTCCCTCTTAGTGTAATGAAGTAGTACTGCCAGAAGTAGATGCTGAGCTATTATAATTATTACAATAACCCCGGTCACAAATGACAGCAGTACAGGCTATAAACGTTATTATATGCAACAAACCATGACTTTTAATAATAAAAATAATAATAATGATAATAATCCATTTATACAGAAATAGTACCAAGTACGCGTGATCACAAACAGATTAAAAACGATTTCTTCCGGATATTCATTTTTCGATACATCTCTATAGTAAAATCATTAGCAACACACACACACACACACACACACACACACACACACACACACACACATATATATATATATATAATTTTTTATCAAATATTAAATCAACATGTTAAAAATCGCTACACCATAGCAATCGTGTTTCAACGCTACAAATGTGTCTCATCGGGCGATGGTAAATTACTGGTGAGTAAACGATTAATTTCGAAAGCAGAATAGAATACTTCCTTTTCTGAAAGAGAAAGAGAAGACGAAAAAAAAAAGAAAAGAATTAAAATGAGGCTTGTGAGTTTACCGTGATTAAACAATTAAATATGAGGCCTCCGCTAAAATCTAAACCAACTGACAAAAATTATATAAGTCATCACATGAAGTTGTCTACATAGAATCCTAGACAATTTCGTTTTGCAACTGATACAAATGATTACACTATTTCGTAAAATATAGAGAAGTATGACGTTCAACTTTCACAGGAAGTTAATGGGAAATGGGTAGGGGAATAATCTAGCATAATGTTAACTCGCTATATGCTCGGTCAGCTTCCTACATAGAATTTTGTAGTTGATATTTAAAAGGCTTCTTTAAGAAACCGGTAAAAAAAAATACAAATCATAAATTCAAAACTACTTTGGTAAATTAATATGCAACCGTTAAGTAAAGACCATCCATATAAGATGTCAATACAAACTAACCTATATAAGATGTTAATAATACTAACTATACATCTATGCATTCATATAAGATGTTAATAATATTAATTAGACATCAACACAGAGCTATATTAAATCTAGATGAATTTTACACAATAGAATAATAAACCATGTAAGGTGCACCTCAGTACGTCTACCAATTATTACTTAAGAAAAAAGTATTATCAAATTCGAAGTTTAACTATATTGTAAGGTAAAAGATAAACTATGCTAACAATTTACAGTTAGTTCACTTCTTTAGTTTAATAAGGAGACTTTATCAATAAATTTGTTAATTTCTATCTTCTCATGTAAGTATAAGAAACAGGTCACATTTAGAGATCTACACGGTCTAGCTTTTTTGTTGTTGTTTTTAATACTTTCCGTTTTACCGTGGGAGTTTTATTAACTTCTTTTAAATTCCAAAAATATTTAGAAAGAGATGTACTATCTTTATAAGTACTATTGGTGAAGGATAAGATATGCTGGTACCATCTAGTCTTAAAAGAATTCTTAGTACTCCCAATATAAACTTTTTCAACAGTAGGATTTTCTATTGTAGAAATAGTACTTAGATAAACAAGAGAGTTGGTCATACATTGGTTTTACAATGGGCATTCGTTAGAATTCTTGCAATTACTTTGATTAATATTATCAAGAATATTTATCTTGGAATTTAAATTATCATCCAAGTTTTTAAATTGGTTTAAAATTGAATTATTGTGTTTCTTTATAATCTTCTCATGATTATCGGTACAGCTATAACTTAGTTTTAGTGTGTTTCTGTTAAATATTTTACTGGGAGAATTTATTAAATGGAGGAACTTCTGGCCTAAATTAGTACTGACCATTTGGTTAATACCAAATGATTTTCCTATTCCTATTTCTTTTCCTTAGATCGCTATTATCATGCTTTCTATACTTGATTTCTACAAATACCGATTTTTTAATAAAAAATATCTTTTTCTCAAATGATGACACAACACGAGTTATACAACATGCAACTCAAAAGAAAAATTATCTACCTTTCTTAACAGGAAAAATGTCAATTATTTGGTCAACATTTTTTCAATAAATATGTTAACCGGCTTTCGCCTAATATTTAGTTTCATCCCACAGTTTACTCGTGTCTGACCCGTTGTAATAAGCAATGGCTGAATGCTCGTTTCTATGTATACCCGTTTGCTAGTGTGGCTAGTTAATCCCTGTTGTAAACCTAAGTTATTGTTTATGGGAGAGAAATCTGATGTTATCAGTAGTCGAACCATGCCAGCACGCTCAAACCTTCGGTCACGATGACTTGGCGACTTCGTGCGAGCACAGTCGTCGTCGGCTTCCGAACAGTTTCGTCAACCTATCCCACAAGCCTTGGCTCACCTATGGTATGATTTTCAGGCGCTTCCCAAACGGTACGCACGCTGAGATCGTTTCTCCAGGCCGATATTATCAAGAGACGTTACAACTCCTATTTTGAAGACTGGCAGTTCGCTATGGATATTGTTCTGGTAAACGGTTTCTGACATTGGCGACTGCTCTTACCGAACAGTAACTTTTGAATATAATGAATGCGTATGGTGTGTGAAAAACTTTGCGTAATCACCTTGAGATAGTAGTAATAATATTAATTAATTAATTAATTATTATTATTATTATTATTATTATTATTATTATTATTATTATTATTATTATTATTATTCTCCTTCTTCTCCGATGTGCTGAGCTGTGTACCATTCTCCTCCATCTTTCGCGGTCATGTGCCAGAGACTGGATCTCCTCGAATGGTTTCTTGGTGTGCTCGTCATGTAGCGTGTCTTGGGCGTTTTAACCTGGCGGAGCCCATCCCTCTCCAGGCGATATAGCCAAGTCCAAAATGTATGTCTTGATTATTACCTTGAAACTGTGAACCGGTTTTTCTTTTTCCAGTTTTCAAAAATAAAAATGTTACTGTGCATAAAAACTGTATAAGGTTAACACGAAGTTTTACACTTGGTAAGCCAAAGACAAAGTTCAAATCATTCACTCCTGAAATTTCTCAAATTAGACTCAACCTAATATTTACGTTGACAAAATTACCTGATATGATTCAATTTTAGTGATATTTTCTGTCTGAATTTCTGGTTTGAGGAGTTATCATTCTGGATATGCGGACTATTGTCTTCGCCTTTGATGCTACCACAACGTTTCGGCCGTTGTGATCTCCGGCAATTAACCACATCACCTTCAGAGAATTTCCAACTGAACTCTTCATCTAACCTACGAGATTAAATTGTTCTCATTCCGCTGATCATATCTAGGGATAATCTCTTCTTGTTCCTTTTTAATACTGCTCAGTTATTGCTCGCCCCATTTCCATTGATTCATAACTGCTATTGTTCCCAGGTCCACCCTGACACGGGGTGGTAGCACTTGTTAGGGTCCCACTATGGGAAAATAGTGCCCCCCCGCCAAAAACAAATCGTTATGAAAGTATAAAAAATATTTTTATAGTAAAATTACCAACATTACCTATTTATTACAAAATTACCAGCAATACATTTTACCTGTAATTTTATCATGCAGTTGCGTTCAAAATATATTTAGTTGAAGCCATAAAACTGTGTTCAAAATATTTACATTCGGTATTAAATAACCCATAGAGATGTTTATATGCCGCCAAACAAAATTAACCAGAGCAAACGAACCAATGCTTTGATCCACTAGGTTATTTCCCCGTGGGACAATTCTGAATGGAAAATTTGGAGCCTTCACTCTCAACCCCATAGCAAAAACAAATACGAGGACAATAAACTAAAAACTAAAATGACGCTATCACAGATCCTAAATAAGAACAAGAACTTCTTCACACTGAATAAGTACAGAAAGCTGACTCAAAAGTACACCAATGTGCCACATGTTTGGACTCTCAAATTCACAGTTGATATTCCATTGAGGCCTATAGTTATCTGCAAAGATTCGACATTTTACCCGCTGAACAGATTCCTGGTGGATATAATCAACCCACTAACAGGGAAGTCCTCATTATATATTTAGAACACTTTGTGGGATCGGTCTAAGTAGTTCACATAATAACAAGCCTGATTTGGGGCCCGGGAAGTGTTTTTTTTTTTTTACCCTCCATATCTTATCAACATTTACTTTTTTTTTCTACTTACATTTATATACGTTACAAATTAAACTGACTATTAAAGGATGATACATTTTTGCGGATTTTGACGTCATTCTCAGGGGTGGGGGTTCGTCTAATTCCGTGAATTTGTTTTGCTCGTGCTAAGTTTCGAAAAGACACGATATAAAATTCACTATTTTTTATCCATAATGTTGAATGTGTTGAATTATTCAACTTTTTAACAAAAGAAATCTCAAGTTAATGTTAAAAATTTCCTCAAAACATTGTTGATTTACTTAAGATGGAATGATCTATTATGACATGTCACTAATTTATATTTAGATACATTGTATTTATTTGCAGTTTTTCTAATTGAATTGTTCGTCTATATTGCATATGATCCATTATTGTACATAATTAGGTTACCATAAAATTTTTATTTAATATGAATATTACCTTATGGAAATTGAGATGTGGTAGAGTGAGGGGCTCCGTATCATAGATTGGGAGGGGACATATCATAAACTCTGGAGGGTAAGAAACCCTTGTAATGGCATTGAATCAGCGCACATGATTAGATAAAGAGTTCCGTTCGAAATTTTTCTTTAGTCGTATTGTTCCGCATAATCAGTGGTGACTCATGGATCACTCTAACTTCGTGAACATGATCGAAAGAGTCAACCTCTGTGTAGGCTAGAAATTGTTTTGTAATATTGTAATGTAAAGGTGGTCAGCAAGGGTGATCAGTCTATTATTGACGGTAATTTAGGACGTGTTGTATGGATATATCGCATTTAACATTATTATTCCCCTTCTTCTCTATTTGAAACATTTAACACTGTAGCGTTACAAAACTTAATTATTTCAGTTGGAGTTAATCCGTGAGAACAACTGCACATTTATTTCCAGGCTTACATTTTCGCTTGGCTTTTATGTAGCCTCACTGACACGATGGACGGACAAATTAACTATCAACTAAAAGCTTAATTCACTTCTCTTTTTCATATCTGCTAAATGTCTGTTTCGCTGTCTGAATATACTATTGTCGCAGTCTAATTCTCTAAATATGTATATCAGGTTATCTTCTTTAAACATACATAAGTGACCTTGTCTGTTGTCATTCATTAAGAAAGTGTTACTATATACAAAACTCAATTATTTGAGTTTTCAGTTGTTCTCCAGTACTCACAAGATCAGTAGTTGACTTGAAAGTGTAGAAAAATTTGAATTTGAAAATTTAGTTAGCATATATAATAAGCGTATATAGAATAAAATATATATCCTGAAATAATTAATACAATTATTCTTATCTAGTTTCTGAAGACCGAAGCACCATATAACTCCGAGTCGATCTTCAATAAGTAGATATCACCAAAAATTCGTTAAAAAATGTGCATACTTGACGAAAAAATGCCTCCAATTTAATGAAAGGAAAGTTTTATTATCAAAATCTTTGTTATTATTAAGGGGATTGACTAAAGGATTTTTATTATGAAATTGTATTTTTTAATCTTATTTAGTACCATTAGAATTTTGGCTAAAAATTTTCATGTTTCAGCTGGTGATCATAAATATGGGAAATTTTAGTGTCATTTTCTGTGAAAAACAGATTGTTTTTAAAATACTTGCAAAAATCAGATAATTGTCTGATTTTAATGAAACTTTTAGGACTTATTCACAAATGAATTAAATTATTATAGAAGCATTTCTTTTTTAGAAAATCTCGGTAATTTTTTTTTTACATATGTTATCCCCACTTATTTCATTTTATGAAATTTCGAGAAATTCAATTTTGTAGCGCTTAATGTTTATATTAGTTATAAGCACAAGTACTTGGCGAATTTAAATTTTTGTAAAACAGGATACCCAGTTACCGAAAATTTGCTCTGAAGCGTAAAATTAAAAAAATACGGTAAAACTAAGACATTTAATTCGAAAAGTTTTTATTTGCTTTTATGAATAAGGTGTATTATGGACAGTATTGTCTAGGTATCTCCAATAATTCGGTATACCTAAGTTTAAATGAATTTTCATAAATGAAACATTTTCCTGAAGTTTCTTATAAAAATTCATTATCATTGAAAATTCTTTTTTCTTCAGAATATAAGGTCCTTAATATATATTATTTATAAAAGCAATTAGAAGTTTATCTAATTAAATAATTAGATAGTTTTATTGCAGTTTTTATTTTACGATTTGGAGCAGATTTTTGGGAATTTGGTAAGAGTTTGAAAAAAAAAATGATGATTTACATTCTCCAAGGAGAATCGTTGACGATTTTAAATTATAGAAAACTTCATGAAATTAAGTAAGAGGAGTTAACAGATGTAAAAAAAAAAATTACCAAGATTTTCTAAAAATAATATTTAAAAAAATAAATTAATTCATTTGTGAATAAATCTGAAAGTTTCCTTAAAATCCGATAATTATTTGATTTTTGCAAGACTTTCCAAATTAATGTGTTATTTTACTGGAAAACACGTGAAAATATCCATTACCAGCTCTGTTACACATAAAAAAGATTCTTAATCCAAATTTCGATCATGTTAGAAAGGAGTGAAAAATGTTTTTAAATAATTAAAAGATACTTTGGCCATTCCTCTTAATAATAACATAAACATTTTGAGGATAAAAATTTGTTTTTATTAAGTTTGGGGCCTTTTTTCATCATGCTATGTTATTTTTTAGGGAAAAAGTAGAGGCACCTACTGTACTGTCTTAAAAAGAATTCGATGAATAATGAATTTTTTTACAAGAATTGCTTACACTTTTTTTAAAAATTGAATTATAATAATTTATAGTTTTAAATCTTTTAAAATTCTGTATTAATTTTTGCGGTTTATGTAAAAACAATATTTAATAATCATAAACGGAAAAGCTTACTACAATTCAGCGACTTCAGTATTTTAAAAAGAATTTCGAATTTTTCGTGCGTGTATATAAACGTGCCAATTTTTATAAATACGGAACTCCATATACGACATTATTAGAAAATAAGAGCGGTAACTATAGTAAATTTAAAATTTATTGGTAATTTTCTAACATTTCCTCAACATGCGTCTTCGTAAATAAGACATTAAAGCCAAAGTACCTAAAATTCAATAAAATATTAGATTACTTAGAGTATTTCCCTAAAATTTAAAGATTAATTAAAAATAATTGTTATAGCAATTGTCGCCATTTGAAAAAAATCACAAACACCAGTGTATCGAGATAGTTGTCAATACCTCATAAAAACACACACATCCGTGATAAAAATACTTTTCTACGATATTTTAAACTAAAAGTAAATGGTATTTGTTTATAAAATAGGATTAATTAAACTTTAATCAGCTAATCTTACTCAAGTAAAGTTTCAGAAAAATATATTTTATTTTTGAAAGATTTTTAATAATGAGAATTACACTGTGCTGACAGATTTGTAAAAAATATTAAAATCAGGCATTTTTAGCGATTTCAGGAAAATCGTTCCAATCAATATAAATTTGTTTTGAAATACAGCGAAGTATTTTTCGTATTGGAAATATTAAATTTAATCTAGCAGCTTGAAATTAAAACTAAAATAAAAGCTTAAAAAAGATTTCTCATTTTTAGAAATTCAGTTTAAACCATAAGTATAGCTTTTCGTTGGAGGCACCCATCGATCAGTATCATTTACGTTAATATTTGTGATATAATTATTGCTCGAGATACCTATTGGTCACTTGGGAAACGTTCATTTTATCAATAGGTGTTTATATATATATATATATATATTTAACAGCAAAATTGTCCAAATCGTGTAACAGCATGTGATAATTGTCCGCTAAACTAATTGAGTTTCTTTTTTCCAAGTTTTCAGATAAGACGTTTAGCCATTTTGACACGATTTGTCGTAAGAATCACTGAAAAAACTTATTTAAGTTATTCAGCTAGAAAGAGAAGAGGTTAAAATCATTTTGTGTCAGCCCCACTATATCTTCTCAACTGAACAATGGTGAGATGAAAAAGGTTATTCATTATTAGTACCAATATTCATACTTTGGCTTCCATCTTCAAAGTTAATTCAAGAACCACCAAGAAAACGTGGAATAAGTTTAAATAAGAAGGAACAGTAGAGTGGCAAACTGGATCAGAAGGTTACAACAGCAAGAAGAATCATTATTTCAACTTAGAGCTAAATATATTCTTATTATTCAAAGTAGAGTCCAATAG
>OZ038483.1:20967319-21122319 GCA_964036315.1 Acanthosepion esculentum | reverse complement strand
TCTGAAGCGAGCACAGTGGATAGCAAGCTCATCTTTATTGCGTCCATCATGAAACAGCCTGTCGCCTCTGAGTGCTGACATAAATGTTCACTTTTATATTTATATTTGCATACGCTCTATCTCTGATATTGAGCACTTTATCCCATAAATACACCACACCTTAAAACTATATTTCTTCATATATATATATATATATATATATATATATATATATATATGAAATTTTATATGATCGGTACTTAATGGAAAGCGCTCAATATCAGTGATAGACCTAACATAATAAATTGTATGGAGATGAGTTTGTGAGCCTGGGTTTCACGCAGCGATCATCAGGCAAACTGGTTTATTTCTTAAAATTGAATCTGTTTGATGGCAAACAGTCAAACAAGCATAAATAGATCCAATTTAAAAGAATAAAACAGTTTGTCGGATGATTGCAAAAGCGTGAAACTCAGGCTCCCTCCTCAAACTCGTATCCATCCAATTTTATATTTACATACGCTCTATCGCTGATATTGAGCTCTTTAATACATAAATATAGCATATATTAAAACTAGATTTCAATCATATATATATATATATATATATATATATATATATATATATATATATATATATATATATATGTATATATATATATATATATATATAATAAAAAGACTTAAACATTAATATTCCATGGTCATAATTTATTCCATTGGAATCGTAAATACGATCCAATTCATCAGACCTACAAATAAGGTCTGATGAATTGGATCGTATTTACGATTCCAATGGAATAAATTATGACCATGAAATATTAGTGTTTAAGTCTTTTTATTATATTCTTACTCTGTCCTGGACATTGAATTCGAACTGGATTCTATCCTCTTGGAATTATTTTTTTATACATATATGTATGTGTATGTATGTATATATATTTATATTTTAGGTATATGATTGCATATGTATATGTATATTTACCACTAATATTATCATTATCTATCTATCTATCTATCTATCTATCTATCTATCTATCTATCTATCTATATATATATATATATATATATATATATATATATATATATAGTCATCCACAGACAGACTGTTTCGCTGCATCACAGCTCATCAGTGTGGCTAGACGTCCGGTTGCCTCTAGCTATGATCAAAAACCGACTGAATTGGCGTCAGTCGAGGATTCTACCACTAAGCCGTTGGCGCACGGTAGGGATGGGGGTGAATTTAAGCGTATTTATTTTTAGATAAACACACAGTGAGTGAGAGAACGATTCGATTTACCGAAGAGTCTTGCATTATTAGCCGTAATAGTCACTGTTTACAAACCCACACTTACTCTCTATATACATACATACACATACATACATATATATATATATATATATATATATATATATATATATATATATATATATATATATATATATGTTTGTGTGCGTATAATTTAGGGCTGTTACAGAATAAAGCATCGGACGGAATGATAACGATGTAGACTGTCTTCTCAACGTTGCCTCTGATGAATGGGAGAAAAGAAAGATAATAAAAAAACCCTTATTTATTTGAACAGACCAACCAAAACAGCTAGTGAGTGAGAGTACACACACACACACACACACACACACACATATATATATATATATATATATATTCTCTTTCTCTCTTTTCTCTTTCACTTCCAATGTCAGTTTCAATTTTGGCTCCCATTGATCTGAGACCACGATTAGAAATCAGTCTACATCGTTATCATTCCATCCGACGTTTTAGCCTATGACAGCCTTAAGCTCTGCTTGGAAGCTTGGTAAATATCTGCACTCGACAGTCAAAGTCCACGAACAGAAACATAAAAGAATATAAACTATACCGAACCTTTGATAAATATCTCTTTGTTACAACGTGCTTTTATCCTTATTAAAGGGTCAAACAAACAGCGAATGGAACTATGGCGACACCCAAGAGGGTGCCAACATGATGGCAAAAGAAAAGATTGGAGGATCCCTCTTCTGTGTATCTTCAAAAGGAATAATTACAGATAGAATAGCGAGTGAATTAGATAGGTCTCTGTCATTGGATCCACTGACAGCCATTGTTTTTGCTTTTGTTTTTGGTAGTTTTTTCTGTTATTCCCTTGCAGGACACACCGACGCTTCTAGTCCAACCGCGTCTTAATTCAAATACATTCACACCGAGGTCGTTAATCAGTCCATAAATTGGAAAATGACATTATCTACCCACGTTGCTTTTTTTAAAAAAATTATTTTAACTAATGTTCACCCAATATAAGGCCCGTAAGCGGCTCCAGGGTTACTGTATGAACGTGATTAAAGGCAAGAAAAACAGTTCATCAGGTTTGTAGGAATGATAATGGTTAACCCTAGACTTGAAGAGGTCAAGATCTTAGCGATCGAAAAAGAAAACATTCCGCTGGGAGTCTGTTTCACAAAGATGCAGTCCCCCGAAAGAAGCTGTCTGAGTCGAATTTAATGGAATACAAAGGGAATGAAGCAGATTGGGCGTGGCATGGCGGGTCCCAGCTGCAAGGTCGGGGCTTATGGGACCAAGGAATGTAGTTCGTTAGAACACTTGCCATGGAAATAGTGATAGAGTAGCAAGAGGCTTGTGATGTTTCTCCCGTGGAAAAAGGGCTGTAGGGTGGAAAATAATTCATCACCCACAAGGCCGCGTAGACGCTTTTGAACTCTATGAACACATGCAAGTGAGGACTGGGCAATTGCAGCCCAGATATGGCATCAATACTCTATTTTTGCTCGGATCCAGATCAGAGCAAAAATTTAATATTGCTGCTTTTGTAAAGAAAGAGTATAGCAGGGGAACCATATATTTACTGGAACGGTACAAACAAACAAACCATTTTCGCAGCATCTTTAGCAGTTGATCGTATATATGATTTCCACTTGAGGTCTGGGTGAGCTTGAATCCTAATAGGTTTTCAATGCAAGATGTCTCATTGAGAAAACACCCATTCATCATGATAGGTGAAAATTCAGTGACTACTCGGTGATGGTGGAACGTTACTACAAGTTTGGCTCTGGAAGTATTGAATTTTACAAGTTAATCTTTCTCTATTGAGACACCAGGGCTAGTTTTGTGAAGTGCTCAACTGTTAGATTCTGGTCATCTATATTTTGGCAGGTGCACCTATAAACTGTTGGGTCATCCGCATAGATATGCACTAAATTCGGAGTATGATCTTAGACAGATTATTGATATGCAGTAGAAAGGGGTTCGGGCCGAGAAAAAAAGACACGTGAAATGCCAGTATTGATCTCATGAGCTTTCGATGACTGGACGTTAACAATGACCTTCAGGTACCAACCTGTTAGGAAGGTCTTACTTAAGAAAGCCAGAGATTCCATAACTGGAGGGTTTATGTTGCAGACCCCGATGTCACACCTTGTCAAAGGCCTTTGATATATCCAAGGTAATGGTCCTCGTGATGAATTTATTATATAGTGATTCACTGATTCTGTGATTAATGACAGTTAAGGCATCAGCTGTGGATCGAGAAGAGCGAAATCCATACTGGTTATCGCCCAGGAGGTTGTCCCTGTTGAGGTGTTCTTGTTGATTATAGATTCGAGATTTTTCTGATGACATTAAGGAGGCTCACGTGTCAATATTACAACAAGTACGAACTCTAACTTGCATTCTTAAAAACAGAGAACACAGATGACACCTTCCATAGACTTGGTAACTATTTTTGCTTCAAGCAGCAGTTAAACAGTTTTGCCAGTATTGGAAGTAACAGTAGGTTGGTATTCTTAAGAACAAACACTGGGATTTTATTCGAACTGATGGCCATCTTAAAGTCCAGGCTTTTGATAAATCTGGAAAACTCTCGTGATATACATATTACAAAGTTTGTGCTCCATGAGAAGAATTAGAGTTAGACGTAAAGTTGATAGCAAAAAGCCTTGCTTTGTCATATGAGGATGTAAAAACTTCAGGGCCATCTTCCACTGTCATTGACGCTTTGTCTCTATTGAGAATTTTATTTGGAATTTTCTAGAATTCCCCAAAAACCAAGTCTTTTGTTTTCAACTTTGATTTGGACTGAGTGTCCATAGCTGCTCTTTGTGTGTTTTTAGAACTCTCTATGCAATGCTTTTGGGCAGTTTGGAATGCCGTAATATTCCAACTACAACGTTCTTTGTGGTAAAGATGATAGTAGTGGTTGTTATGTATAATCAAGTGTGGTCTCCCCTTGTTACTCTCCTCGTTGAGAGAGAGCTATTTCTGTTTACTGGGACTATAAAAGGACACTATAGGCGAACCTTGTATTCTCAGTTGAATAAAGCTTTCTTAAAGCCTACACCTGCGTACTTTTGTCATTACAGTGGTTATGGTGGGTTATAGCGGCAGCATTTTCAGGTATGAACCAAAGGTGACGATTTGGTTTCTGTTGGTATTTGTTCTCTGCTGCAACTAAAATCTACATTCTTATCCAGAGATATGCCTTGCTATTCACTTCATACTCCCATTTAGCCAGTCCTTATTTATTTATTTTTATTTTTTGAAGCAAGATGTCCATTTCCACTGAAGTTCCCATCATCAATCAGGCGTTTAGCACCAACTACATACCAACAACATTTCTACTCTACCTCTTTCCGACAAAACGCTTTAATAGTTTTTGCACGGCTTTTATTATGTTGCCACTTTCAATCAGTGCGCATTTTAAAGCAATTAAGAAGAGCAGAGGAGAAACAGCGAGTAATTTAACGAGTCTGTTTAAATGGATGATAGAACAAGGACAAATTATTACTTTATTCTACATCGACTCCCTCGTCAATGTTTATTGTTTTAAAAAGCTATGTTTAGAATAGTAATAACAACACAAACGTTACACGTAACCTATTTTTTAAATTATTTACGTTTTCTTCTTTGTCGATCCATCAATTTTTGTTCAGCCTAGGAAGGGCCCAGAGGCCGTCACTATTGATATTGCACAAGCGTTAATCCCGTAAATCAAGTTTCGACTGTTTAGCTTGGTTTCTACTATACTTTTTTATGTGCTGTGTCCCTTCAGGACGTGGAAGATTATAGCTCTCCACAACTTCTCTTAGACACGGTTGTCCTCTTACTGTTCCTTTTAGTCACTGTTCTGCCATCTATTTACACAAACCAGTTAGGTAGGTTATGCGATGATTCCCGCTGCTCTTCTTGCCTTCACTGTGTCGTGTAAGTGTCAAATTCCCCTAGCTCTCTTTTCTCATTAAGCGTCCCATAAATTTCAATTGTTTCCTTCTTATTCTAATTACAAATGTACTTTTTGTTTCCATTTCCTAAAAACTTCCTCGTTTAACACATGTTCTGTCCATCTCAGTATCCTTCTGTAGAACTACATCCGTGCTACCAAATGTATCTGTGTCCAGCAATCATTGCCATGTAAAAGGCCTGATATTACATAGTAGTTCGACACTCTTTTCTTTGTTTGTAAGGAGATTTCTCTATATCTTAATACTTTGTTTAGCTTTAGGAGGTATTGTTTGCTATTTCAATGGGTTTACGGATTTCTGTGTCACATTTGCGTCTACTGGAGAAACCCTTCGCCTTGACCGTTAAATTTCTAAAGTTAATCATTTGATTTTCACACGGATATTATCTGGTGGCCTTCGCTGAAAACATCAGTCTCTTCAAAATTCCAGCTGATTTAAGTACGTCATATCCTTCATCAGCACTATCATTAGTCCTATGACCAGGAGGGGTCCTAGAGTCTCTGCACAGCTGAACAATTTCCTTTCAAATATCTGGGTTGAAATTAGGCGAGATATTCATTCATACTTAGCGTTACTTGGACAAGCTGACCCATTCTTATCCAGGCCAAACCACAGCCGATGTCCTCCAAATTGAAGGCTCGCCTTGATTACAGTCATGTGGCCGTTGCGTCCATTGGAGAAACCCTTCACCCTGATTATTTTCAGTCTAGGATCCCCCCGATCAACGATGCCGTGTCATCATCGCACTGGTGGACAATGGAGCCCAATCTGCCTCATTGTGATAGTCATTGACGCTACAAAATAAGTCTAGCCACCTTACTCTCTTGTTTAGTCACCGATGACCCGACAACGCAGCAAATAGTACTAAGTTATGTTGTACGAGTAGCACGGGTAGAGTGACTTGACATTATACGGTTTGGATGGGTTCAAATCTGCCTTAGATTTCCAATTATTCTATTCTTTTTGGAATGACCTTCAGTAATGAGTGATTCAAGTACTTCAGTAATGAGTCCTTTTCAATTTCCAAATTTATTTAATTTTTTGGTGAGGTCTAAATATTTTTTAAAAAACTTTCTTCACTCTTTTTCAGTCCATTTTGTGGTCTGCCGAAACGGTGACATTTGCTATCCAAAACATCTTCTTGTCTTTCTGCAAACTAAATCTATTTTTCATCTCCAGTAGATAACCATTCCTACTCAATTATGTCTACTTGACAATCTTTATGAATTAATTTGCTAAAATCATTAATTATATAACAGTTTTATTTCTGCCTCCGCACTGGCAATATTTGCTGTTTTTGTTGAGTTTCGTTTATTGAAGGTTCGATTATATATCTACTTCTCTCCCCACTCTCCCTATCTCCACACACACACACACACACTACACACATACACATACACGCACACAGACACATACACACAGACACACACACTACACACAGACACTACACACACAGACACTACACACACACACACACACACACACACACACACACACACACACACACACACACACACACGTAAATGTTAACCGGATAACGGAGAATGATTGTTACCAGGCTCGCTCATCTTGCTGACAGTTCGCTAATGTATGTAGTTCGATCCTCACTATAGTGGCTTTGTGTTGGATTAAACACTGTTTTGTAAATATCTACACACACAGCGCTAGTATGTGTGTAGATGTTGTAAGTGGATCCGTCGAACGATAGAGAAAAAATATTTTGACTACGGGAAGAATTTGGTTCTGAGGAAACGTCCTGTTTGATTACTTGATATTTTTAGCGTTATTTTGGTGGAAAAATAAAGAAACATTACTTCGAATCTGAACAGTTAAAAGGCAAGATAAAGACGGATAAAATGAAAACCACTTTATATATAGCATTTACTTGCGCTGTAATAGAAATGCGTCATCGAAAATGGTAAGAGAAAGTGAAAGTGAAAGTGAAAGATCGAAAGAGGGCGACTAAGAGAAAATAACAAAATCATTACCGGATAATTGGGAATCATGAGAATTTAGGAAAAATTGCTTTTGGTAAGCGAGGGAAGAGGGCACGTATATTGTGAAGAAAGTAAAGAGAAAAAGAGTGAGGGTTAGAAAGAGAAATAGAGGGAAGAGTAGAACGTGAAAGCGAGTGGGGAAAAGAGAGTGAGCATAGGGTGTTGGGACAAGATAAAAAGAGCACTCAATAATATATAACACTAACTGATTAAAATGGAAAAAGAAAGACAGAGAGGGGGTATATGGAAAAGAACGAGGAGGTGAAAGAGAGAATGAAAAATTTTGCAACATTAAATCTGTGGTACGCATCAATGTTTTGTGAAATCTATTTAAAGTTGTTTGGAGTATCTACAATGTTAGAATCCGCTTTCCTTGAGATTTTACACAGAAAGACCTTTTCAGCTCTTTACTGTCCACATAATGGTTTAGGATACTTTTTAATCAAGCCGATACAAGGTCTCATTTCGTATCACAAACCTTAGTTATAATAATAATAATAATAATAATAATAATAATAATAATAATGAGAAGAAGAAGGAGAAGAGGAAATAGAATGTAAAGAGGAGGACAAGGAGAATAATAATAATAATAATAATAATAATAATAATAATGTGCAAAATTAACATTCAGGAAAGTGAGAATTACAGAAACACACTCAATAGATTTAGACTTTGTCACAAAGATCAGGGAACTGGAACAAGATGAAGCCTATAAGTACCTAGGAATTAGCGAAGGAGATGGAATACAGCATACCTAAATGAAGGAGAAGGTAAGAAAGGAATACTACAATGGTGTGTGTCTGGTACTGAATATCAATCTGAATTAAAAAAAAATAGAATATCAGCCATAAACACCTTGACTGTCCCTGTGGGGCAATACAGCTTTAACATCCTTAACTGGACGATAGCTGACATTAAGCGAATGGATGCCAAAACGAGAAAGCTTCTCACCTGCCACTACATGCATGATCCCAAAGCTGATGTTGATCGTCTGTATGTGCCCAGATCCGAAGCAGGCAGAGGATTAGTTCAACTAGAACTGTCTTACAAAACTACTACAATTGGCCTTCAAAGAGACCTGGAAACTACAGAAGACGGGATGATGATATGTATCAAAGAACATGAAAGTAGTAAGCGACTTTATTCGGTAATAAAGTGTTGGGGCGCACCCACCTTCACAACCACAATAGACTGATCCTATTATTATAAATAGAACAGTAGTTCTAGAGACAGGAGTAGTGTAGCAGTGTACGCAGTCTCTGACTGTGCGCTGCTCCTGTCGAACTCTCTGCTTTGGCAGAGAGGAACCCGGACGAGGCTTTGCCGCAGGGCAAAGTGTCGTCCGGGGAGGTAGACAGTCCCTGAACCCGTTTATACGGGTTCTAATGGGCATATTTTTGGCCGAGCCTACGGGCTCGGTAAGCCCACATTAAACCGGCCTTGTGCCACATTCGACCCACGTGGGAGGGTTGTTAAATACCGTAGTGTAGCAGTGTACGCAGTCTCTGACTGTGCGCTGCTCCTGTCGAACTCTCTGCTTTGGCAGAGAGGAACCCGGACGAGGCTTTGCCGCAGGGCAAAGTGTCGTCCGGGGAGGTAGACAGTCCCTAAACTCGTGTATACGGGTTATAAATGGGCATATTTTTGTCCGAGCCTACGGGCTCGGTAAGCCCACTTTAAACCGGCCTTGTGCCACATTCGACCCGTGTGGGGGGGTTGTTAAATATCGTAGTGTAGCAGTGTACGCAGTCTCTGACTGTGCGCTGCTCCTGTCGAACTCTCTGCTTTGGCAGAGAGGAACCCGGACGAGGCTTTGCCGCAGGGCAAAGTGTCGTCCGGGGAGGTAGACAGTCCCTAAACTCGTGTATACGGGTTGTAAATGGTCATATTTTTGGCCGAGCCTACGGGCTCGGTAAGCCCACTTTAAACCGGCCTTGTGCCACATTCGACCCGTGTGGGGGGTTGTTAAATATCGTAGTGTAGCAGTGTAGTGCAGTGCAGAGTGAGACTTCTGTAGTGATCAGTTACACTTCCGTTTCTCGACCGGAAGATACCGTTGGACTTTATTACTATTACTTATTGTTACTACTAACCTACGTTCGTTCTACTAGTAATCTCTCTGATGTAAATACCTATCTGAATATACCAGTATTTTTCCCTACGACTGTGTTTGTTCGTTATTACCATATACTCACGTGGAAACACTCAACATCTCAACAGTGGTGACGAAGGATGTTATATTGATCTCAACATAAAGGAAGCCACCAAGTTCAAAATGGAGTTTGAAATGGGCGAAGAAATACAAGGAAAGCACAATACACCGACTGAAGCTGCAAAATACTTAAAAAGAAAGCAAAATCAAATGCAACCGACCAGATGCAGAAACGATGACACGATAAACCATTTTACGGTCAATACTCTGCCCGTACTAAACAAGCTGATGAAGACAAACCCCGTACTCATCAGTGGTTACGTAGTGAAGGGTTAAAAGGTGAAACCGAAGATTTTATTGTTGCTGCACAGGACAAAGAAATTATGAAGCACATATACTGAAAAATTATGTTAGTACCAAATGCAGATTCTGTAATAAATATCCAGAAACAATTGACCATCTTGTATCAGTTTGCACGGTATTGGCACCCACTGAATATAAATCCCGGCATGACAGAGTGGGCCAATATCTGCACTGGAAAATCTGCAACTTCTACTGAATGGAAACTGAAAGAAATTGGTATGAACATCACCCAGACCCGGTTACAGGGATAGGATCTGTAACAATTTTATGGGACATCACAATACACACAGACAGAACAATCAAAGCTAATCGCCCTGGTATCGTGATTAGAGACCGCAAAGACAAAATGTGCCTCCTTATTGACATGGAAGTCCCTGCAGACTGCAATGCATATTTGAAGATCTTCAAAACGCTCTCAAAATGCAAGAACTTTGAAATCGAAATCTCAAAAATGTGGCACATGAGAACATTAAAAATTCCAGGTGTAGTTGGAGCCCTCGGATTGATTGGAAAAGATTCCAGTAGACTCATTGAAGGAATCTCTGGTAGACCATGCCTTAAAGAAATACAAAAAATTGTTCTCACAAATACAGCCCACACCTTACGAAAGGCTTGATCTATGTTAACTATTTGTGATTTTTTTTAATTGCTCAGTGGAAAATGTCATGATGCCATTCTGACCTCAGGTCTCTGGTCGGGACCCAGAAAGAAATGGGTGCATACCAGAAATCAAAGGAAATAATAATAATAATAATAATAATAATAATAATAATAATAATAATAATAATAATAATAATACAAATTCGCACGACTGCCCATTCATTCACACACTATAACAATTACGAAAAACAAACGAATTTGAAAAGAACCTCTCCCCTACCAGAGAACTGAAGGAAGGGTAGGGAAATTAAACTAAAGACACAGGAGACAAAAGTAAAATGGGATGATGAGATTGTAGCCTCTAGCTAGTCTAAACGTTTATAGACTAGCTAAAAAAAGAACAAACCTACCTAATGCGGCAAGGCTGATTTGAACAATGTAAAGGCACCAGATCCTCTTGACTAGTTTCAATATCTAAGTTATGTTCTTTTATATTAATCTCACACGCTTATTTACTAATTCAGTAATTTGCAAAAAGCCACTGAAATAGGATACACAGTGAGAACCAATTCATTACTCAGTAATAATTGTCCGAGAGATTAACTTACTAAACTTTAGGAGTAGCAAAGAAACTCGTACATAGCATTCAAAACAAGTAAAATACAATAAAATACGTAAGTGATATATTTGTTTCAGTGTGCAAGAATGTTATGTAGCATGAAAAATTGTTCCAATACAGTGACAAAGTTTTCTTTTTCATTGATAAAAAAATGATGAATTTCAAATTTAGCTAATGTTGAATGCATAGCTATATAAATTTATATAAATATCTATATAAATTTATAGCTATATAAATATTTATATATGTTCTTTAAGTTCATGTGGAATACATTTTCTTAGTTCCATTATTTCCATTTGGATTTGCAAGCAATACATTACAATTGACTAATATGTATCAGCTTCAAAGAAACTTCTAATATGTCCAACACATTGTGCAAATTATATAGGTGGACCTGTTTTTCATCATATGGAAATTGTCTATATTCCACATGGATAGTACTCCACCCAAAGACGTATAGCAGGAAATATTACGGGGTGCAGAAGGAATTTTTTCATGAAAATAACCAACTTTTGCTCTGAAAATATACAACTCGTTGCCTTGTTTATGAAATGTTAGTCTAGATCAGTAAAACACGAGACTTTATCTCAAGCTCGTGTTAAGATTTTCATATGAATTCCATGCCAAACTCGTTTAGAAATATGTTTAAACTGTCGGTTGTATACAACGGCTTTTTCAGATCAATGGTTAAAAATGGCTTCGAGCCAGTTAAACGTGTAGTTTCTAGCGAGGACACTCCTTCTTATAAAAGGCTTGTGAACTGTCGTTAAAGAATCACAAAGAACTGTACCAAATGTCAGAAACAACACCACTTGATGACTTTCAACAGCGGCAACAACTAAAATGAAGAGCACATGTAACTTGAAGAGAGACAAATAACATAATCAAAATGTCGACTTTCCACACTACCTCAAACAAAAGGCAAGGAAGGAAGCCCCCATCAATACTGGAAAGAACAATAACAGCTACTGGACTTGAGAAACTTATTTTCCTGAAAAATTGATTTAATAGGAAGATTTTATAAATTTCAACCGACAGCAGTACTGGCTGCTCAGTCAATGGATTCCAAATGTTTCCTTATAAGGAAACGGTTAATATTATCAACATTGAAGAAGCGCACTTTGTTAAGATAGTCGTGTAGCTTTCGCTGTTGCTAGTTGTAGGTTCAAGTAATACAATATTCCCCTCTCTCTTGTGACCTTATACCAGATTGCTAAGTTTAATAAATGTCTACCTCAAATGGGTTAGTTCTTCACCGAGATCTGTACGGAAGTGATTGCGTATCAGTTGTCTCTGCCAACAAATAACAATTTGCAACCACAGAACTAACAGCATACAGCGAAATAATCTGTTCAGGCTGAGTAAATATGTTATAATTGGCCAGAGACGTCATCATTAATGTTTTTCCTAACAGAAATTTTTCCTATATTCGTTTTAATGTCAGACAAAGGCACGGTCGAGACGCAAGCCTATTTGTAGATATTAAATTAAAAGCAAAAATATAATGATCCGTATTTCTCAAATAGTTTGTACACAATTTGTAATAAGAAGATACTAAATGAAAGATCATTAATTAGGTGCAATTTTATCATAAATCCTATTAGCGACCAATTATGAGATGCAGTTTGATATTTGGTGGATTATTGATCTAATACTTGTCCCTGAAAAGTCTTCTACAATCCATGATGCATAACGAGTATTCTTTTTAATGAAACGCAATGTGGAATGATTTAAGAAATAGTGTATTATGTACAAAATATCGTCCAAATATCGTCCAAATATCGTCCAAATATTGTACAAATAAAGGTGTCGTAGTAATAGGATCTTTCTCTTAATTTGCTTGTAAGTTAAATGCAGGCGCGCCTCATAGGGTTCGATTCTCGGTCTAACTCTCTCCCAGCTTTATATTAATGATCTGCCTAAGAGTATGCTCTTATCATTTGTGAATATCCATGCAAATGATACAAAGGTTTATGAGTGCACCTCCAAAAATCTAGATGACGGGAGCCTGGCAGTTGATCTCTCCTCGTTGTAACAACACAATGATGGGAAAGCTGTCACATTCAATACCCCAAAAACCAAACTTGTATTGTTCCGCCATCACTGAGCAATACTTGAGCTTCCGTCTATCGCAGTGAATGTCTGTTGGGACTTAGGTTCACCTCAGACAATGGAACTTGTATATACAATCAATTGCTGAAAGATGATGGAAAAGGAGTTAGTTCCCTTTACTGTTCCAATAAGTGTCTGACTCCTGATATGCTCTATTTTTACAAGAGCCAGATCAGTCCGAAAATGGAGTACTACTGCCATATATGGGCAGGAGCTGCCCAATCTTCACTTTCCTGTTTTGATAGAATCCAAAAGTGTCTACGCGGTTTTGTGGGTGATGGACTGTTTTCTACCTTACCATCTCTTTCCCACAGACAAAAATTTGCAAGACTCTCGCTAGTCTATCGCTATTTCCATGGAAAATGGTCAGATGAGCTACATTCCTTAGTTCCTCCAACTCTGACGCCCCCAACGAAGAACCACCACACCATGTACATTGAGGCGAACCACCCTCATTGCGTTCATATTTTTTTTAGTAAAGAGTAAGTTTCACTCGGTTAGCTTCTTCCAAAGAATTGTTGCTTTGTGGAACAGAATCCAAGAAGGATGCTTTCCCAACCACTACAATATTAACCTCTTCAAACCTAGGATTAACCGTTATCTTTCCCACATATCTGCATAAATTGTGCCCTTTCCTCTCTGTTGTGAGACCGATACTTTCCTACATCATGGACTCTCCCAGTACTATATTATTATGTGAATGGTAGTATCATGGGAGTAGCACCAGTAATGCGCAGCCGCGTACGATACCAATATCGGACACCACTGGATAGTAAGCTCTGCTTACTCTTACACTATTCTTTGTAACTTTTCTGTTTAATATATCTTTCTTACCTCTAACCCGTGTTCCGTGTTTTCCTTCCGTGGCCCCTACTTCGGGTCCACATCACTCTCAGACAACACCGACCTTCAGTAACCCTCTACCTTTAATGACTTCCGAGCTTTGTATAAGGTGAACATTAATTAAAAAAAAGTGCAGGTGTTAATCGGCTTCACATTACTGTGTTTTGGCATTTTAGATGAGAGTGAGCGGGCGGCTTTGATGCTAGCCAACTCTCCTTGTACTGCTGGCTATTGGGTGTCGTTAGTAGATCCGCCCAATCACTGACTTAACTTTGCTTGGAAACGGTTACTTTATAGCAGAACGCGTTCTTATATTACATTCGATTGGCTAGAAAAATATTCAGTAGTCATATGGTCTGTACCCAACTATGTCCGCAAGCATTTTATATCAGTTCTGAGATATTTAATGAGTTTGTTTAATAAATGCTTTCTTTTAATTTGAATTTAGTATTTTAGTTTTGGTAGCCATTGAATTGTCTTGATGGTGACACATATTTGGTGGAAATATAGTATTTATAAACAAGCGATGAGAAACGCAGTGAAACAGTAACTATTTTCATTTTTAGAAATGGGTACATTTCAAACTTTGATCACAATTGGATTTTTTTATGAAGTAAAGAATATATACTTTTGAGCCCGGACATATATATTTGTTTACATATATTAATGGGGAAAGAATGCTCAATATTGAAGATAGTATGTGTAAATATCGACAATGAGGACATAAGAATCAAAATTGCATGCCGACTGTAAATTTAAAAGATCAAGCAATCTTTAGACCATTTGAACATTGCTTGTAGTGTGAAACTGATTCGATAAATGATTTATATATAAATGTGTGCTTAGAAAATGTGGAAACATTTTAATTTGTTTCTTCTAAGGTGCGTCTTTAATAACCCGTAAACAAGATGGAAGTAAGGCTAGAATAACGCAATGTAATCCCGAAATAAGTATAAGTCATAGCATACTGTAAAGTAAAAAATTGTTCCACACAGAGAAATGTAAGCCCATATAAGAAGACAAGCAATGTCTGATGGGGACAAATAAAAAAGATCTTATTTGTAACGTCCCCAAGTGGGGTACGATACAGCATTGTACTTATCTCTTCGATTACCCTTTGAAAGCATCGGGCTTCCGTCCTCCTCCGTTGAGCACCTGCTGATTATTCTACTCCAATGGTTTGTCATGTGATCCTCAAGGACCCCTTAAAACGTCAGTAGATGTTTCCTTTATCCCTACATAATTATTAATGCTAGAGAGAGAGAGAGAGATAGATAGAGGGAGAGAGAGAGAGTAAATTAAGATTAAATGAATCACCTATAACTGGAACATCAGTAAAAAAACTCCTAATAAATGTGTTTACATTAATTACTATGGCTGGACGGAATAAAACATTAAATGGAGTTACTATTTTTACGAGACGTTAATTAAAGCAATCCATTTATTTACGTACAGTCATTTTATAAGACACTCTGACGATTGGATACATCCACTTAATACTTTAATGTACTTTAAGAGATCCGACGAAGTAAAATTGGCAACAGCTCTCGAAAAGGACCTTCAATCAGTGGTTAACTGGGGCAAAGAATGGTTTGTAAATTTGAAATCTTCGAAAACAAAACTGATTTCATATAATCACCATAGAGAACCTTTTCTGTCTGCCATCAGCATCACTGATGCTAAGCTCCAGGAGAGCAACTCATTGCACTTTTTGGGGTTCCCGCTTTCCACAGACATAAAACGGAGTGATTGCTAGGTCCACAGCTAGGAAAGTTGGTTCAACATGTCGTGCCAGACCATTCTTCTCGTCACATTGATAAATCTACCATTCGTTCGTGCATTGAATGTCTCGCACCTTTCGCCTGTGGAACTCCCTTCTTTATTCCTGTTTCCCTGACAACTATAATCTCCAACTATTCAAATGTAACGCCAATCGACATCTCCAGTTGCTTTGATCTATCCACTATCCTTCTCCACATCCTTTACTCTTTCACTCCAAACTGCTCTCGCTCCAAATCTTCTGTAACCCCTTACCTTGATCTATCTACTATCCTCCTCCACATCTTTTCCTCTTTCACTCCTATCTGCTCTTGCTCCAAATCTTCTGTAACCCCTTGCCTTGATCTATCCACTATCCTTCTCCACATTCTTTCCTCTAACACTCCTATCTGCTCTCGCTCCAAATCTTCTGTAACCCCTTGCCTTGATCTATCCACTATCCTTCTCCACATCCTTTCCTCTTTCACTCCTATCTACTCTAGCTCCAAATCTTCTGTAACCCCTTGCCTTGATCTATCCACTATCCTTCTCCACATCCTTTCCTCTAACACTCCTATCTGCTCTCGCTCCAAATCTTCTGTAACCCCTTGCCTTGATCTATCCACTATCCTTCTCCACATCCTTTCCTCTTTCACTCCTATCTGCTCTCGCTCCAAATCTTCTGTAACCCCTTGCCTTGATCTATCCACTATCCTTCTTCACATCCTTTCCTCTTTCACTCCTATCTGCTCTCGCTCCAAATCTTCTGTAACCCCTTGCCTTGATCTATCCACTATCCTTCTCCACATCCTTTCCTCTTTCACTCCTATCTGCTCTCGTTCCAAATCTTTTGTACCCCTTGCCTTGATCTATCCACTATCCTTCTCCACATCCTTTCCTCTAACACTCCTATCTGCTCTCACTCCAAATCTTCTGTAACCCCTTGCCTTGATCTATCCACTATTCTTCTCCACATCCTTTCCTCTAACACTCCTATCTGCTCTCGTTCCAAATCTTCTGTAACCCCTTGCCTTGATCTATCCACTATTCTTCTCCACATCCTTTCCTCTTTCACTCCTATCTGCTCTCGTTCCAAATCTTCTGTAACCCCTTGCCTTGATCTATCCACTATTCTTCTCCACATCCTTTCCTCTAACACTCCTATCTGCTCTCGTTCCAAATCTTCTGTAACCCCTTGCCTTGATCTATCCACTATCCTTCTTCACATCCTTTCCTCTTTCACTCCTATCTGCTCTCGCTCCAAATCTTCTGTAACCCCTTGCCTTGATCTATCCACTATCCTTCTCCACATCCTTTCCTCTTTCACTCCTATCTGCTCTCGTTCCAAATCTTTTGTACCCCTTGCCTTGATCTATCCACTATCCTTCTCCACATCCTTTCCTCTAACACTCCTATCTGCTCTCACTCCAAATCTTCTGTAACCCCTTGCCTTGATCTATCCACTATTCTTCTCCACATCCTTTCCTCTAACACTCCTATCTGCTCTCGTTCCAAATCTTCTGTAACCCCTTGCCTTGATCTATCCACTATTCTTCTCCACATCCTTTCCTCTAACACTCCTATCTGCTCTCGCTCCAAATCTTCTGTAACCCCTTGCCTTGATCTATCCACTATTCTTCTCCACATCCTTTCCTCTAACACTCCTATCTGCTCTCGCTCCAAATCTTCTGTAACCCCTTGCCTTGATCTATCCACTATCCTCCTCCACATCTTTTCCTCTTTCACTCCTATCTGCTCTCGCTCCAAATCTTCTGTAACCCCTTGTCTTGATCTATCCACTATCCTTCTTCACATCCTTTCCTCTAACACTCCTATCTGCTCTCGCTCCAAATCTTCTGTAACCCCTTGCCTTGATCTATCCACTATCCTTCTCCACATCCTTTCCTCTAACACTCCTATCTGCTCTCGTTCCAAATCTTTTGTACCCCTTGCCTTGATCTATCCACTATCCTTCTCCACATCCTTTCCTCTAACACTCCTATCTGCTCTCGCTCCAAATCTTCTGTAACCCCTTGCCTTGATCTATCCACTATCCTTCTCCACATCCTTTCCTCTTTCACTCCTATCTGCTCTCGTTCCAAATCTTTTGTACCCCTTGCCTTGATCTATCCACTATTCTTCTCCACATCCTTTCCTCTAACACTCCTATCTGCTCTCGCTCCAAATCTTCTGTAACCCCTTGCCTTGATCTATCCACTATCCTTCTCCACATCCTTTCCTCTTTCACTCCTATCTGCTCTCGTTCCAAATCTTTTGTACCCCTTGCCTTGATCTATCCACTATTCTTCTCCACATCCTTTCCTCTAACACTCCTATCTGTTCTCGCTCCAAATCTTCTGTAACCCCTTGCCTTGATCTATCCACTATCCTTCTCAACATCCTTTCCTCTTTCACTCCTATCTGCTCTCGTTCCAAATCTTTTGTACCGCTTGCCTTGATCTATCCACTATTCTTCTCCACATCCTTTCCTCTTTCACTCCTATCTGCTCTCGTTCCAAATCTTTTGTACCCCTTGCCTTGATCTATCCACTATTCTTCTCCACATCCTTTCCTCTAACACTCCTATCTGCTCTCGTTCCAAATCTTCTGTAACCCCTTGCCTTGATCTATCCACTATTCTTCTCCACATCCTTTCGTCTTTCACTCCAAACTGCTCTCGCTCCAAATCTTCTGTAACCCCTTACCTTGATCTATCTACTATCCTCCTCCACATCTTTTCCTCATTCACTCCTATCTGCTCTTGCTCCAAATCTTCTGTAACCCCTTGCCTTGATCTATCCACTATCCTTCTCCACATTCTTTCCTCTAACACTCCTATCTGCTCTCGCTCCAAATCTTCTGTAACCCCTTGCCTTGATCTATCCACTATCCTTCTCCACATCCTTTCCTCTTTCACTCCTATCTACTCTAGCTCCAAATCTTCTGTAACCCCTTGCCTTGATCTATCCACTATCCTTCTCCACATCCTTTCCTCTAACACTCCTATCTGCTCTCGTTCCAAATCTTCTGTAACCCCTTGCCTTGATCTATCCACTATCCTTCTCCACATCCTTTCCTCTTTCACTCCTATCTGCTCTCGTTCCAAATCTTTTGTACCCCTTGCCTTGATCTATCCACTATTCTTCTCCACATCCTTTCCTCTAACACTCCTATCTGCTCTCGCTCCAAATCTTCTGTAACCCCTTGCCTTGATCTATCCACTATTCTTCTCCACATCCTTTCCTCTAACACTCCTATCTGCTCTCGCTCCAAATCTTCTGTAACCCCTTGCCTTGATCTATCCACTATCCTCCTCCACATCTTTTCCTCTTTCACTCCTATCTGCTCTCGCTCCAAATCTTCTGTAACCCCTTGCCTTGATCGATCCACTATCCTTCTCCACATCCTTTCCTCTTTCACTCCTATCTGCTCTCGTTCCAAATCTTTTGTACCCCTTGCCTTGATCTATCCACTATCCTTCTCCACATCCTTTCCTCTAACACTCCTATCTGCTCTCACTCCAAATCTTCTGTAACCCCTTGCCTTGATCTATCCACTATTCTTCTCCACATCCTTTCCTCTAACACTCCTATCTGCTCTCGTTCCAAATCTTCTGTAACCCCTTGCCTTGATCTATCCACTATTCTTCTCCACATCCTTTCCTCTTTCACTCCTATCTGCTCTCGTTCCAAATCTTCTGTAACCCCTTGCCTTGATCTATCCACTATTCTTCTCCACATCCTTTCCTCTAACACTCCTATCTGCTCTCGTTCCAAATCTTCTGTAATCCCTTGCCTTGATCTATCCACTATTCTTCTCCACATCCTTTCCTCTAACACTCCTATCTGCTCTCGCTCCAAATCTTCTGTAACCCCTTGCCTTGATCTATCCACTATTCTTCTCCACATCCTTTCCTCTAACACTCCTATCTGCTCTCGCTCCAAATCTTCTGTAACCCCTTGCCTTGATCTATCCACTATCCTCCTCCACATCTTTTCCTCTTTCACTCCTATCTGCTCTCGCTCCAAATCTTCTGTAACCCCTTGCCTTGATCTATCCACTATCCTTCTTCACATCCTTTCCTCTAACACTCCTATCTGCTCTCGCTCCAAATCTTCTGTAACCCCTTGCCTTGATCTATCCACTATCCTTCTCCACATCCTTTCCTCTAACACTCCTATCTGCTCTCGTTCCAAATCTTTTGTACCCCTTGCCTTGATCTATCCACTATCCTTCTCCACATCCTTTCCTCTAACACTCCTATCTGCTCTCGCTCCAAATCTTCTGTAACCCCTTGCCTTGATCTATCCACTATCCTTCTCCACATCCTTTCCTCTTTCACTCCTATCTGCTCTCGTTCCAAATCTTTTGTACCCCTTGCCTTGATCTATCCACTATTCTGCTCCACATCCTTTCCTCTAACACTCCTATCTGCTCTCGCTCCAAATCTTCTGTAACCCCTTGCCTTGATCTATCCACTATCCTTCTCCACATCCTTTCCTCTTTCACTCCTATCTGCTCTCGTTCCAAATCTTTTGTACCCCTTGCCTTGATCTATCCACTATTCTTCTCCACATCCTTTCCTCTAACACTCCTATCTGCTCTCGTTCCAAATCTTCTGTAACCCCTTGCCTTGATCTATCCACTATCCTTCTCCACATCCTTTCCTCTTTCACTCCTATCTGCTCTCGTTCCAAATCTTTTGTACCGCTTGCCTTGATCTATCCACTATTCTTCTCCACATCCTTTCCTCTTTCACTCCTATCTGCTCTCGCTCCAAATCTTCTGTAACCCCTTGCCTTGATCTATAACTATCCTTCTCCACATCCTTTCCTCTTTCACTCCTATCTGCTCTCGTTCCAAATCTTTTGTACCCCTTGCCTTGATCTATCCACTATTCTTCTCCACATCCTTTCCTCTAACACTCCTATCTGCTCTCGTTCCAAATCTTCTGTAACCCCTTGCCTTGATCTATCCACTATTCTTCTCCACATCCTTTCCTCTTTCACTCCTATCTGCTCTCGCTCCAAATCTTCTGTAACCCCTTGCCTTGATCTATCCACTATCCTCCTCCACATCTTTTCCTCTTTCACTCCTATCTGCTCTCGCTCCAAATCTTCTGTAACCCCTTGCCTTGATCTATCCACTATCCTTCTTCACATCCTTTCCTCTTTCACTCCTATCTGCTCTCGCTCCAAATCTTCTGTAACCCCTTGCCTTGATCTATCCACTATCCTTCTCCACATCCTTTCCTCTTTCACTCCTATCTGCTCTCGTTCCAAATCTTTTGTACCCCTTGCCTTGATCTATCCACTATTCTTCTCCACATCCTTTCCTCTAACACTCCTATCTGCTCTCGCTCCAAATCTTCTGTAACCCCTTGCCTTGATCTATCCACTATCCTTCTCCACATCCTTTCCTCTTTCACTCCTATCTGCTCTCGTTCCAAATCTTTTGTACCTCTTGCCTTGATCTATCCACTATTCTTCTCCACATCCTTTCCTCTAACACTCCTATCTGCTCTCGCTCCAAATCTTCTGCAACCCCTTGCCTTGATCTATCCACTATCCTTCTCCACATCCTTTCCTCTTTCACTCCTATCTGCTCTCGTTCCAAATCTTTTGTACCCCTTGTTTTGATCTATCCACTATTCTTCTCCACATCCTTTCCTCTAACACTCCTATCTGCTCTCGCTCCAAATCTTCTGTAACCCCTTGCCTTGATCTATCCACTATCCTTCTTCACATCCTTTCCTCTTTCACTCCTATCTGCTCTCGCTCCAAATCTTCTGTAACCCCTTGCCTTGATCTATCCACTATCCTTCTCCACATCCTTTCCTCTTTCACTCCTATCTGCTCTCGTTCCAAATCTTTTGTACCCCTTGCCTTGATCTATCCACTATCCTTCTGCACATCCTTTCCTCTAACACTCCTATCTGCTCTCGTTCCAAATCTTCTGTAACCCCTTGCCTTGATCTATCCACTATCCTTCTCCACATCCTTTCCTCTTTCACTCCTATCTGCTCTCGTTCCAAATCTTTTGTACCCCTTGCCTTGATCTATCCACTATTCTTCTCCACATCCTTTCCTCTAACACTCCTATCTGCTCTCGCTCCAAATCTTCTGTAACCCCTTGCCTTGATCTATCCACTATTCTTCTCCACATCCTTTCCTCTAACACTCCTATCTGCTCTCGCTCCAAATCTTCTGTAACCCCTTGCCTTGATCTATCCACTATCCTCCTCCACATCTTTTCCTCTTTCACTCCTATCTGCTCTCGCTCCAAATCTTCTGTAACCCCTTGCCTTGATCTATCCACTATCCTTCTCCACATCCTTTCCTCTTTCACTCCTATCTGCTCTCGTTCCAAATCTTTTGTACCCCTTGCCTTGATCTATCCACTATCCTTCTGCACATCCTTTCCTCTAACACTCCTATCTGCTCTCGTTCCAAATCTTCTGTAACCCCTTGCCTTGATCTATCCACTATCCTTCTCCACATCCTTTCCTCTTTCACTCCTATCTGCTCTCGTTCCAAATCTTTTGTACCCCTTGCCTTGATCTATCCACTATTCTTCTCCACATCCTTTCCTCTAACACTCCTATCTGCTCTCGCTACAAATCTTCTGTAACCCCTTGCCTTGATCTATCCACTATTCTTCTCCACATCCTTTCCTCTAACACTCCTATCTGCTCTCGCTCCAAATCTTCTGTAACCCCTTGCCTTGATCTATCCACTATCCTCCTCCACATCTTTTCCTCTTTCACTCCTATCTGCTCTCGTTCCAAATCTTTTGTACCCCTTGCCTTGATCTATCCACTATTCTTCTCCACATCCTTTCCTCTTTCACTCCTATCTGCTCTCGCTCCAAATCTTCTGTAACCCCTTGCCTTGATCTATAACTATCCTTCTCCACATCCTTTCCTCTTTCACTCCTATCTGCTCTCGTTCCAAATCTTTTGTACCCCTTGCCTTGATCTATCCACTATTCTTCTCCACATCCTTTCCTCTAACACTCCTATCTGCTCTCGCTCCAAATCTTCTGTAAGCCCTTGCCTTGATCTATCCACTATCCTCCTCCACATCTTTTCCTCTTTTACTCCTATCTGCTCTTGCTCCAAATCTTCTGTAACCCCTTGCCTTGATCTATCCACTATCCTTCTCCACATCCTTTCCTCTTTCACTCCTATCTGCTCTCGTTCCAAATCTTTTGTACCCCTTGCCTTGATCTATCCACTATTCTTCTCCACATCCTTTCCTCTTTCACTCCTATCTGCTCTCGCTCCAAATCTTCTGTAACCCCTTGCCTTGATCTATCCACTATCCTCCTCCACATCTTTTCCTCTTTCACTCCTATCTGCTCTCGCTCCAAATCTTCTGTAACCCCTTGCCTTGAACTATCCACTATCCTTCTTCACATCCTTTCCTCTTTCACTCCTATCTGCTCTCGCTCCAAATCTTCTGTAACCCCTTGCCTTGATCTATAACTATCCTTCTCCACATCCTTTCCTCTTTCACTCCTATCTGCTCTCGTTCCAAATCTTTTGTACCCCTTGCCTTGATCTATCCACTATTCTTCTCCACATCCTTTCCTCTAACACTCCTATCTGCTCTCGCTCAAAATCTTCTGTAACCCCTTGCCTTGATCTATCCACTATCCTTCTCCACATCCTTTCTTCTTTCACTCCTATCTGCTCTCGTTCCAAATCTTTTGTACCTCTTGCCTTGATCTATCCACTATTCTTCTCCACATCCTTTCTTCTAACACTCCTATCTGCTCTCGCTCCAAATCTTCTGTAACCCCTTGCCTTGATCTATCCACTATTCTTCTCCACATCCTTTCCTCTAACACTCCTATCTGCTCTCGCTCCAAATCTTCTGTAACCCCTTACCTTGATCTATCCACTATTCTTCTCCACATCCTTTCCTCTAACACTCCTATCTGCTCTCGCTCCAAATCTTCTGTAACCCCTTGCCTTGATCTATAACTATCCTTCTCCACATCCTTTCCTCTTTCACTCCTATCTGCTCTCGTTCCAAATCTTTTGTACCCCTTGCCTTGATCTATCCACTATTCTTCTCCACATCCTTTCCTCTAACACTGCTATCTGCTCTCGCTCCAAATCTTCTGTAACCCCTTGCCTTGATCTATCCACTATCCTCCTCCACATCTTTTCCTCTTTTACTCCTATCTGCTCTTGCTCCAAATCTTCTGTAACCCCTTGCCTTGATCTATCCACTATCCTTCTCCACATCCTTTCCTCTTTCACTCCTATCTGCTCTCGTTCCAAATCTTTTGTACCCCTTGCCTTGATCTATCCACTATTCTTCTCCACATCCTATCCTCTAACACTCCTATCTGCTCTCGCTCCAAATCTTCTGTAACCCCTTGCCTTGATCTATCCACTATCCTTCTCCACATCCTTTCCTCTTTCACTCCTATCTGCTCTCGTTCCAAATCTTTTGTACCCCTTGCCTTGATCTATCCACTATCCTTCTCCACATCCTTTCCTCTAACACTCCTATCTGCTCTCGTTCCAAATCTTCTGTAACCCCTTGCCTTGATCTATCCACTATCCTTCTCCACATCCTTTCCTCTTTCACTCCTATCTGCTCTCGTTCCAAATCTTTTGTACCCCTTGCCTTGATCTATCCACTATTCTTCTCCACATCCTTTCCTCTAAAACTCCTATCTGCTCTCGCTCCAAATCTTCTGTAACCCCTTGCCTTGATCTATCCACTATTCTTCTCCACATCCTTTCCTCTAACACTCCTATCTGCTCTCGCTCCAAATCTTCTGTAACCCCTTGCCTTGATCTATCCACTATTCTTCTCCACATCCTTTCCTCTAACACTCCTATCTGCTCTCGCTCCAAATCTTCTGTAACCCCTTGCCTTGATCTATCCACTATCCTCCTCCACATCCTTTCCTCTTTCACTCCTATCTGCTCTCGCTCCAAATCTTCTGTAACCCCTTGCCTTGATCTATCCACTGTCCTTCTCCACATCCTTTCCTCTAACGCTCCTATCTGCTCTCGTTCCAAATCTTCTGTAACCCCTTGCCTTGATCTATCCACTATTCTTCTCCACATCCTTTCCTCTAACACTCCTATCTGCTCTCGCTCCAAATCTTCTGTAACCCCTTGCCTTGATCTATCCACTATCCTCCTCCACATCTTTTCCTCTTTCACTCCTATCTGCTCTCGCTCCAAATCTTCTGTAACCCCTTGCCTTGATCTATCCACTGTTCTTCTCCACATCCTTTTCTCTAACGCTCCTATCTGCTCTCGCTCCAAATCTTCTGTAACCCCTTGCCTTGATCTATCCACTATTCTTCTCCACATCCTTTCCTCTAACACTCCTATCTGCTCTCGCTCCAAATCTTCTGTAACCCCTTGCCTTGATCTATCCACTATCCTCCTCCACATCCTTTCCTCTTTCACTCCTATCTGCTCTCGCTCCAAATCTTCTGTAACCCCTTGCCTTGATCTATCCACTGTCCTTCTCCACATCCTTTCCTCTAACGCTCCTATCTGCTCTCGCTCCAAATCTTCTGTAACCCCTTGCCTTGATCTATCCACTATTCTTCTCCACATCCTTTCCTCTAACACTCCTATCTGCTCTCGCTCCAAATCTTCTGTAACCCCTTGCCTTGATCTATCCACTATCCTCCTCCACATCTTTTCCTCTTTCACTCCTATCTGCTCTCGCTCCAAATCTTCTGTAACCCCTTGCCTTGATCTATCCACTATCCTTCTTCACATCCTTTCCTCTTTCACTCCTATCTGCTCTTGCTCCAAATCATCTGTAACCCCTTGCCTTGATCTATCCACTATCCTTCTCCACATCCTTTCCTCTTTCACTCCTATCTGCTCTCGTTCCAAATCTTTTGTACCCCTTGCCTTGATCTATCCACTATTCTTCTCCACATCCTTTCCTCTAACACTCCTATCTGCTCTCGCTCCAAATCTTCTGTAACCCCTTGCCTTGATCTATCCACTATCCTTCTCCACATCCTTTCCTCTTTCACTCCTATCTGCTCTCGTTCCAAATCTTTTGTACCCCTTGCCTTAATCTATCCACTATTCTTCTCCACATTCTTTCCTCTAACACTCCTATCTGCTCTCGTTCCAAATCTTCTGTAACCCCTTGCCTTGATCTATCCACTATTCTTCTCCACATCCTTTCCTCTAACACTCCTATCTGCTCTCGCTCCAAATCTTCTGTAACCCCTTGCCTTGATCTATCCACTATCCTTCTCCACATCCTTTCCTCTTTCACTCCTATCTACTCTAGCTCCAAATCTTCTGTAACCCCTTGCCTTGATCTATCCACTATCCTTCTCCACATCCTTTCCTCTAACACTCCTATCTGCTCTCGCTCCAAATCTTCTGTAACCCCTTGCCTTGATCTATCCACTATCCTTCTCCACATCCTTTCCTCTTTCACTCCTATCTGCTCTCGCTTCAAATCTTCTGTAACCCCTTGCCTTGATCTATCCACTATCCTTCTTCACATCCTTTCCTCTTTCACTCCTATCTGCTCTCGCTCCAAATCTTCTGTAACCCCTTGCCTTGATCTATCCACTATCCTCCTCCACATCCTTTCCTCTTTCACTCCTATCTGCTCTCGCTCCAAATCTTCTGTAACCCCTTGCCTTGATCTATCCACTGTCCTTCTCCACATCCTTTCCTCTAACGCTCCTATCTGCTCTCGCTCCAAATCTTCTGTAACCCCTTGCCTTGATCTATCCACTATTCTTCTCCACATCCTTTCCTCTAACACTCCTATCTGCTCTCGCTCCAAATCTTCTGTAACCCCTTGCCTTGATCTATCCACTATCCTCCTCCACATCTTTTCCTCTTTCACTCCTATCTGCTCTCGCTCCAAATCTTCTGTAACCCCTTGCCTTGATCTATCCACTGTTCTTCTCCACATCCTTTTCTCTAACGCTCCTATCTGCTCTCGCTCCAAATCTTCTGTAACCCCTTGCCTTGATCTATCCACTATTCTTCTCCACATCCTTTCCTCTAACACTCCTATCTGCTCTCGCTCCAAATCTTCTGTAACCCCTTGCCTTGATCTATCCACTATCCTCCTCCACATCCTTTCCTCTTTCACTCCTATCTGCTCTCGCTCCAAATCTTCTGTAACCCCTTGCCTTGATCTATCCACTGTCCTTCTCCACATCCTTTCCTCTAACGCTCCTATCTGCTCTCGCTCCAAATCTTCTGTAACCCCTTGCCTTGATCTATCCACTATTCTTCTCCACATCCTTTCCTCTAACACTCCTATCTGCTCTCGCTCCAAATCTTCTGTAACCCCTTGCCTTGATCTATCCACTATCCTCCTCCACATCTTTTCCTCTTTCACTCCTATCTGCTCTCGCTCCAAATCTTCTGTAACCCCTTGCCTTGATCTATCCACTATCCTTCTTCACATCCTTTCCTCTTTCACTCCTATCTGCTCTTGCTCCAAATCATCTGTAACCCCTTGCCTTGATCTATCCACTATCCTTCTCCACATCCTTTCCTCTTTCACTCCTATCTGCTCTCGTTCCAAATCTTTTGTACCCCTTGCCTTGATCTATCCACTATTCTTCTCCACATCCTTTCCTCTAACACTCCTATCTGCTCTCGCTCCAAATCTTCTGTAACCCCTTGCCTTGATCTATCCACTATCCTTCTCCACATCCTTTCCTCTTTCACTCCTATCTGCTCTCGTTCCAAATCTTTTGTACCCCTTGCCTTAATCTATCCACTATTCTTCTCCACATTCTTTCCTCTAACACTCCTATCTGCTCTCGTTCCAAATCTTCTGTAACCCCTTGCCTTGATCTATCCACTATTCTTCTCCACATCCTTTCCTCTAACACTCCTATCTGCTCTCGCTCCAAATCTTCTGTAACCCCTTGCCTTGATCTATCCACTATCCTTCTCCACATCCTTTCCTCTTTCACTCCTATCTACTCTAGCTCCAAATCTTCTGTAACCCCTTGCCTTGATCTATCCACTATCCTTCTCCACATCCTTTCCTCTTTCACTCCTATCTACTCTAGCTCCAAATCTTCTGTAACCCCTTGCCTTGATCTATCCACTATCCTTCTCCACATCCTTTCCTCTAACACTCCTATCTGCTCTCGCTCCAAATCTTCTGTAACCCCTTGCCTTGATCTATCCACTATCCTTCTCCACATCCTTTCCTCTTTCACTCCTATCTGCTCTCGTTCCAAATCTTTTGTATCCCTTGCCTTGATCTATCCACTATTCTTCTCCACATCCTTTCCTCTAACACTCCTATCTGCTCTCGTTCCAAATCTTTTGTACCCCTTGCCTTGATCTATCCACTGTCCTTCTCCACATCCTTTCCTCTAACACTCCTATCTGCTCTCGCTCCAAATTTTCTGTAACCCCTTGTGTGCTAGTGGATTCCAGCCTTGCTTGGGGTGAAATGCTTAAAAAAATTATCTGCCCTGGTGCTCCGATCATATATCGCAAGATTATCGACAACATTCAAAGAAGGGTCTATAATATAATCGATCTTGATCTGGTATCTCGATCAGTCACTTTTCCACCAACGTGCCGTGTCTTCCCTCTGTCTTTTCTACAAATATTTAATGGCAATTCTTCTGATGATCTGTTCTCCTTAGAGCCTCGACTGAATAAATTTAAGTGTGCTACTAGATTGGCAATTAGGTCTCACCGCTTTACTGTTGAACTTGCTAGATGCAACCGTCACTTCTATTCTAATAGATTCTTTTCTTGCACCTGTCGCTTGTGGGCGTCCCTTCCGATTTCTTGCTTCCCTACCACCTAGAAATGTAGACGCAATGTCAATCGTTATCTTCTGTATTCCTGAATCCTGTTTCTTTATTGTCCTTTACCTCACTCCTCCTCCCTAAAGTAGTCGTCTCATTCTCTTCACTCCCTGTAACCCCACTGCGCCCTAGTGGTATTATCTCCTTGCTTGGGGTGAAATGATTAAAAAACAAAACAAAAAAAAACAATTAATAAGGATTGCACTAGATTCATGTTATTAAAACTATAATACGAAGAAATGTAAAGTTTTTAATGTTTCTGAAGTAGTTTTAAATTTTGTTTGATAAACAAAATTTTATTTTATTAAGTGATTAAATAGGAAAATGGTTTCACATTAATTCCATTATAACTAAAAATGCACGCATTTAAATTGCTTATATATTTCCTCGAATAGCCGAGCAAACTAGCGAATAAAACATACTAGCGAATAAAGCAAAAATTCTCATTCTTCTCGTATGTTCCAGTTAACCAAATTCTATTGCCATATCCAAACGGTATCTAGGGCGATAAGTCAACAATATATGATATTACTCACACTTTTTATCGCATTCACACGCTTCTTCTTTTATATACGTCATTCAGGACGCGAGCGATCATGGCTCTCCACGATTTCCTATCCATTTTAGTTCTTAGCAATATTTGCTTTTTTTTAATTATCTTTCCCATTCCCTTCCCTGCTCTGTCATCCATTTACACAAGCTTGTTGGGTACTCGCTATTTCTTTCTGTCTCTCTTGCTCTCCACGTGTCCTGAGAGTTTCGAATTCTCCAAGCACTCTTTTCCTCATCATGTGTCCCAAATGCACAATAATTGAATCATGATATTAACTGAAGTACAAAATGTAATTAAAGCAATAACAAACGGATATAATTGAAAAGCACAATAAGGGAAAACAGAAAAGATGGTAGTTACGAAATTCGGATCAAGAACGAAAAGAAACGGACAATCGTTTTTATTGGTTGTTTAAACTGAACGTGACTTGTTTATAAAAAAAATATAATTATCTCTATATATTCTCTTCCCTGTTTCCTTTTTAGTCTGCACAAACGTTTTACTTTCTTCGATCGAGTTCTAACGAGTGATGAGCAATAATCGGCTAATTTATACTACGATTTTTATTTTTATTTTTTTTATTTTCTTTCTTGCTCTTAATTTTGTATTTCTACCGCAGTTGACATGATTTACATTGTTTATATTCGGACTATTGTCCTCATTATTGTTGTTGTTATCACAACGTTTCGTTGTGCCATCCGGCCTTCCTCGGGTATATATCGATCCGGGCAACCTACAGGGAATTCTGAACTAAACCTTTTACGGGGTTAGATGGTTCTCATTCCATTGCTCATTTCAAGGGATATCGTTCTTATTTTTATTTAGTACTCATCAGTTATTGTATTTGCCCGTTTCCACTGAGTGTAAGTACATACTGCTCGACCCAGGGATTGAACTCACACTGTCACTATCACTATATAATCAAATTCACAAACCAAAGTTTTAATCCACTAGATATTGTCCCGTGGGACGATGTGTGTCGAGTGGATATACTTGCACTCAGTGGAAACAGACTAGCAATAACTGAACAGTATTAAATAAAAGTAGTGGAATGAAAACAGTCACCCCCATAGATTAAATAAAGTGTTCAACTCAGAATTCCCTGTAGGTTACTCAGTTCGATATACACCTGATGAAAGCCGGAGGGAACAACGGCCGAAACGTTGTGATGACAACAACAAAGATGGAGACAATAGTCCGAATATAAAGAGTGTAAATAATTTAAACGCCTTATCCCAGAAAGTACAGTAGTTGGTGTTTCCCCCCCTTTTTTTTTGTTACTTTTAATAATATTCATTTTTATTGAAAAAAATATCTACTTGAGAAAGTATCACAACCACACGTTGTTCTTTTCTTATTGATTTTTTAATTTAAAATTTTTTTTAATCAGTATCACCTCATGCAAGGCAGTAAAGCCACCAAGACACAAGAGGTTACAGGGTGTGGAAGAAACATTAATACTGATCGGGAAGAGGAAAGAGTAGTCAGAAGTACAGTAGATAGCGATTGACATTGCATTTCAATTTTTGCAGATTAAAGTTGGGTGGAAATCATGGAGGCGGAAGGGAGTTCCACAAGCGATAAATTCGAGAAAAGAAACTGTTAGCATAGAATTTGCGGATACATCTAGCCAGCTCAATTGTAAATTGATGAGATCTCGATGCCAGTCTAGTACTGCGCTTAAATTAAAAAAATTTAGGTACCATAGCAAGGAGCTTATTTGAACAATTACTATGAAAGTATTTATAGAAATATGTTCAATTTAAGTTGTAAAGTTTGCTAAAAAGGAAGCTAAACTTCAATTAATCTTAGTAAAAATACTGAAAATATTATGTTTACTTTGACTAAATGGTTTAGAAATTAACCTGAACATAGGGCTGCCTTTTCTTTTTCTTTTTGATTAATCTTCCCGAGTAGCAGAGAACCGCGTAGGAAACAAGTTGGAAATTAATAATGTCAGTGAAATATATCTTCTTGCATAACCCGGATAAATAATCTTTGACTGAATCAATATTTCCGTTTAGAAATGTCTATAACAATAAAATGCTGATGCCTTCGTTTCGGTTCCACAGAAGCTGCGATCCAAAAAAGGTTGATGGCTTCTGGTTATAATTAACCGATAAAAATAGAAACCGATCTTTACAAATGACTTTCAATAAATGGTCAGAAGTAGTGACAGCTGGTTGAACACAGCTACATTTATATTCACAGGAGGAACATTTTAGAAGTCTTTCACTTGAATAATTTGATATGATCCATTTAGATATTGTCGATTTGAATGTAACTAATTTTCATTTTCATGTGTGAGTGTGTATGCGCGAGATGCGTGTGTGTGTGTGTGTGTGTGAGAGAGAGAGAGAGAGAGAGAAGGAACAGTAAATAAAGAGAAATAACAAAAGATAGGCATTTATGATCTCTTTAAAATAAATTTGTGAAGGCGCGTTCAAAATGCTTCGCTATAACTACAAGAATTTAAATTTAATTTGGAAGGTTTTCATTAGATTAACGCTAATAATTTTTCTCTCCGTAAAAATAAATGTATCCCATAATTCCCTGAGAAGCATACGTTATCTACACAATTTTTACATTTTACAGAGAAAAAAAAAATGACAGATGCATAATCGACAATTTTTTTGTAGCGTTGCAGCGTTCAAAACTTATTCTTTGCTTCAAAATAGTGAGTTCAAATTCCATCATTGAAAAATAAAATAATTTAAATAAAATTATGGAATTGAGTTTGTATAACCTTATTAAGCATCCCCCAGAAATGTAATCACTTTAAAAAGTATCGTTTATTATATATTACACAGGGTGTAGGGAGCAGCATTTTCTCTGCTACCCAAACAAATGATGTTGTACGAGGCTAAATCGATTCCACTGATTCCGAAGCTGTACCCAGAATTGTCCTAGTACGTTTGGATATTGATATATGTGCATGAAATATTTATGTTCAAGATAAATATTATATATGTTATTTTTATAGATATAATTTATTTAAGTAAATACCCTTCTTTTTAATTAAACAGTATTAATTACATTTACCGGTCTGAGTGTTCGAGAAATTTCGTAAAAATTATGCGCTCTCCGACAGGAATCGAACCTGTAACACTTACGGAAACCGTCATATAGCCTGACGTGCTGTTATCATTCAGCCACAGAGAAACGTCTGGTTAGCAAAGTCCGAATTACACACACCTTCGACGATTTTTCTCGATTGGTCATTTATGCTCATGAAACGTATCTTAACGTAAACAATGATAACATATTATGAAATGGATGAAGTCCGACGATTATTTTATATATGTTATGTTTATACGTTATTTTTATATAAAAATAACGAATAAACAGAATATATATTAATTGTCGGACTTAATACATTTCATAATCTAAATATTATAGCAGTAAATAGTTTATGTTGAAGGAAAATTTAGATAGTGATGGAAAATAACCAAAAAACTATTAGAAATATTCAAACATCTGTTCTTGCGCTTGGACGTTGAGTCGGTCTCCTGTTGTAGGAGCCAACAATTGTCACCTATCATGTTTAGGTTGAATTGGCCTAGATATCTCGATTCTAACGGAAATATACGTTGGTGGAACCTCTCACCATGTTCATTGCTTATGACACCAAAATTGAAATGAGAATACAAGAAATGCATCTTAAGACATCCAATATTCCATTCCTTCGTGCGCTGTTGGAATGTTCGTTATTAAATCAGCATTGTTTTCCGTTCTATGAGACCGAAATAAGTTGTACATAGGATTATTACCACACCTCGTCTGCCAAAGAACTTCGCTGAACGCCGCAAGGTAGTGTGGCACTCAGCAACATATAAGTAAAGGACTCACTCTCTCTCTCTTTCTCTTTTTGCTCTAGGATATAGTAGCAACAACAACGAACTTGTCTCCGCTTGTGGAGATTTCTTTCCCCAGGCAGGATTACTGCTTGACTTAACCAAACCACGTGGCTCACTCACACGCACAAATACACACTACCGCTAATCCCATAAATGTTTGTTCTTAGCTATCTATATGCATGTAAATATAAATGTGTCTCACCTTCTGTAAATGATGTTTTTTTTTATATATATAAGAATATCTGTATTAAAATAAAAGCCTCCACGTGTTGACTTAAATTATTTTGAAATTCTCATCTGCATCATGTCGTAGAACCGCTCCGATACACGTGTACAACTCACACGAATGGATTACATGTCATCAGCTCAAGGGAATATTAATAGCGAAAAAGTTACCATTTGTCAAATATTTTAATATCTTCAAAATAGATGAATTCAACATATATAAAATCAGGTGTAACAAAGCCCAGGAAAGCAGAGAAAAGTCTATTCTTCTACAGTGAGTGAGAATGTTTCTTTGAAAAACTTGTAATGTTATTAGGTTACAAGTTTATCTCGTTTGTTGAACTGGAATATTTTCTTGTTTTGAATGGCTATATATGTTCGTGTAATAGGTTGTTGCGAAGATATTTTGTTGTTTTGTATATGATGTGCACGTAGTTCAATTGGGGCAAAACGTCGGTTCGCCCGAAGGCTAAGAAATCTCTCCGAAGACACGTTTTATCACTACGGCATTCTGTGATAAAAATAGGTTTTTGCCTTTTCGTTTTTATACTTATCCCCTTTTCCCAACGCCGTCTATCGGGGGTTAGGAAAGGTTCTCTGGTCGACAAGGTGGGGATAATTCCGTAATACTATTAATTTACTTTGCAATGAACAAAAAAAAAAATCAAGATTAAACAAATCGTAGGCTAGCTCAGAAAACCCCGTCGGTGTGGAATCCTGAGCCGTGATGGATTGCCTTTGTTTAAGTTTTTGATATAAGACAAAAAAAGGTTCGAAGACAAGGTGACGGTCGTAAGAATTTGAAGATTAACACGCCTCCAGCAAACGGATTCCAGCAGGTGGCGATGAAATTCTAACCAAGTTTTATCGTGCGTTCTCCTGGCCATCTTCCTCCCGTAGAAACAATGCTACTATTGTACTTCATATAATAAAGCAAAAGGAAATTGTCAGTCGCTTTTAGGTCTGAGGAATTGACGCCGGATATGACACGAAACACAACAAAAGTAAATAAACAAACCCGCACGGAAAACGTGTTTTTTTTTTTATTTTAATTCCATTTTAGGGCATTGGCGATCATGAATCTCCGTAGAATCCTTGCTTTATGATCTGTGAATTGCCATACATTCTTGTGAAAGATAATGGATGATTTTCCGTTGCCTTCTCCACAGTTTTCAATTCAGGGTTTTCCTTCTTTTGCACTGGCTACTACTCAAGGCTAGAAAGCCTACTCTACTCTGTTATTACCCTATAGCTAGGAAGAGAAGATACGGATTCAGGCTTTTCAGAATTCTATTTGTACATAAGTGATCGCAACAGACGAGGCTGGAATTTGAACTCGGTGCGATGATTCCATTTTCTCTGACGATATCCGTTACTATATATGTACATTAACAGGAAATTTGGAGCAAATAGTATTAATTCAAAATTTTAAATCTTCTAGACTGGCTGCCAGCCAAGGCTAGAGAACCCAGTCTGTTCTGTTATTTATCCATAGCTAGGTGTAGAAAATTCATGCCTTTTTCAAGAGCACTAGTATGAAGTGAACCCATACTGACTTAGCCGATTAACTTTGATGTGTTCAACAGTTAGGCCATCCGCACCTCTGCTCAAAATAACCTTAGTAAATATTTGTTTAAATTCAACTTTTTAACATAAAACAGACAGTGGTTTTAATAGGGTTTAAGTTTAGATGATCGCAAAAGTTAGAGCAAGACTGGTAAGTAAACTCTAAAGAAACTAATTTTCTGCTTTTTAAGCCTTTTGTACAGACTCTGGGGTTTGTTGCAAAGACTGAGGAAGCCAGATGTTTTCACACACACACACACACACACACACACACACACACACACACACACACACACACACACAGGCGCGCGCGCGCACACACGCACACAGCGCACACACACAGGCGCGCGCATAAACACAGATAAGCACGCACACACACAAACATAGTATTTTGCATTTGTTCTAAGTAAAATATTAGCTATATGCAAAAGTCCCCAAAACACACAGACACAGACAGACACACACACACACACACACACACACACACGAAAAAAATATAAAAAATAAATGCTACAAACTGTGGATTTTTACTTCATCGGTTCTTTCTCTCATGTGGATATATATATATATATATATATATATATATATATATATATATATATATATATATATATATATATGTGTATGTATATATATATTAGAGTCGCCTGACGATTGCACTAGCATGAAACAGACTGTCGCCTCTAAGTGCTGACTTCCATGTCCACTTTTATATTTACACACGCTCTATCTCTGATATTGAGCACTTTATCCCATAAATATAGCACACTTTAAGACTATATTTCTTCATATATATATATATATATATATATATATATATGTATATACAAGGTGTATCAAAAATATTTTCACAAATTTTGGGGACGGGTTCCTCACACGCGCGCGCGCGTGTGTGTGTGTGTGTGTGTGTGTGTGTGTTTAATTAACTAAGAAATGCTTGAAATTCAGTTTTTCACAGTAAACTTTGGTACACATCTATGAAACAGTGTGAATAATAACAATAAAGTTGTCAGGCGAGATTGAACAAAATCAGTCGACACTTTTCACTTCAAGACTTGGCAACTAATATCAGGAAACTCCGAAACGAATCGAGACACAAATAGTGGGGAAAAAAAAACAAAAACACAAAAAAAACACCTGGGACATATCATCAGTCAAGTCGAATTCAAGAATTTAAGGACATCGGATACTCGACAGCTGTCATAATTTTTTCTTGTATCAAATACACTGCCCACTGTCACTTGAGATTAAATGTCTGACGTTAAAGTATCATCATCTTCCTTTTTATCAGCATCATGATTTTTATCACTTGATTTCAAGAATGCTTTCTTCTACGATCTTTAGTCATTTCTCAGAAATGAATCATTTGAGCCGACATTCAGGGGAGGGTTTTAATAGAGGACGGAAAGTGCAACAGTGAAATGCGAAGGGGCACGTGGATAGCGAAAGATGCCTTTCAAAAGCTAAGCAAAGTATTAAGAAACGGAAAGATATCGTTAGAAACAAAGAAAAGCGTACCGAAATTGTTACGTAATATTAATCCTTCTATATGGCAATTAACGCCGGACCATCTTCTGACAGATGAAGAGGAGACTTCTGGTTCTACAGAAGGATGCTGAGGATAACATGGACTGAAAATGTGAGCAACGACTATGCTTTAGAGAAAATGGGAACAAAAATAGAGGGCTTGAAAGATTTGTTACTCACAGGGCATATTAAAAACAAGAGGGACAGAGGAAACCGACGCATAACTTATATGGCGAGCTTGAGTAAATGAAAGCTGGAGCAAGGTTTAGGAGAGATAGCAAAAAGACAAGATTTATTAAGAGCTACAAAGGACAGGACGTTGTGGAGAGCCATGATTTCCAACGTCCTGAAGGGACACGGCGCACAGAAGAAGAATTAACGTCTATCGTATTAAAGACTCCCCAAAAACCCAAGCCAGTAGACGTCAATTATTCTGTTAAAAATAAACAATAAAAACAAAAAATGCCTAATCTAATGCGTATATTCATTAAAATAACATTTAATGAGAAATGTCATTTGGAATAAATGAAACTGTTTGAAAAGTTGTACTTTGTAATAGCAGAAAAATCTTGTAAATTATTAATTTTTTATTTTTTTTGTTACTGTTTTACTCTGGGTTTTCTTGGGAGGTAGAATGTAAAAGCTTTTAAATTCCTTTGCAAAGAAGATTCTTCAGTAGTTCATGGCTTTTATTCATATGCTAAAACAGTATAGAATCACTAGTTATAATTTGTGATGGCCCTCATAACATTAATAAAGTCACTCCTCAATAGTAAGTGGCTTTCTATGGTTCTTAAGTGTTGTGGATTCCGAGAATGGAATCCTGCACAAATAAATAAACAACGCCAGTAATTGAGATAGAAAAATAAGTGTTTTAAACGTAAGAATACAGACTTGAAGTGAAGATTAGTAGTCCAGGAATGCGGGTTAGTAGAAAGTATATGTACAAGTCTCTGTAAGTGAAGCCGTAATTATCTTTCTCTCTCTCTGGACTCTCGTATAACTCTCTGTGAACACCCTGTGTACTGTCTCCGTATCTCTTAACCTGACACAACGTATCTCCACCTTGACTCAACGTATCTCAACTTGCAGGTATTCTCTTTGTCAGTATAAGTATACTTTGGACGAGTCCATCTTGTGTAGAAGGGGTCTGCCCTACAACATTAAGTAAATGCAGTGCTTTGTACATTGGATCCCACTGACTTTATTGACATAAATTATCTTAGTATCCACACATCCTTTAATGATCTTCTGTGACAAAATATAAAGAAAATCTTTTATGCTGAACGAAATTGCAAAATATTCGAAATAGCTACCTAATAACGCGTAGCTCATCTCTTAATCTGAACAACGGCGGCTAAACAACGTGGTATATAGTTCTAGAGTTGATAAATGAGTTGAGTGTGTATACGGTAAATTTATTGATATCTGCAACATGTCCAATACATGCTCAACGGAATTTAAATCTGGCGATCGTGTGTATCAGTGGGACGTCACCTGAGTGTCTCAAACAAATTAGAGAGAACATTATACTGAGCGGTCTCCCCCTCTGCTATTTGTAGAAATGAACTCAGCGGTAAGAATTATACATAGCATAATAAGTAAAGAGGCAATGTAGCGGTAGCAGCCATAAGATGTAGATAGGATTTAACACGGTTTGACATTGGAATGATTGTTGGGGTACTGTTTAAAGTGGGATATTCTTTAGTTTTTTTTTTTCAAGCAACAGTAGCAAGGGTATACTAGGGATACGATGGTCGTTGAAAAAGTTCTAAGCCTCACCCAGAAAGAAGAGCCGTAGCTAAACATTTTTGTTGTAGCAACACACTAACACTTCTTATAAAACGATCAAAATTAATTCAGATTTGTTTTCATTTATGTGAAGGCGAGATCCATACAAAGGTGAGAGGTGTGCGACAAATCTAAAAATGGACAAAACAGAGGCCCGAGCAGTCATAAACTATCTGTAAAAGAAAGGTATGGCACCCAAGGAAATTCACGAGAACACGATAGAGACACTTGCCGAGGATTCCCCTTCTTATGCAACTGTGAAGTGGCCTGCGAAATTCAGGGACAGCATAGAAGATAAACCTCGATGAGCTGTCTGCAAGATGGGTCCCAAGAATGCTGACACCAGAGCAGAAACTGAAAAAGGTTAACATTTCCTGGACACTGACTCGCTTCCAGGCTGAACCTGCGAATTGCCACTGCAGATTAGTAACTCAAGATGAAACCTCGGTTCACCACTTCGAAGCCAAATCAAAGATTCAAAACAAACAATGGAAACATTCTGGTTCTCTACCCCCAAAGAAGTTCAAGCAGGCAGCGTCTGTTGGCAAGGTGATGGCTCCTGTTTTGGGGATTCTGAAGTCACAATCATGACAGATTACCTGGAAAAGGGAATATCACTGGACAGTATAATGCATCAGAATTGAGACAACTGAAGGAGGCGATCAAGTCGAAAGGTAGAGGGACGCTGAGGGCAGAGGTGCTCTTGCTCCAGGATAACGCGTCCGTTCACACTGCTCAGGTTGCAGTAGCTAAAGCAGCCATCTGTGGCTTTGAATTGCTACCCATCACGCTTACTCAAAAGACTTAGTTCCATCTGACATCTTCCTGTTTCCTAAACTCAAATCCAACCTGTGTGAGATCATGTCTGCCGTGGAGGAGTTTTTGGAGGACCAGGACGCCATCATCTTCCGTTATGGAATTGCAATACTTAAACGTCGTTTGACCAAGTACATTGATCTCAAGAGGGTTTATATTGAAAAATAGTGAAAAACTGTCTTTCAATATCTGTCTATATTTCTGAGATGAGGTATTATGTACATTATTTACATTATTCAGACTATTGTCCTCATCTTTGTCGCCATATTTATTACAACGTTTCGGCCGTTGTACGCTCCGGCCTTCTTCAGGTGGTTGGAATGTCGAACTGAACCCTTTATTTCGCTCACTGGGGTAGACTGTTCTAGTTCCACGTGCCATGTTTAATGGATGTCAGTTATCAGTTATCTCCTGTTAATTTTTCCCTCTGAAAGTTCTCCACTGCCTTAACCGGGTATTAAACTCACACTCTTTGGGTCCTGTCACTGGATCTAACCAACGCCTTTATCCACTGTGCCATGTCTTTTTCTCCAACTCCTTCTGGGCGAGGCTTAGAACTTTTCGAACGACCATCGTATATGAATTCTAGAACGGAACGTGAAAACTGTGGGCGTCCACAGGTTATGCAAAATAAGACGACTAGCAAGGATGGTAACTATCTAACGAAAGAAAAGAATGCATCAAATTATATTCCAAGTTAGAGCTAGTGCTACAGTCTACGCTCTGCATAACGTGTACTGCATATTTTAGGATTTTGTAGTTGTCCACTAACAAGGATTTCATTATTGACGCCACGGCTTCGGTTACTGCACTATGTCTGGTGTTACCTTTTGGGGTGAGCTATGTTTTCATTTCTTTCGCACAGATGGTCAAGCTTATGTATGGAGGAACTAACCTGAGGTTTTGGTTCTAATCTGTCAACAGAGTGGTATGCAAGCCAGAGGTGGCCCTTTGAAGATGTTGGTGTATTCTGTAGATGTCCTCAAGGGCCATAATTGAAAACTGTCGAAACTGCATAGATCAACATCTCTACAGCGGTCCTCTATCCAGATCTTCTAGCAGACCATTCCGATCCCTTTATTCTCGCCATGTTTCCCGCAGTGAAATGCTTCAGCAAGATAATGCAACAGGGAACTAATTTCAGGACTTTTAAGTACACCATTGGCTAAAGTGACTGCTCGATTTAATTCTCTTTAAGCATCTTTGGGACATAGTGCAGACCCCACTAAAGTTCATACAATTACTCTCAATAGACACAACTCGGTTATGGACAGTTCTGAAACGTACCTGAATAGGTATAGCCACATAACGCCTCTAGCATCTCATAAACTCCACGCTACATGACGTAGCTACCGTTTTCCAGGCGCTGGATGAGTTATACGCTATTAGGTAATTCTCTTAGTTTTTGCACTTAAGTTTATACTATTTACTGAAAATAGATAACTTTCGAGCGTGGAAGATAATTATTCAGAATTGGTTTTGGGAGCATTCTGGAAATATCCGACGTATGCTGTGGCTACCACGTTTGTTTGACATGAGCCAAATCGAGTGTTTATATGATGTGGGGAAGAGTTTTATTGGAATGCAAGATCCTGCGCTGAAAAATATAATGGAGCCGTGGACAGCTACCGAGACTGCATGGCCCAACATCTCTCAGTATCTCCCGTCCACTTGTGGAATCGATGAGGCACAGAGTTGCTTCACTTGTTCGGGCTAGATGGAATCCAACGTTACATGTGACTTTTGGCACACCAGTGTATTTTGTTCTTTGATTGATCTGTATAGTTGAATAAAATCCCAGAAAAGCCCAGAATCTGTTAAATGAACTTTACTCGCCTTTGAGAAATTCAAAATCCCCCTCCAACATGACCGCCATTACACATTGTCAACTATAATTTATTTTATATTCAACCTAGGATGATAATTTTGGTATCCAGTCATATGTATATAATATTGTTTTGCATGATCAAATATCAGTCGTTTGAGCAATTCCCAGTGGATCTTTGTTCCTACTCAGTCATCTATTAATTGCACTCGGTTATAGGAATAACAGTTTCATCTTTGATTCTACTCGGAGATATTTGCTGTTCTGTTGTGTTCTGTCTATTTAATGTTTCAGAATACATCGAAGTGACCATTAACAAGACTTCCGTTTTACTCAAGTGTTTTCCGCGAATCTCATCTCATTAGTAATTTCTTGTTTCGTGAACTGGTCTTGGAATTATTTTGCGTTACTTTTGGAGGTTTCTGATCTCGAATTTGTCTTATCAATTCTACTATAACGATTGGCTATTATAATCAGAGCCTCATTTCTGTTTTTTGATCGGTAAACAAGGTTTAGACGAGATAACAAAAAATACAAAATTTATTAAGAGCTACAAAGGACAGGAAATTGTGGAAAGTCATGATAGCCTACGTCCTGAATGGACACGGTACATAGAAGAAAAAAAGTCCTTAGGGCTCTTTCTGGTAAAGAGTCAACACATATATTCTCCCTGCTTACAAATCCTCTTTTCAAATAGGTTATATTGTTGTTATTATTATCAGCATATTATCCGTAAAAAATGAAGAATTTATTTACGTATAGCTAAGACCATTTGCCGAGAAATCAATGACGATTTCCGGTTCATTGTGACCATAGCGTAGTATCTGTGCATTCTGCCAAAACTCAGTGAGCTCTGTGAAATGTGTTACATACAAAATATATACGGAGCCATTATGCAGATTAATCTTACTAGCAGTAATAGCATTAAATACAATTACTGATAAATCGAATATCGACTTATAATTCTATCACGAACCTCTCATTTCTACTATCAATGTTACAACAAAAACGTTTAGCAATTTTTATTTTACATGACTGATTTGTCAATAATAGATTAAATTAAATTTTGTTGGCAAGTCTTTAAAAATAAATTTAAGATTCAGATTTAACATTTTTTCAGTTTTTTTTTATTTTAAAAATAAATTTATGATTCGAATTTAAGATCTGGACTGTTTTCGGAATTGGCAGTTTCTTTAAAAAAAAAAACAAAAAAACCTGGCATTGTTTTCTTGATTTTTCCAGACACCACGTGATCTACAAATCTCTCATTAGGACCAGAGGCTACTGATTGTTTGTTCTATAAATTTAAAAGATCGTAACTATCTTTGCTTTCATTTGCTTCAAAATTCCGTCTGACTCTTATTAAAAAGTGATAGATATTGCTATCGTGTAATTATTAAACAAAACCTTTGCTAATTAGATACCAAAGTTCGAGTCAGTCAGGACAATTAATCATTTTTCGTTATTCAGTATTATTTTAACAAAATATCATATTATTAAACTTAAAGTAAACTTTCTATTGTTTTCTGCAGGGGAATCGTAATTCATTTAAAGAATCTAGCCTTTTTAATATTCCTCTGAAGAGTATTTTTAATTTTTTTAAACATTTATGTGTGATTTTTTTGTGATTTCTATTTCATCTTCTCTTAATTGTATTTTTCTTAATTTATAGTTTTCTTTTTAATTCCAATATAATAATCTTGATTAAATCTTAATAAATTACTACCACTAATACTGCTGCTACTACAACTACTATTATTATCATTTTTATTATTCACCCATTGAGTATTCATAGCAGTAATAACTTTTGGCTTACACCGAAGGTTAAGTGATAGCAAGTCTACTCAGCGTTCCAGCACTTTGAGTATCCTAGCTGTTTTCAATAATGCCATCGTCTGGATTTCAAATTTACTTCCAATTTTCTGTCCACGCAGTCTTTTCCCCGGGCTCTCCAATGCATGTTATCAGTGCTCTGATAACGACTGGTACGACTACCATCTTTATGTCTCGTAACTTTCTCAGCTCTAAGGCAAGATCGAAATAATTATTTTTTCACTTTCTTTCAGATTTTACTCTATGGTCCCCCAGAACAGCAAAACCTACTGATGTGATTTTTATTTACTATCATCTGATCCGGTTTTCTTACCTGGATTGAAGGATTCGTTTGGATTTCAGCGCCACACAGGATTTCATGATTCATTCTCTCGGAGAGATTCTGGTTTGTGCATATACATTGATCTTTATGGCCCCAAAAGCAACCGCTTGCATAGTTCTCAGAAGAATTCCTTCCTCACTCAATTATACCTCCTCTTGTATTACTTTCGGGACAACTTGCTACGTTCACTGATAATGTACTGCATCATCTTTCTTTTCATACAATTTACATTTGCAGTTTCTTTTTGTGTGTTTTATCTGTCTTTGCTTTTATATATTAGGTTGAGTCATAAATAATTTCCCTTTTTGTTTATCAACTTCATCTTTTTAAAATAAAGTACACATATTTTATTCAATTCTATATTTACCATTATTTGCAATGAGCTGTTGCCACATAACAGACAGATCTTTTTACCAGGCAGGTACTTTTTAAGTAAAATTCTGTAGATTCTGATATGAAACATTTTCGATAAACTCTTAAATCTAGTTTTCATTAGAGTATTTTTTTCTTCAGTAAATTGCTTGCAACGATCGAAAAAGCTAATAATCGGTTGGTGCAAGGTCAACTGAATATGACAGGTGGTGTAGAACAGACAGACCAACCTAGTCTCCAAATGCTTTCCCTGTGTTTTCGCTATCCGGCTTTGTGTTATCATAGACTAGAACAATATTTTCCAAAACCAAAGAATACATATTCTATTCATACGAATCTATCCTAAAGATGTTGTCAGCATTAAATAACCCATTGATGTTGATATGCCGTAAAACAAAATAAACGAAACCAATCTAAACCAAAGAATACATATTCTATTCATACGAATCTATCCTAAAAATGTTGTCGGCATTAAATAACCCATTGATGTTGATATGCCATAAAACAAAATAAATCAAACCAATCTAAACCAAAGAATACATATTCTATTCATACGAATCTATCCTAAAAATGTTGTCGGCATTAAATAACCCATTGATGTTGATATGCCGTAAAACAAAATAAATCAAACCAATCTAAACCAAAGAATACATATTCTATTCATACGAATCTATCCTAAAAATGTTGTCGCATTAAATAACCCATTGAGGTTGATATGCCGTAAAACAAAATAAACGAAACCAATCTAAACCAAAGAATACATATTCTATTCATACGAATCTATCCTAAAAATGTTGTCGCATTAAATAACCCATTGAGGTTGATATGCCGTAAAACAAAATAAATCAAACCAATCTAAACCAAAGAATACATATTCTATTCATACGAATCTATCCTAAAAATGTTGTCGCATTAAATAACCTATTGAGGTTGATATGCCGTAAAACAAAATAAACCAAACCAAACAATATTTTCCTATTGACAAGAACAGAGCGGCTTTCAATCAGCTTTTTGCAATTGTTGGACGTATTCCTGCACATTTTGTTTTTTAATGCGTTTTAAGAATTCTAAATTAATAATAACCCGAGGATCATAGCACACATTCCCATCACAAACAAATTTGCTAAGAGCTACAAAGAATAGGAAATTGTTTAGAGCCATGACCGCCTACGTCCTGAAGGGACACGACACATAGAAGAAGAAAAGATTTCTTTGCTATAAAATGTAACTAATTCAATTCTTAAGGTCCAGGATCGGGCGGATACTACACTCTGATCCTAAGTTGAAAAGCATAACGGCCGTACATAAAGCAAACGAGCAGAATAATAGTACAAAGATAGGATACCGCGGCGTGGAGTAATTAACAAGTTAATCTTGTTATTACTACTGTTGTGGGATCGATATTCACTGGATGCTCCATTTTAATTAAACTTAGATAATATTGGTTATAATTAGTATATAATATTTTATTGGATGTAAGATGAATTCACTCTTTCTCTTTAGGGCGGTGGTCATATTGTTCACAAGATTATGCGTAACTGAATGACAAAACCAAATGAAGAAAAACTTCAAGGTTACGCGTTTCGTCCTTCGAAAGGATTCTTCAGACTAATAATGGTTTTATAAACGGACATACTCACTCGCACACACATCTCTCTCTTCCTATATATATATATATATATATTATATTTTACATCGAGCATTGTATTTTTATAGCGTCTTCATTAGTTGTTTTATTAATACATACATATATATATATATATATTATATTTTACATCGAGCATTGTATTTTTATAGCGTCTTCATTAGTTGTTTTATTAATACATACATATATATATATATATATTATATTTTACATCCAGCATTGTATTTTTATAGCGTCTTCATTAGTTGTTTTATTAATACATACATACATACATATATATATATATATATATATATATATATATATATATATATATATATAAATATATATAGACATATATACACTTAGACGCACTCAATTGTGACTTGTGCAGTAGAAGTGCATAGTACGATGTAGAGGAAAAATAAAATGTAAATTTGTAAAAAAATATAAAATTTCTTAGCGATTCGGGCTTTATCACTTTCTCTATCTGTCTGTCTGTATGCATGTCTGTCTTTCTCCTCTCTCTCTCTCTATATATATATATATATATATACACACATATATATATATATATATACACACATATATATATATATATATACACACATATATATATATATATATACACACATATATATATAGTAAGTATAAATACGCCAAACGCCGGTTCCAAATTTCTATTGTGAAACGCTGAAGATATAAAGACGGCCAAAGAATTGTCAGCATACGCATATGTTTTTCAGGATTACTTTAATATTTTATATATTTTTGTTACTGTGCTAAAAAAAAAAAATATGAAACGCATAGATTTACTATTTTAAAGTCATTAATCAATCCAGAGAATTTAATCTGTTCTGCATTTGAATTCAGTCTTATCATACTGGATATTTGCGCGCCGATCATATTTGAATAAGTAAATTTTTATGAGGTAGGATTGCAAGCTCCATTCCTACTTTTTGCTATTTTTACTTATCATTGAGAAGGAATGGATTCCAATTTATGATTTTGAATTCAAAGTGGTCTTCTTAGACTGTTTGCCAACCAATATGGAAAGTACAAACTGACTCAACCGGAATTTAAACACGGCTCACCTATTCCATTTTCCATTAGGACATTCACACCTTTCTTGGTCTGAAAGGTGCCTAACCCACATCGCAGTCTCAATATTTTAATGACCAAACACCAGAATAGTAATTTGGAGGTGGGGAGTGAGTCAGGTCAAGAACTTTTCAGCACGTAGCTTTAAAATATTTGGAGGCGGGGATTTATCACAAACAACACAGACAGAAGAAAAATATACAACCGACCAATTAAAAAGCCTGCTTTCCTCATAGACTAGATATTATCCAGTCTTAAGAACGTTGAAGATGAAATTGGCTTTCTGAGCTTGAAGAGGAGTTAAAAAAGATCGCACTGGAATTTTAATGAACGCTGTTTAATGAAATGCAAAATTAATGGAAGATTTTTGTCGTATCAGACGAACTTAATGCCAAGGTGAGGGGGTACATAGTTTTTTCCCGCCCCTTCCCCGACACTCTTCTTGTTAAATCTTTTGTATAGGAAATACATTCTACCATCAAAAATAAAGAGTTCATTAACAGTATAAATCTAAGCGTAGCTTATGTAGTAGAAACCGTTGTTAGATACGACGTTCTCATGACGAAGCCAGTCACGGAGTACGTTACCGATTATGCTGATTTGGTCGAGAGCTGAGTCGGATCTAATGACAGTTATGACACTTCTCGCCAGTCGGTCCTGTGTCAATTCCTACGCTGGTCAATACTGCCACTAGTCGTTGAAATGGCCACCCCAGTCTGCAACCTGCTCCGCCACGTTGTGTTTATTTTTTCTTATATCAGAGCTGAAAAAGACTGTGTTGTTGTCAGCAATTGCAGAGCTGGTTCAAACCACGACGAAGCTGTGCCACAAAGGAAAAATTTTAAAAAAGTTCTTTGCAGACGAAATAAAAGAAGACAGGAAATTCTTCGGGTCAATTTTCAATGTGATTTATATAGTTCTTTGTACAGAATTCTATCGTGACACTTTGCTCATTTTAGCAAAGTCTGGGACAAGGATTAAATCGGGAGTTTTCTTTGGCAGTATGTCACGTGGGCTTCGGCAGCGTGGTCGTCTCTCATCGTCTGCTTCTCCAACTTCAAGTGCAAATCCAACTCAAGTGATTTTGTTGCTTCAGTGTTTTGCTTATATTGACTTTTACATATCTCTTTCTCTCAATTGCACTTATGAACCCTGGGGTGGGTCTTTACAATGAAGAAATTCTATTTCTCGATTTGTTTACAATTTCCACTTTTTGATAGGTGAAATAAATTAGTTTCTCAACTTCCGTTTTTGCCATTAGAAATTACCAAATTTTATCTACTCATTCGATTTTCTTTTCCGGCTGGTCCTTCGGAGATGCTTTCGTAACTTCCACTTTAAGGCAACACCATCAATCAATTGTCAGCCTAGCTTTTTCCAGATGGTCTCTTTCGTAATATCTTTCCCCAAGACAACAAAGTCATTGTTTTCAAGCCGTCTCTGCTTAAAAAATAGACTTTCAAAAATAAAAGCAATTTCGCTTCTTCTCTTAGCTTATTTATCGTTCCATTCTTTGACATTTTTCATCTTGTTCCAAGTTATATTTTAATTTTAACCCTTTCTTTCCATTTATCAGTGTCCCATAGTGCCACACGGTTTCTCCTGCAAAAGGGGGTCACAGGGTCGAATCCTGCCAAAGAGCGTATATTTTTCTTTAATAATAAGATTTTTCAAGCCGCTAGACGAAAATAAATATAATGTTCAATAAATAAACGGAACATCTATTCAAATATTGGTATCCACTAAAATAATGTTTAAAGTGATAAAATCTGTCAGATTAATAAATAAAAAATCCATTACTTCTTATATATATAGCATGATGAGAGGCCACGTATACTTTCTTGTATATAATATATGGATAAAATAACTGAAAAAAAAATTGAGTGTTTTTTTTATGAAAGTATTTATTTCTGTGTTTTTATATATATTTAATATTTCAGACCACCTCGGTCCTTCCTCAGAAATCAAAAAAAAAAACAAATTTTTTTTTTTTGATTTTGATATATATATATATATATATATATATATATATATATATACGTGCACAATAAAAATAAAGAACTTAATGGTCAGATTTGAATTAGACTAGGAAACTGCAGTATTAAAAAAATACTCAATAGACATATAAAAAAAATAAAATTTCAGCATGTAGAACTTTTAAGTATAGAAGATTTGGAAATCAGCCGATTCTGCTACTTTGGCTTCAACCTTTCGGTATCTTCAGGCGATTTCGGTGAAAAATTTATCAACGCTATATTTTTTTTAAATAAATAAGCGCACGACGTGAAGTGTGGTAGAAGGTGAGGAAATGGAGCAGGAGGGGAAAATCAAGTGTATTGGAAATGTATGGGTGGGGGATTAAATGAAATATACATACGTTCTTTTTTATCCCACTTCAAATGAACTCAAAAGGAACTATTTACTGTGAATACATCGTTCCATAATTTCCGATCTCTGGTTTAAAAGGTCCAATACACACGATTTTCCCTTCCTCCTCTTCCTCCTCCTCCTCCTCACCTTCTGCACGCCTCACGTCGTGCGCTTAGTCATTTATTTATTTTCTAAAAAATATAGCGTTCATAAATTTTTATTTTAAAAAAAATACAGCATTAGGAAATCAACTGACTGAAATCTCCTGAAGATACCGAAAGATTGAAACCAAGGTAGCGGAATCGGCTGATTTCCTAATTATATATATATATATATTAAAGACATTTATATTATGTTTAACGTTCTTTTTATAGATACAAGTATTTAAGCAAATGCTCTGTTTTATAATAAACAGTATTAAATAACATTTACCGGCCTGAATGTCCGAGAAATTTTCATAGAAAATTTTCGCTCTCCGACAAGAATCGAACCTGTATCCTATACGGAACCATCATTTCGCGTGATGTGCCTTAACCTTTCGGCCACAGAGCAGCGTCTGGTTAGCAAGGTCGATTTTACTACCTTTAAACTTAAATCTTCCATGAATCTCTTCTATTCATATCTGCTCTAGCGTATCAAATGTAAACAAATGACGTCATATATTTTAGAATTGGACAGAGTCCGACAATTTATTTTAAAGACATTTAAATGTCTTTAAAATAAATTGTCGGACTATGTCCAATTCTAAAATATATATATATATATATATATATGTATATCGAAGGCATTTAACAGGGTTTGGCATACTGGTCTTCTTCACAAGTTGGAAGGTTATAATATTTCTGAACGAATTTTTGAACTGATTCAGTCTTATAAAATCGCGAAATGAAAGTTGCCTTAAGTGCCTAATCTTCTAGATCTTGTTGCATTAATGCAGATGTTCCCCAGGGCTCTATCCTTGGCTATACATTGTTCCTAATTTTTATAAATGACCTTCCTGATGTGATCAGCTCTCAACACGGTATCTATACTGATGACACAACTATTTAATCGTGTCATAATAGTAACCCTGATCGGTTCAATGAGGTTAAACTGGCTTCTGATCTAAAAAAAGACCTACAATCTGAGGCAAGGCATTGCTTATTAATTTTAATGCCTCCGAAACGAAACTGCTTATTTTTAAGTTATAACAGTTTCTTAGTAATATGAAATAATTAAAAATAATGATTAATAAAAAGTGTAGATAATTAAAATAAAAAAATATTTGTGTAGATAATTGTAAATAAATATTATAATAGTCTACGTTTGCCTTTTACACTTACCATTGAAAGCCAGACGTGTTACATTTGTTTGTAAAAATTACTAAATTTAGAATTGGCTCTAAAAGATTTGCCGAAAGCAATTCGATCAAGTCGAATGTTTTCAAATTTAATTTTACAAATTTGAAAAAAATATACTCTTTGTATCTATTGTCCAGTTAAATACTGGCTTCCACTCACGTAACTTAAGTTAAAATCCGTCTGGAGCATCTTCGATGATATATATATATAAGACTGGTCAGCGAAAAACGTCATGAGGCAATATAGTTTTCGACCAGAAGATAAGACTTTTGAAAAGATGGTGTAATAATTTTCCACAGAGTCAGAAGATGAGGAAACATGAAAATTTCGTCCTGAAGGCAGAAAAATTGGGTTTCAGAAGGAAAGGCTATTTTGGTTGTCACCTGTAGATGAGCTGGGTTGTTTCTCATAGAAGAAGCATTCCGGAAAAAAAACAGTGAATTAAGAAAAATTTGTAAATAGAACTGTTCTAAAGAAAAAATTAAGTCCCATTGATGTAAATGGATTTGTCAAAGCTCCCTTCGGCTTTTTGTCTTGTATTTCTAAATAGTATTTTCAACCTTATTTAAAGTTTTTGCATTACCTTCTCAAGGATTTTTTTTTTTCATTATTTGAAGATTATATTGTAAATCTTTTTAAGTGTCTTTATATATTTTGGTCTGTTATCTACCTTTACTAAAAAGGCACATAAAAGGAAACTTTTGTACAAGCTTTTTTGTAAAAATTGTATTTTGTTATGATGTTTAATGTCTAAGTAATAAATGCTTTATTCCTTTGAAATTTCACATAATAGTTTCGAGTTATGTCTGTTTTTGTATGCGCCTTTTTTTAATATTAGGGATAATTTCTCCCTGCATTAAAATGTAATATGCGCGCGATTTTTGAAACATGATATATATATATATATATATACAATAGTAGCAACCAGTTTTGATTGATTGAGTTGTTTTTACGACTTATCAACCTTTTGAAGATCATTTAAAGCGAGGAATTGTTTTAGATAGTAAGAATGCTTTTGTTGATAATAACGATATACTATTACTTAACCCATAGCTGAGGGGATAAGAGGTGGATCCATACCTTTTTCGATGGTATTTACGCGTAAGTGCAAATAACTTGTGACCAAGTAAATGGTTAAGTAATAACAAAAACCAGGTTTGCAGAGATATCGTATATTAAACAGTAAGTACACCAGAAGAATATTACACGACCAGTAAGAGTGTATCGAATGAACTAGAGCTCAATCTATTTACTGTTTCCTAAAGCCTTCTCTCCTACTAATCTTATAGTAGGTGGAAGAGTCTAACTCTTATGGTCCAATTTCCTTGTACCATGGTGATGGTCCAAGGTAGAACAAATGTCTCGACAAGTATCACTATTCCAATGTCTTACAGTAATTCTCTGACTGCCTCTGAACCCGTCTGCTTCCTCTTGAGGCGCAGTATTTATGATGTCCGAAATAGTCCATTATTATTATGGGTAAGTTTCCATAACACCCCCTTCCGAAGCCTTTTTTTCTTTGGATCTATTTCCAAAGATTCTGTGAACTTTCTTTTTCTGGACGATTTTCTTGGTTCTGGCATTGTTTGGGGTCTTTTTATATCAAATGTATCGAAAATCGTGTCCATCACCTCTTCTTGAGGTGGACCGTTAGCATCATGTAACGGTCTCTTCCTTATTTGGTTTACGTGTCTTCTATGTGAGAATTTTTGTCCCTGTACTATGTAAACCATATTGCCGATTCTTTTCTCAATTGTCCCTTGCTCCCAGTAAGTATTATTTTTATATGCTTTAAAAAACTTTTTCTGCTGGGAGGAATTTTCTTTTTGGCGCGTAGGACTGTGTTACTTGTTTCGTTTTACTTGGTAGCAATTTATCAAATGAAGATCTGATTTTTCTAGCGAACATCACTTCTGCGGGTGATAGTGTTGATGGCGTAGCATTATTTGGCGTAATTCGATATACCTGAAGAAATTGCTGTAATGCTTTTTTCGTAGGCACATCGTATGCTTTTCGTAACGCTCTTTTGGGTGTATCAACAAATCACTCCGCCTGCCCAATTTGATCTTGGGTGATAAGGCGGGGATTTATATGTTTTACTTGATAAATTTCGCAAAACTCTTGGAAATCTGCTGACGTGAATAGCATTCCATCATCTGTGACTAGGCAATCCACTACACCAAATCGAGCGAATAGCTCGTGGAAACAATTTATGGTCGTTTCCGAAGTAGGATTTTTGCAACGAAACACCTCCGGCCATTTACTATAGCTATCGACTATGATTAAAATAGTAGAAACCGTCAATTGGTCCTGCATAATCTGCATGTATTCTTGACCACAGACGATCAGTCTCTGGCCATGGCCTATGTATGATTGGCGGTGCTTTCGCTGCTAAATTACAACCATCTGAGTCATATCCTGGTCCATATTCTTCCAATATACATAGCTTCGCATTAGCGACTTCATTCTATTTTTACCAGGATGGCCCCTATGGAAATCCTTTAAGATTCGATTTTGTAATGTTTTGGGAATTACAACTCTTTCGTTGTAAAGTAGCACATTGTCACATAGAGAAAAGCAGTCCGATATTTGCTCATTTTTTTCTGCTATTTTTGCTTTTGTTTCGTTTATAAATTCGTCATTTTTGGCTTCATTTTTTATGTCTTGTAGTGTGACTAGGAGGTTTCTAACTGTACAACATAGTACTGTCCTGATGTCTTCTTCATTTCTTAGGGCTGCGATTACCGTATCTTCCAATGGCTGTTTCGTCCGCATGCCCGATCTTTTTCGTTGGTAGGTATTCCAAACTGAAATTGTAGTTCAGAAGAATTGTTCCCCATCTAAGTAACCTATTTGCAGTGTAAACCGGTAGACCTTTTTTCGAACCAAAATTGTTAGTAACGGTTTGTGATCCGTCTGCAGAGTAAAATGCCTACCATAGATGTACCTATGAAACCTATGACTGCGAAGATAATTCCCAGAGCTTCTTTCTCTATTTGTGAGTAATTTTTTTTCCGCTGGTAGTAGGGATCGAGAAGTATGTGCAATGGGTTTTATTGTCCCATCTGGACATTTATGTAATATACACGCTCCGACTCCGTAGGCGCTCGCGTCACTTGCTACAATAATTTCTAGTTTAGGATCGTAGTGTGCCAAAAATAAATCTGAAGTTAACGTCTTAATTATTTTTTCAAATGTTTCCTGGCATTGATCTGTCCACTGCCAACCTTTTTCTTTCTTTAGCAGCTCGTTCAGTGTTGCACGAAGTTTATGCATTTCAGGTATGAATTCCTGGTAGTAACTCACTAAGCCTAGAAAACTTTGTAATTCTGTTATGTTCTTAGGAACAGGCATTTTTTTTATTGCTGTTGGCCTTTCAGGGTCTGGTTGTCTACCTTCTTGATCTATGATATGGCCAAGGTATTTAATTTCCTTCATGAAAAAATCGCACTTATTTTCTTTTACTTTGAATCCATAGCTTTGTATTCTCTTAAACACTTCTTGTACATGTTCCCAATGTTGTTCAACACTTTCGCTATTGATCAATACGTCATTCAGATATGCAGTTGTGTACTCTAGTCCGGCAAGCATCGTATCCATTGTCTGTTGGAATATAGCCGGTGCGACCTTAATTCCAAATGGTAGTCTTTGGTATTTGTACAATCCTTTTTGTGTGTTTATGCATAGTAGTTTTGTACTTTCTTCATCGACTGGAATTTGCAAGTACGCTTCACTTAAATCAATTTTTGAAAAAAAATTCCCGCCATTTAATTTAGTGAATACTTCTGGACTGGGTAGAGGATAGTGGTAGTCCTTTATTGCTGCGTTCAAACCTGTAGAAAAATCAGCGCAAACTCGAATTTCTCCTGATTTCTTTTTGACGTAGACCGTCGGTGCGGCCCATTTACTGTATTCTACTTTTGGCAATATGCCAGTGTTTTCGAGTCTAGTTAATTCATGATCAATGTTTTCTATTGACGCAAACGGTACGCTCCTTTTTTCGTGAAAATAGGTTGAACGTTTTCTTTTACTTCGATATTTACTGCCATTTTCTTACATCTTCCGAGACCTGCTGAAAATACTTCGGGGAAACTCGTTTTCAGTTTTTCTTTTAATTTGTTTGCCTCGGTTGATAAGCTTTTTACATTTTGGCAGTACGTACTTATAGGTAAATCCCACAGTTAGAATTTTTGCATCCAGTCCGTTCCAAATAGCTTTTCTGTATTTCTTAAGACGTACATTTTTAGTTTTTTCGTCATTCCATTAAATGTTACATTTGTAATTACTTCACCCTCAAATTTTATCTTTCTCCCCATAACTGATCTAGTAATATTATCTGTTTTTAACATGGCAGGGTTGTTCAGTTTTCTCCGTGTTTGTAGGTTTATAATAGTTAAGTCTGAGCCAGAATCCAGCTGTAGCCTGACTTTTCTGTTTTGCTTTTTAACTTATACGTATTTTCTTATGTTAGTCTCATCTACTTGGTCAGTCCTCGTAATTCTTATTCTGCTTTTGCTTTTTCTTCTATTCCAACAATGAGAACTTTTATGGCCTATTTTTACATGATAGACAAGTTTTAAAACGATATGTACAGTCTTTAAACCAATGCCAAGTCCCACAGCGATAATATGGACTGGGTGGTAGTTTTTTCTGATATTGATTTTTAGAGTTAGAAAATTTTGTTTTACCTGTTCTTGAGGGGGGGGGGAATCGGTTTGGTTTGTTTGTGAGGAGGGAAAGTTGGTTTGTCTTCGTACTTTATGTATGTTCGTGGTGCCAGCTTCTTCTATGTCTTTTGAGTCTTTCTTCACACTGATGCATCTCTGGCAGTCTTCGGCCAGTTTTTGAAGTGTCAAATCTTGTTCACTCTCCAATTTAGTAAGGATTCTGCGTTTCATTTCCGCGTCTTTGGTTGAAACCAGGTCTTGGACGTAAATTAAGCATTTGAAATTGTCTGCGCTGAGTTCCGATAATTTGAAGTCGTCACAATATTTGTTGACAATGGACGCGAAAGTTATGTAATCTTCGCTGTCCTTTTTGTTAGGTTCATGCATTTCCATATTTTCTGGCATAGTGAGGTATTATGGCTGAAAAGTTCTGTTAGCAGTTTTATGGCTTCTTTGAAAGTTAGCTCACTTGTTTTTCTTGGAAAGATATAATCTACGAATTTTGTATATTCGCATGTGCCTAATTTTCTTAGTAATAGACGTACTTTACGTGCGTCTGACCAATCTTTGCAGTCAAATTCATATAGATCTTCGTACCTTCGGAAGTAATTTGTAAAAGTTTTGTCTTCGTCGGGTGCGTACGTGAAATCTTCGATAGTACTCCAAATAGCGTCTTGTGAGAGAACTGTTTCGTTCTCGGATTGTTGATCTTTATTTGACATTACACGTAGCAATAATTCCTGTAATTCAAGATGATTCTGCTCGTTATTTTGTTGTTGTTCAAATTGGATTTTGATAAGTTCCACAATGGTTGACTTAAAATCTTCCAAGTAATTCCTTAGTGTAACCTGATATTCTGAAACCTGTGCACGCAAACAAAAAATTTCCTTTGTTGCCAGTAAAATTGATATCCAAAAAGAAAATTCTATTTTTTTATGTTCGCGTAGAACTTGTTTTTTTAGAAATCTCGCGTAGAGTTTACTCGTCGACCACTGTTATGTGCGACGGATAGCAAAAAAAGTATGTCCTCCGCGTATAGAGTTCGTTTTTCCTTTGGGTTACCTCGTCGCCACTTGTTATGGTCCAAGTTCCTTGTACCACGGTGATGGTCCAATGTAGAACCAATGAAGAATAACTCGAACACAGGTATGGAATAACACAGATATATTACAAACAGAAATATATACAAAGAAGTAGAAGTATTAGTAATGAATATCAGATTTAGTTAGAGTGAACTATGTTGTCTCGACAAGTATCACTATTCCAATGTCTTACAGTAATCGTCTGACGCGACTCTGTCTCTGACTGACTCTGACTCTAAACTGACTCTGAACCCGTCTGCTTCCTCTTGAGGCGCAGTATTTATGATGTCCGGAGTAGTCCATTATTATTATGGGTAAGTTCCCATAACACTAACATAGACTCTTTAGAGGGAGGACACCACAACAATAACGAACCCGACTGGAATTGGAACTCGGCTCACCGATTTCTAATTCCGAGCCGTTATCCATTACACCAATCGCACATCCTAGCTTACAGCATCTGGTATCGCGAAGCGGACTCCAATGTTGGTACTGACTAGGCTCTATGTTGTTTAACTATTCCAACATGATACGGCCGTAATCTGCAATCAGTTTTCGACATATTTAAGTAAAAGCGTTATAACATTAGAAAATAGTTCTTTTAAAACACTTAGATTTAATAGAGGCTGAACAAGCATAGAATGAAAAAAAAAAGACTTGAGTTATATTCTATTGTATATTTTTCCAAATTGAAGCTTTCTTCTGAGATTTTTCAACCAGATACTCTTGTTTTTATGCAAACATATTTTTTTGCTTCTTTGATAAATCAAAATAATTTTTAACTTTATTTGCTCCACGCACTCCCATGATAAACAACAACCACCAGTTTTCTTTTTTCCCCCATCTATTTTAAATTTTTTATTCATCGAAAATAAAATTTCCAATCTATTAACACGAACTAGAGAGGAAAGATTGTCACGAGCAAGCAGTCTTTTTTATGAATTATCTGATTCGACAAAACTAACTAGCTGAATTGAAAAAAAAATTCAGGCTAGATGAAATTATAAAAGCCATTCCGCAAATAAAACGGTGTGTCAGGAGGACGGTTATTGCCTTAACACCGCTATTACTGTATACATTTTTGACTCCCTCTTTAATCTTTATTGTTTTAAACAGCGATGCTTAAAATTTTAATAAAACCTTTTATTTATTCCTGAGAATTGACAAGGAGATTAAATATTACTTATTTTTTAGATTGCTTATTTACCAGAATAATTGTATAGAATAGCTGTAATTATGAATTTTAAAAAAGAAAAAATTAATTTTCCGGGTATTCTTTTATTTGTTCTCGCCACATATATTCACTAAAGTAGGTCTAGAATATCTCTTCCTCTTTACCAAACATTATCTGAATTTAGATTTTAGGCGAGACCACAAACACAATATTTTGAATATATATCGCTCTATTCATCGGGTGGACAAAGTTTTGCTTGTGTATAATTACAGAATATCTGTAATACTTACTGCAAATATCACATTGTAGTTGTTTTATATATTTCGATAATTTTGTAATTTTTTAATAAATTTTTTGAATAAAAAGATTTCTTTTCAAATTTATTTCTTCATAAAAGGTAAATAATATATACCGCATTATACTTCAAATATTTTATAATCTCTTAAAATAAACATTGGCGAAGGAGTCAATGTGTTACAATAATAACAGTGTTAAGGGAATAACGGTGGTTTTGACACATTGTTTAGAACAGAACAGACTTCTTTTGATCCAATTCGCGATCCTATTGAAAAGATTTCCAGCGTTGTATCCATCCTGTATTATATCCCGACCCTAATACACGAGTTACAAAGAAATTTCATAGTCACAATTCTGAAAAGACTTGTCTGTCCAGATCTTGCCTTGGCAAACACATATTTTAAAAAACTTAATCAGGAGTAAGATATGCCTAGTGGGCTTTCGAAGTCAGATTTGTTTCTGACAAACAAACCCTGATGTATCAAGCAAACTCCTGATATGTCAAGATTGCAACTAATTGTTGTGCAACGCAAGAATCCGGAAATTTAAAGTCCGCTGCAAGTGAAGAATGAAACTGCACAAGATCCTATTGTGGATCCTAGGAATGGTTCTAATGCAAAAGTGGAGCCCGCCCCCCAACAAAAAGAATGGTTGGTAAAGTATCAAATGACTGTATGTAAAGTAAAACGTTCCGTCATTTTGAGTACAGCACATGACACAACAGTCAGGCCACCTAGTAGTAAATAAAACAGCAAAGATTTTAATTGATTTTATTAGCCGAATATCGGAAAAGATGTAAGAGTGTTCTACAAGTCATGATGGTCGGAGTACCAATGCTAATCTGCTGGGACAGTTACGAAAGACTATCAAGAAAGAGGTCTTCTTTCATCAGGACAATACTCAAGTACACAAGCCGTTTGTTTCTATGGATGATGTTCTTAAGTTTAGATATTTTTCAAGTGTAGGTAATATTTTCCTATTTTTATCAAGGTTATTTGTTATTTTCTTTCTTGTTTTTATGGCTCTTTGATTTTCTTCTTTACGTTAGATATGAAATAATTAGGTTACTGGCGGATATGTCCAGGAAGATAACCAGTACTGCAGTTCTTGACTACGGTAGACCTACAAATGATGCTCACAAGCTGGGGTAGCATTATACACGACCTATATGAAAAAATAGGTTTTTCAGAAAAATGAAACCTCAGGAGTCGCTCTATACATGAAGTAGGCATATGCACAAATATATACGGTACTTTACCCATATATGTATATCTCTATATATCTATTGTTTGGGGTTTCACTATTTGCCAATAGCTGGGAACCTAGCAGGTGCTACAAACCCCGAGTCAGTTTGGACCTGCGATCGATATCAATTAAGAGGTGGTTCCACGCTGCTCAAAATCTCCAATATCCCGATCAGAGGCCTTGCTGCCTGGTGTAGTTTATAGTTTCAGGACAAATAACAAATCGCATAGCCAAACCTACAAGTACATTTGGGCAGCTTCTCTCTTGTCTATGGAAATGAGAAAGGTATCAAACTGAACACCAAAATACGGGTTTATAGAGTAGCCGTTTTCACCACACTTTTGTACGGCTCAGAATCGTGGACCCTATATAGGGTCCCATATCAATCAGCTGGATGTCTTTCACAAAACTTGTCTCCACGTGATCTGTTGTCATACTTTTGACGATAGGGTGTCCAATGCTTCTCGTAAAAGGGAACGTTGGTGGAATTGAGACTTTCCTGGTGCAGTCACATCTTCACTGGAATGGCCGTGTTGCAAGAATACCTAAGGTCCTCGTGTATTGCCAGCTTGACCGTGGACAAAGAACTGTTGCTCACTTATAAAGACAAGCTAAAGAGTAACCTCGCAGCACTCAATGTACCTCATAATACGAGCAAGTTTCCCTGGATAGAAATAAATGGAGATATTTGTGCCAGAGTGGTATGAGAAATAACGAAATGTCATATTAACCGCGGCTAAGAGACGAAAGACAACGTCGAAAAGCGTTAGTAGATATTCCTGTGACTATGTCTCGAGATCCTCGCTGTTGCACAATATGCGGACTTGTATGCAGGTCACTAGTGGGACTGAAGTGTCACATACGACACAAACATAAACACTAAATGAAGTTGTCAGATCCTCATACGTCGAAATCGATGAAAGAGTTTATCATATATCTATAGTGTTTGTGTGGGTTATGTTATACCGGTGTATATAAATAATGTTGCAATTGCAATGAAATGGAAATAATTTTGTAAATTTTGTTTTAAATCAGCGCATGAAGTTCAGAATATTTCTGTTCATTTACGCATGCGTCATGGTTTTTTTATTTCAAGATCGACGATACCAAAAAGACACAGTTCAAAGCAGTTTTTTCTTATTCAGTTACTTCTTTTTAACTTTATTCCAACGATAAATTGCGGCTGTATATAAATGTAGAATCTCGTTTTTGTCTTGTGCGAGAAGAAAATAGCACCTGTCATGGCGTTCTTATAGCGAAAGATTAAATCCATTGAACGTCATTGTCTCAGCAAAGACTCGAAGCGATAATATCCATTTTTATTTCCGTACGTTGACAACTTCAGATATTGCGAAAGGTTATAAATAATTTTTTTGGCTTTCCAAATATCTTCTGTCTGTCGTGACCAATGGAAAGCCGCAGGCAATTTATGAATTGCCAATATGATCATGTCTCCAATTCTGGCTGCAGGAATCAGACAAGACAGTGAATTTCAAAGGACTCGATTTTTATCATCTGTGGAATAAGCGTATAACCATATTATCCATAATGCAGGTTACTAACGATTTCCAGTCAGCCAATAGTTATTCAACATTAACGAGGATTAGGAGAAATAATTTGAAGATTGTAATAACTTTTAATTGAGGTTGAATTGCGAACTGTCAAGTCTATCCACTTGACATTTCATTATAAACAGACTGATTAATCCTGTTATGGCCAATCTTTCTCCAATTGGTAGCCTGTGCACATGTATTGCTAATAACACGATCATGAGACACGGGAAATATGTGCGGATGGTATAACTGATAACGGATCGGAATGAGAAATCGGAAGGCCAGCTTTGGGAAATGTATGAATCCAGCTCTTCTCCGTCTCCGCTATGGGTTAAATAGTAGAACTTGTAACTGGAAAAATCATTATCTCCAAAAAAAATATGTTAGTGCAATATTCACTGTCAAAAAAGAAAAGTATTATTCTTACAATAAAAAAAATGTTTTCTGTTTTATATAACACTTGACAAGCCGTACCCCCCCCAAAAAAAAACAAATTAACCAATCATGGATGTGATGACCGTTAAGAATGAGAACCACATGACCAGGAGTGCAGTTGACTCCGAAGTAGAATTGAGTTCGTCCTCAAGGCTATGAAAAATTTTATTAAATAACATCCTCTTGTTTTGCCAAGTTAAACATATTTTTTTTAAAAATATACTGATTTTTCTATTAAATAACTTCATTTGTTTTTATTTATAATATAATTAATTCTCAATTCACGATCACTATCATGAGCCCGGTAACCTATTAGGGTAGTAGGTGTACAACATTTACTGCATCTGTAGCAGCCGTGGTGCAATTTGAGCAAGATAGCTTGAAGGCTGGTTTGAATTCAGTGTTGTTTTTCTACTAGACTGGTTACCAACCAAAGTAATAGGGCCCAATCTGTTCTGCTATTTACCCATATCTGGGGAGTGGCGAAGAAGAGGTGGGTTCATACTTTACCCAAGGGTATTTGCACAGAAGTGAATATAACGAACTCGACTGAAATTCGAACATGACTCTCTGATTTCTCATTCCGGTCCGCTATACATTACACCACCGCGCATTCGGACAGTTCTCAATTATCTGACGCATATAATCTTAGCTTGACCTAATATAAAGCCTCATGCCGAGCATTTAAAGTTAAGTTTTATGCTGACATTAGGTATTTTGAAACTTGCCAAAATACCCCCCACACTATTTTCAATTTTTACTCACATATCTCTCGCTCCACTATCGCTATTTCCATGAAAAGTATTCAGACGAACTACATTCCTTATCGGGTCTTAGTCTTGAAGGTTAGAACTAGTGAATAGTTCTAACCTTCATGATATGATTAAGACTCGCCATGCCACGCACATTGTAGCAAACCACTATATCCCATTGGTGAGATATAAGTTCCGCACGAGCAGCTTCTTCCCATGAGCCTCTGCTTTGTGGAATTAACTCCCAAGATGATGCTTCCCCGATCACTTCATTCTTAACCTGTTCAAATATAGAGTTTAACCATTATCTTCATAAATTTATCCTCATAAACTTTGCCTCTTACCCTTTTCTCTGTAACCCTCTATCTCGAATGGCTCTTGCGCCTTCTGCAGGGTGAACATTATACAAAAAAAACGGTTTTGCTAAATAAAGTGACGTATTCAAGTTTTGAAAACTATAACTATGAAATATAAAATGCACTATTCATACAAAAATATCCATACACTTTATGCAGGTATCCTTATTTTTTTCGCGACTGGCAGTTTCATGTAGTAACGCAATCCTGAGGTGGGGGTGAACAATAATGTAACGGTTTATATCCTATAGGAAAGGTTTCTACAAAATTCTGGGCCGATCAAGGAGGTATTCAAATAAAATAAAAAATTCTGATGTATAGTCAGTGAGTTTTTGGAGATGGACAGGAGAACTCTTCTTCTCTCTCTCTCTCTCTCTCTCTCTCTCTCTCTCTCTCTCTCTCTCTCTTATTCAGAGTGTATCAAAATACTTTTACAAACATTGGAGGCGAATTCCTCACACTAAAACAAGGACAAAAGTTCACATAAACATACCTTTTTGACATATCGTTTTTGAGTTATTAAGTTTAAAGAAAGTTTACGGTAGTTGGACTAGGCTACATTTGTCATTCGTGTACCTTTGTGTCTAGTCTCTCTTCAATGTTTAACGTGTGTAGTAGTGAGTTAACTGAGAAGTATTTCGTTTAACAATGGCGGGATATTCATCTCGTGAATAGGCAGATATGATTTTTTACATGCGCCTGTATCAGACTGTGTTTCCAGACCGAAGGCAGCCGAATCATCCAACCTTTGCTGCCAAACTTTGTGCCAGGTTGCCGAGACAGGATCCGTAGCACCGCAAGGAAGACCGAGATCCGTTCGTACGTTTGACCACGAAAAATACATTTTACAGGCTGTTGGAGACGATCCAGTTATCAGCACACGTCAAGTGGCTCGAGCAAGGCGTATATCTCAGTACCGCATGGGGGGTAGTTCAAGAGCGGCTCCTGTATCCCTGTCATTTGCAATGTGTGTAGGGTTTTTCGTTCTCTGATCACTCACCGCAGAAGAACCTTTGGCATTGTTTTATTTCACAAACTGCCGATCCGTTGTTTGTCTCTTCGTATTTGTTTCCGTATGAGGCAACATTTGAAAGAGATAGAATAACAAATTTACACAACCAACATTTGTGGGCGGATCAGAATCCCCACGGCACAATACAGGCTAGGCACCAGAATCAGTTTATGATTAATATGTGGGCTGAAATTGTAGGTGACTGGTACGTCCATATGTTCTCTCAACACGCCTTAGAGGAGCTGACTACAGGGACTATATTTCGAACACACTTCAACCTACTAGGGAATGTACCACTGATAATACGAAGGCGCATATGGTACGTGCATGATGGACCTCCAATGCATTTTGATCACATTGTTCACGAGGCACTGGCTGCCATCTGCCATGAAAGATGGATAGATAGGGGAGGACCAGTTTTGCGGCCTGCACGTTCCCCCCCACCTCAATGCTTTCTATTTTTATCTGTGGACCCATCTAAAACAGTTGGTTTATGCAGTAGACATTAATAATACAAAGACGTTTCATTAACGTGTCATGGGGGGGGGGCTGTGAAACCATTCGACAACGTGTGCGAGTATTTAAAAGGTCCCCCAGTCAATGATCCGATGGATGCCTGCGTGGGTAGAAACAAGCGGAGGACATTTTGAACATTTGTTATGTTTATAACGTAAACACCGGCAGAGACACGTACCCATATTTGGCTTGCCGGGCACACCAGACGAGAAGACGACCGTGTATGACTGCCCCCCCCCCATGCACGGTGCAAACCTAGTAGCCAGATAAAGTTTGGTCGGCATCTGTTTACTTGTGTCAAGACATTTCAGAAAGTAGGCGATCATGGCTCTCCAAAATATCCTGTCTTAAGTTGCTCTAAGTAATTTTTACCGTTTACCCTCCCTCTTTGTCCTTGTTTTGCCATCCATTCATACAAACTCATTAAGTGGGTTAGTTGCTGTCCTCCCGCTTCTTTTACTTTTGTGACTGTTAAATCCACTAGACCCACTTCCCTCATTTTGTATCCTAGAAATTTCAACTCTCTTTCTGATTGTAAGTATAAGTTTCCTTTTTCCTATTTTTAAGAGCTCTTCTGTACTCACGCGTCCTGTCCATGGTATATCTACCATATTACCTGTATACTATAAAAATCGTCCTGCATCTTAACCCTGAAAAGTCAAAATGTAGAGAGTACTGGTGGCAAGTACGATCTGTTTTTATTGTGAATAAATATAAAATTGTGTTAAACTTTAGAAAATTTAATTAAAAATAGCCACAAATATTTAATAATAGATCCAAATTGGGATAATTTCTTGTGACAAAAAAAAAAAGACACTGTAGATTTGACGTCTTGGACTTGATCGTACGGTAAGCTATTAAATCTCCAAATATTTTTTCCAAAATAATACCTAGCTAATTTTGGATGCGTCTTACCATTTGTAGCGTTTTAGCATACGGGATATACGGTATTTATGACTTCAATAAAACTGATAGAATAATTTTCTTAAAATTTCATAACTAAAAACAGACAATGGTATAATTTACTATTAGAATGACATTTGTTGCTCGAATTAATTGAACTTTTTATTTAACTAATCTGTATTTTATTCAAACATGTATTAGCACTGTTTTGTTACATTTAGTATTTGAATACATTTTACTATAGTAATTTTTCCCTTAACAGATTTGCAATATTTCAAATGTCTTTTTCCAGAAACAGTCTTATGGCCAAAGAAGTAACCATTTATCCTTCTTACACCGAATCTCAATAAATATTTATTTTCTCTTCACTGAGTGCCCATACTTTCTGCCTTATGCCAGACTAAGCAAAGCTTAGTAAATAACAACTGATTACTGCCAACTTGAAAATTAGCGATTCCAAAGATACGGTGAATAAGAAATTATATTATTCTTTTATTCATTTTTTCGAGTTAAGAGATTTTCCAAAAACGATACACGATTGTTTCCGGGTATATTTGAGGCGTTTAGTATTTTTTTCAGACTTGAAAGTATTTCTCGGAATTCTCTATACACAAATACGAATATTGAACCTCTACTTTTATTTAATTATGAACATTAACTTACACAATCATCAGCAGATGAGGATTCAGTGTTTACTTTTCTACAATTCATCCATGTATCGGAGTTAGCTCCTCCTCAGTTCCTTAATCCTTCAACAGGGGTCTCTCTCCCCTCAGTATAAATACTGGCTGACCCTTCTCTCTCTCTCTCTTTTCCGACTCAGGCCTTGGGCCGCCACTTCGCGTGGAGATGAGGTAAAATCTTTCTCTTTTTCGACTCAGGCCAATATGTGACCTCTCACAGATACAGCGTTTCCCAAATTCTGGGAACGCGCTAAGAACAATACACGTACGTACGAACACTTACAACACACGCACATAATTTCTCCATACAAACTCTACGTAACTGTTCATGTCTTTGTGTAACTCGTTATTAATATATATTTGTTTACCCTTGTATATCGGTCTTGTTTGTTTTCTTTGTCTTCATTGGACTTAATTAAAGTCCGACATTCCCATGTAGCTGGGCCGGCCAGCAGGAAATTTTAACCTTCTGCTATCTCTTCACATCTTCACCCCCACGGTCCGCTACACATGCTTCGAATATTGCTGTCACATATGCTTCGGTTCTCCTGTTATACATTTAGAGATTCTTGATAAAATTCAAAGATGAATCAGCAATATTATTGGTCCTGACCTGGCGTCTCGGTTTCAGTTACTTTCCCACCGCCGTAAAGTTGCTTCCCTGCGCTTTTTATATAAATATTTTCATGGTAATTGTTTGGATGAGCTCTTCGCTATGGTACCTAGACTTTATGAATGTAAGCGCAGTACTAGATTGGCGACGACGTCGCATTATTTTACAGTTGAAATGGCTAGATGTAACCATAAATTATATGCTAACAATTTCTTCTATCGCACTTCTCGCTTGTGAAACACCCGGCTTGTTGCTTTCAAGCCAACTTTGATCTTCAAAAATTTAAATGCAATGTCAGTTGTTATCTGCTGTCTTCCTGATTACTTTTCTAAAATTGTTCTCGCTACTTAATAATGTTTCTGTTTTCTAGTTCTTTCATATCCAGTAACCCTTTGCGTCTTAGTCGCTTTACTATCTCACATGGGGTGAATTCGATTAAAAAATGACCGAACACCAGAGTAACAAATGCCACGGCATCCACATTTATTGAGGGTCTTTATAACGTATACTATAGATTCCGCATGAACTTAAAATCCGACCGGAAACCGACTTACAGGATCATCGCCATGTACGTTATAGGTTGAACTATTTGGTACACTTGATAAGGAATTTAAGTAGTTACAAAATAATTGTTTACACAGGAATCATTCATGTTCCGCTTTCTTGAAATTTCCGTTTGCAGAAGACGAAACTAAAAATATATAACACACTCCCGGCCAGTAAAATTATGAAATTTTCTCAGAATATTGGTGAAGTGCCAACATTTGGTCCCTTCTATCTGGGTACTCTGTTTGACCGCTCTTCGTCCGTCAACCGTCAACTACAAGCATACAGTCATTAAATGGCCGACAGCCAAGTCGAGCTAGTGACTCATCACGTCAACCCGGTCGGGCAGAATCAAACATTAATGCATTTCACCTGACTGGACACAATAAAGTGTGCAAAGGTTATAACCTTACAGCTAGCCTAAATTAAAACATTTTTTTTTATTCATTTTGCTTATGTTTAAACTATATGAATGATTTTGCCCTAAATTGAAAGCGACAAAACGTCGTTTAGTTAACAGTTAGCTGAATGAGAATTAAATAATTTCTGTCTGAATTTCTGGGATGAGAAGTTATCATTTTTTACACTATTTATATTCAGAATATTATCCTCATCTTTATTGTTGTTTTCAAAACCTTTCAGCTCTTGTGCCACCCGGCCTTCATCAGATGTTGCCCAAGTTGATATACACCTAACAACAACAAAGATCAGGACAATAGCCTGAATATAATTAGTTTGAATAATGAGAATTAAATAATTATAGTTATTAATGTTGTTTAACACGAAATGGTCGATTTTGTTTTAAAACGCTGTATTTTAGCGTTTTCAAAAATATTCTAAACTTATTTTCGTTTTTAATGCCATTTGTTGATTATTCAGAAAAAAATATTTCATTTAATTGTTTTTATTAATAATAATGGGGAACTATTGGCTTCCGAATATGTTCGCCTGCTACAGTGGCTAGCGAATCTTTGTCGCATTTATGTGTCACCAACACCCTCAGAGCTAACCTGTAATTTATACTGCAACTACACTGAGCGTAGCCTAGTTGCAGTTTCTAGGAGAGAGTGCATAGTCTATCGTGGTCAGTAGCTAAACACGGTCAGTAGCTAAACACGGCCAGTACGCTCGAACTCTAGATAATGATGATTTGTGATTCGTACTGGTACAACCATCGACTTTTTCCAATGAGTTTTCGTCAACAAAATTGCACTCACGAAGCTCGGGTCTACCTGTGGTATGGTTTTTGGATATTCCCCAACGCTGGACGCTGGGATTGTCTCCACAAACTTATATTATCAAGAAGTCGCCACGCTGACAAATCGACCATATTGAGATTCGAACCCGGGTCTCATGGTCGGTATGCTAATGTTCTAGAGAGTGTACTCGGAAACGAGTAGCCATTATTTTCATTAGCAAATATACAAAGCCGTTCCACCTTTTATACTTATGTGATTTAAACTTGGGTTGTAATGGAGTTTAAGCTGGAAGGAATATAAATTTGGCACTTATGGACAATGGTGTTAATTAATGAATAGTAAGATTTGTTCGTGGTTCTTCAGTTGAGAGAGACTGGAGAATGATCTGCCATTAGCATCATTTAATGATGAAGATTTTAATTCTATAATATTATTGTAAGGCTCCTGACATAAAGCGATAACTCATAGGATAGTCTCATATATTATTGTTCGCCTTGAACCTCCCGTTAATTTCGACTTACTCCAGGCTAAAGAAATCTTGGTGAAATTTATAATAATGAATAGGATAGTTGCTCTAAAATATGACATGATTGTTTAGGTATGGATAAATTATCTAGCTATCTCGCAAAAGAATAAAAGACGCATATATCGAATGAAATCTATTATTCTGACGAACTCTTAATGATTTTTAATAAATTTAAAACAATCTGGCAACGAAACGGAAACATCAATAGTAGTAGTAATGATATCATCAACAGCAGTTGCCTACTTCCAATGAATACACAATCCCAGTAGAGTCCATTTTTATGCCTGCTTATTCGCAATACCATCTTATTTCTACTTTGTTTAGCGTGAAAGAAAACTGTAAAAAGGAAAGTGAGAACGGCTTTTATTTAACAATAATAATAATAATAATAATAAATTGCCTCGTTATTGATATAGCAGTTTCTGCAGGCTGCTATGTATCTTTGAAGATCTTCAAAAAGCTATCAAAATACAAGGGCCTTGAAATCGAAATCTCAAAAATGTAGCACATGGGAACATCAACTATCCCTATTGTAGTTGGAGCCCTCGGATTGGTTGGAAAAGATTCCAGTAGACTCATTAAAGAGATTCCTGGAAGCCTATGCCTTAAAGAAATACAAAAAAAAATTCTCACGAGTACAGCCCATACCTTACAAAGGGTTTTATTTATGTAAAATATGTCTGTTGTTTGTTTGTTTTAATTGGTCAGTGGAAAATGTCATGATGCCATTTCTAACCTTAGGTCTTTGGGCGGGACCCGGAAAGAAATGTATACACACCAGAAATCAAAGGAAATAAAATAATAATAATAATAATAATAATAGTAAAGAAAACTATATTTGCGCTGTGATAGACAAAGCACAGAATACTAAATCCTGACTGTGTATATATACCCACCTAATAATAAATGAAGTGTACTTATACTTAAATTGAATCGACCATGATTTTAAGTGTTGCAATTTTAATTACCAATAAATGTAACCATCAATAAATATTTGTAAAGAAAATACATGTTATAAATTAGTCTTAAATTAAATGAATTCAGTTCACGAAAACTCTGCTGATGATTAAATGAAAAATTCCATGGAACTGTTTGCCTGTCTGTCTATCATCATCATCATCATCATCATCATCATCATCATCATCATCATCATCATCATCAATCAGTCCCTTGACTGCTTCAATTGTCAGGGTATCTGAGGGCAGAAGAAACAGACAACCTCCTCCAGGATGATCTGTTGGCTGTGGCTCTCAGCAATTCCGGCATTGTCATGTCCGTCCTCTCTTTGATGTTGTCTGACCAGCTTTTGCGTTGCTGTCGCCGCTTACTTCCGCCTTCAACAGTGCTTTGCCCGATGGTCTTGCAGAGGTTGTGTGACGTGGCCAAACCATGCCATTTTCCGACGCTTAAGTGTGGAGAGGGAAGATTCCTGTCGGCTCACAAGACTTTTGACCGTGCTCCATACATAGTCATTAGTTTTATGCTCCCGGTAGAAGATGCGGAGGATCTTTCTCAAGCATTTGTTCTCGAACGCCTGGATTCTTTTTCCTGTCTCAACCAGAATAAAATGAATTTCATGGAACAAAGAAAGTTACACAATTACTCGTAGATGTTGTGCAAGACGACCATCTACCCTTCGCCACCCATGTGCAAAGTTCAAGCTGGGAACCTCTTCAGCTGTTCCTGTCCCTATCCTTTCAACACCACAGAATTTCAAGAGCACAAGAGTGACACTTGGTCAACATGTGCCAGGCAGGAAAAACACCGGGAAAGCTTCCATTTCCGATGCTTACGGCATATACTTGGCATTACATGGAGAGACAAAATTACCAACATTGTTGTGCATACACTACGCCACACTGATGTATTGCAACCTAAAAATGCATTGAATTCGCTCAGGTGAAGTAGTTTGTCATGGATGGGAGTATGTTTCACCAGGTCGTTCCGAATAGCAGACCCAACTCTCTTAACTGCCTCAGGTGTACTAATACAAAAAATGTGTATCCACCATCAACTTTCTGTAGCTGACAAAAATCAGCTAGTCTAGTTTTTGAGAGAGCAGTTATGTCGAAGTTTTTCCTTTTTAGGATGCGGGCAATCAAAGCAGACCTTACATTCAAGTTTCCTTTTTGCTATTCTGGAGAGTTTTCTCAGTTCAAGAACCAATGAAAAGCTCTTTAATGGTTGACTTCTTTATTGTTCTGGTGTAGTTTTGTGTGCCATGTCATTTATAATTAATATTAGGTTGGTGCAAAAATAATGTCGTATTCTCACATGAAGTTGAACGTCAAAAAACGACATTATTTTTGCACCAACCTAATAACAAAAGCGACTAAGCAATTTTTAGGTTACATTTTCAACAATCCTCGGAGGAAAGTAGTGCCATCCTAAAAAGGGTTGCTTTGTTATGAAAAGAGGACACGAGTTACACAATTACTCGTAGATGTGCAAAACGGCCATCTACACTTCACCACCCATGTGCAAAGTTCAAGCTGTGGAACCTCCAGTGACATCCTTTATCTATTCCCGTCACTATCCCTTCAATACCGCAGGATTTCAAGAGCACAAAACATTTTGGTGGTATTTACTGAACAACAGTTTTGATTATTGTGGCCATTGCGTGTACAGGACAATGCGTGCTGTCTCCATCATGGTTTGCCACCGAAGTTAAGCAACATCAAACCTGGTCAGTACCTAGATAGGTGACTGCTTGTGAATACTAGATGCTGTAATCTTGGATGTGCGGTTGGTGTAATAAATAACACCGAGTTCCAATTACAGTCTAGTTCATTATTACTCTTGGGAAAGAAATGATTTCACCTCTTCTCCTGCTAACTGTGAATTAAATAGTAGGATTTATGTCATAAAATTAAAATCGACAAATCTATTCTTACAATCCATCCCAAAGATGTGCTGGCTTTACATAACCTGCAGAAGGTTGATAAACCGTAAAAAAAAAACAAACAAATAAATCAGCTTTCGTGATTCTCTTCGTGGTAATTTTTGATTATTGCATATTTACAAGTTTTCCAAAGTTGAATTACATTAATAAAATGAAAAATAAATATTTTAAATCTTCTCTTCCATCACCCTCTCCATCGTTTTTCTTCCCTCTGGCACCAACCTAAGTCGTCCGTGGACACGAAAAGTTCACTTCTCTCCCTTTCTTTCGCTCTCTCTCTCTCTCTCTCTCTCTCTCTTTCTGTCCGTTTGTCTGTTTTTTTTTCTATCTAATTCTTATCACTCTTTGTTAAACTACCAAAGCAGTAATGTATATTCCTCGTTTGAAAATATGTTTTATATTTCTACATAATTAAACTTAATATATATTGATTTATTAGAGTATAAAGACATTTTTTTATTTCAGATTTTATCAATGGATATTTATTGCATAAAAATACAATTATGGCACAAGGCCGAAAAGGGGGCTGGATGGTCTTCACTAACTATCTTATACCTGGCTAATCCGATTCACGACCCATTCATCCATTACAATTTGCCCATTCGCCATAAAAACTCGTCCGTCACCAATCAATCCTCCATACACTACAACATCCTCTCAAGGGGATCCTACGAAACGCGCCCCATGCCATAACAATTTAATGATAATAAACTATATATACAATTCTAAAGATGAAAAATGAGAGGGGAGGGAGATGAACCCAATAACAAACTAAACATGAACACAAAGTGAACTAAACATAACTGATGTTACACGAATATAATCTAAAGAAAAAAAAATCATTTCATTTTTTCGCTTAGATTCTACTCATCATTTTCTCTCTTTTTCTGTCGTCATAGAACCGGATAACATCTTTGACACAAATTTCTCTCCTCACCATGACAACGGAAGAATAGTTTTTTTTCTTTTTATTTAGAAATAGTTACATGGTTATAAGCACATAGATCGTAACAGAATATTTATAGGGATATTTTAGCGTTATTACTGATGTCATTATTTATTTCAGTTAAGATTTTAAGATTTTAATGCCTTACGTATAATCGTTTTTTAAAAGAATTAAAAAATGTAAAAAATCCAGGAACATTGGAAGAAATTTCTTTAAAAACCAACAAAAGCTGAATATTAATACTGAGTAGCCTAAAATAAAATGTTCGTTCTGTTTTTGTTACTAGATGATATCGGGAGAATTTAATTCAAAAAGATTGCTTTTGGTGGGTATTGTGAAAGCTATCATATTCTTCTTTTATGTGCCGTCTCTCTTCAGGGCGTGGGTGATCATGTCTCTCCATAAGTTTCTGTTCTTTGTAGCTCTTAGTAATGTTTGTCTTTTCGTTATCTCTCCTAATCCGTGTTCTGACAACCATTTACACAAGCTCGTTACGTAGGTTATGCACTGCTTTCCGTTGTCTCTCTTGCCTTTAATATATCCTGTCAGTGTTTAATTTTCCAAGCCCTCTCCCCTCGTTATGCGCCCTAGAATTTCAACTGTCTCTTTCTGATGTTAAATATAAGTGTACTTTTCATTTCCAATTTTCTCTAAAACTTCGTCATTACTTACAGTCCAAGCGTATATTAAAACATATAAAAGTTAATGGAATGCAATTTGGTTTATTGATTCGAGCCATAAAGATAGAAGGACATAAAGAACATTTTCAAGTTATTTTTTTTTCAAGAAAGTTAAAATGCTTGTCAAATGCCGACAATATACAGTTTATGGGGATGCTACTATGAATGATCGAAAGTATCAAAAGGGGTTTGCGAAATTTCACTTTGATCCATAATTGAGTAAACCAGTCGAAATTGATAGCGATGAGACGAAGACATTACTTGATATTAATCAAAGCTATATGAGAGTCAACATGCTAAAAATATATTCCATATCAAACGTCTAAAATCATTTGCATCAGCTTGAATATGTTTGTCGATTAAACGGGAAAATCCTATAGGAGATGATGAAAAGTTGATATTTTACAACAACGTACAACACAAGAGATCGTGGGACAAGCGGAATTAACCAATACTAATCGTACAAATTGCTGGCCTAACGGTGATGCTGTGTAGAATTGTTGGTTTTCAGAGAACTAAATGATTAATTCGAACAAGACCAGTTTAAAGCATTAATTAACGATAAATATCCTGAATTAATTGACAGAAAGGGTATAATTTTCCATCAGGATAGGATTAGACAGACTGCTTCTTCAGCAACCATGATTACACTAGACAGTATGTTTCTTCAGTGAACTTTTTACCGGCGTATTCAACAAATATTGCACCTCCGGATTAACAATTATTCTTGTCTTTATAGAATTCTGTTAATGGAAAAATCTATGGGAAATTATAAGAGGCACATCGTGCATTTTTTTTTTATTATTCATCCAATAAAAGGCCCAATCATTGTTACTGTCAATGATAAATCAGTATATAACATAAAAAGTAGAAACACACACACACACACATATATATATATATATATATATATATGATAGAAATTGTTAGGAGGATTTGATAATTATAATTAAGTAATTCATTGAGTCTGAAAGAAATCTCAACAGAATGCAGAAAGCACTGGACGGCCGTTTCAGACTCAATGAATGACTTAATTATAATTATCAAATCCTCCTAACAATTTCTATCATGTCTATGTCATTGCTTGATCCGGCTTCTAATGCTTCAGTTTGAGCGGCTTGGTGATACTAGTCGTGGCTCTCGGGGGCACAGTCCTATGGTTACAGAGAATTTCAGTTGAGTTCCACCACGGAATATGTGAGCGAGCGGCGCTATATTGAGTTTGTTTTGCTACCTCTTCATCACCGAGGCCCATTGAACAGTTGGTATGACGTTTGCTTGATAACCTAACTGTCCGGGTTTCAATTCTCGGTAGTCGATGCGCACTGCTAATGAGTCCCAAATATAGGACGAAACGGCCGTCCAGTGCTTTCTGCATTCTGTTGAGGTTTCTTTCAGACTCAATGAATTACTTAATTATATATATATATATGTATATAATCATTTCACCCCAAACAAGGTAATAAAGCCACTAAGACGCAACAGGTTACTGAGTGTTAGAGGATATGAGAAAATATACTATTAAGGAGAGAAGACAATAAAAGAACAAGTATTAAGAAGATAGAAGATAACAATTGATATTTAAATTTTTTGAAGATCAATGTAGAGTTACACTGAATGAGTTTCTTGTCAGAGCCTGAACGGAGGAGGTAAGAAGTGCATATTATGAGGATATGTAGGATAGATAACGGTTGATTTTAGACTTCAAGATGTTAAGATTGTATTGGTCGAGCAGGCATCTGCACGGGAGTCTATTCTACAACGTAACAGTTCGGAAGAAGAAGGGAACGAGGATGAGTTGACGCCTTGTACGTGGCATGGCACATCGTAGCTGTGAAGGTCTGAACTGGTGGAACTAAGGAATGTTGCTCATCTGAACATTTGCCATGGAAATAGCGGTAAAGTAGCGAGAGCTTATCAACGTTTCGTCTGCGGGAAATGAGTTGCAGGATTGAAAATAATTCATCACTTCCTTCCATGGTCGTGTTCTTTGCTAAAAAAATAAAAGTTCGTTTTTTTTTGTTTTTGTTTTTTAGTTTTACTAAAGAAACCGAACAGAACAATCTGAACCAGAGGAAAGTGTGATAGTAAAACTGTTATTTAGAGAATTTCAACGTTTGCACAATTTCATATATCATGTGACAATTACAAATCCTGACGTTTCGATTAGTAAACTCTTATCTTCCTCGCGGGGGAACGTGTATATTCTAGTTAATGTCAGATCATAAATCAGTTGTTGACTAAGAAACATATGAAGAAAATCGGAGATTCCCAGCTGAAATGTTATAATTTATAAGCACAATAACAAGAGTTGAATATTTCACTGAAGCTTCTTTGCTGATTGTAATTTCTCACATCGAATTGAGACTTTATCTATTACGACTGCTGATACTTGTTTCCAAATCACTCTTGTTGCACTTGGAATTGTGATATGGTCTAACGAGTTATATAGATATATACCAGCTGAAATTCCTGTCTATGTTGAGTAAAAGATCAAGACGTGAATCGCAGATGGTGACAATGATATTCGAATGATTCCTTATTACTGTAATGGTGTGCTTGTAAGACTCTGTCAGAGTTAAATTACGATACATATATCTCTGAAAAATAATCCCGCTTAGCCTCTAACGCAGCACTTATTTCGATTAACGGCATTACTTAGAACGATTACTTCGCTACTTATGTAAAAGTAAAAACGGTATTAGTTACCAATAATGTAAGTAGCAGATTACTATAAAAAGGTACTGTTGATTATTTACAGCTAATTTGTTTAAATAATTCACTGAACATTGCTGGAGCCGCGTGGCAATAATTGAAAATAAAATTATCCACTAAAATAAGTAATCGTTTTAAGTTTTCTGTATATCGGCGCCAGTTTCTAATATCAAGGCTAAACAAAAGAAATGTATAACTAAAAATGTCTACAGTTTATTAGTCATCATTTATCAATATCGTCCATGAACAGTATCTATGTAATAATATTTGTAATGTAAAAGAAAAACGAGTGAGATTTTTTTTATTTGTTCCTGGTAATTTTCTAAGAAAGAAATGTTGTAAAAATGATAAAATATATTTTGGGGATGAAAAATGTTCTACAAAATGATTTTTCAAAGTACACAAATATTTTTCTTGCTCGGACATTATTAACAGAATAGAAATTATAGTCTTACACCAACAGTTACACGCATTGTTACCGTCAATGATAAATCAATATATAACATGAAAAAGTAGAAAGCCACTTTATGCGGGTAGATATTATTAACGTGGACTAACGCACGGGACGCATATATGTATCCAAATTCCCTCCAACTTTTTGAAAGCACTGCCCCAAATTTTGAGTTCTCATGATATATGGACGAGTTTAATACCAATAATTCCGAATTAACTCTCTTTCATTTTAGTAAAGTTACCTCTTGATTGTTTTTTCACGTTTTCGTTAATTTCCGTGAATTCACGTCGAATTAAACTTTGGCCGTGTGGACCATTAGGATGTAGGTCAGCTCATCGGTCTCCCCGTCTCCTCTTCCCAAGCTCTCCTACCTCCATAATATAATTCCAGTAACGGTGCCTCCTTCTCTCCATACATCCCAATAAGTCACCTGGAATATCCCCTCTCTCTTTCTTCCTCCAACTAAACAGTATCCCACTACAAACTGATACCATAAACATTTTGAAAAATCCTGCGAATTTAAAAATTAAGATTCGAAGGTGAAAATGGTCATTCACTAAAGGTATCTTAATTCCAATTTTAAAAAAGTATATATATATATATATATATATATATATATATATATATATATATATATATATATATATATATATATATATAAAATCATTTCACCCCAAGCAAGGTAATAAAGCCACTAAGACGCAACAGGTTACTGAGTGTTAGAGGATATGAGAAAAATATACTATTAAGGAAAGAAGACAATAAAAAACAATAAGTAAGAAGATAGATGATAACGATTGACATTACATTTTTAAAGATTAAAGTTGACCTGGGAGCAAGAAGTCGGAAGAGAGATCCACAAGCAAGAAGCGCGATAGAAGAAACTGTTAGCATAGAACTTAAGGCTCAATCTAGGCATTTTAACTGTAAAATGATGAGACCTTCTCGCCAATCTATTACTGCACTTAAATTCATAAAGTCGCGGTATTAGAGAGAAATGTTCACCAGAACAATTACCATGAAAGTATTTATAGAAAAGGCACAGGAAAGCTACGTTACGGCGATGGGATTGTAACTGAAGCCGAGATGCCAGGTCATGACCAGTAACATTACAGATCCTTCTTTGAATATTCTCAAGAATCTCTAAATTTATAACATAAGCACCAAACCAGATGTGGCAGCAATATTCAAAGTAAGGACGAATGGTAGAATTATAAATAACTAAGATATATTTTGGCAAGAAAAAATATCTCGCACGACAGAGTGAATCAACTTTCCTAGCTGCAGACTTAGCAACTGATTCAATATTTTCACTTCATGTCAACGGAAAACGAAGACACTCTCCTGGAGGTTAGCATCAACCATGATGATGGCAGGTAAAAAGGGTTCTCTCAGACGATTAAATGAGAGCAGTTTCGTTTTGGGGGCGTTAAAATTAACACGCCACACCTTGCCCCATTTAACAACAAATTGTAGAGCTTCTTTTTTTTTAATTCGATATTTTTATATTTATTATAAAGGCACCTCCCATTCACAAGACTTTCTTTTACTAGCGAACTGACTGAGATTCATTTCGCGACTTTTTTCAAGACACCCTTTGGATTGATACTATTAACATTGCTATTGAGAATTGTGCCACAAAGATTTTGGTGGGGGTGTGGGGGGGTTAAAGCCGGCATTGGTGCTTTTGTACAGTCTCGCAAATATCAGCTTAAACAACAAATCTTTTAATTGGTTCACACCGGCCTGTTCAGACACAACAAAAATTGCTGCTGCGATCTCTGCTCCATCCATCTTACTCTCCTAGCCTTGCGCCTTCAGATAACGACATTATTTCAGTTCTTACAAAATTCTGTTAATGGAAACAAACTTCAATACTCTCAAAGCCTATAAAAACCACTTAGACCAATTCCTCACCCCAAAAGATGCCAAGTTCTTGGAGCATGGAATCATGAAGCTGCTTCAAAGGTGGCAAAAGGCAGTGGAACAAAATGGCATATATGAGGTTGAATAAATCTATGTACAAATAATTGACTATTGTTTTTGAAATTCACTTAAAAAAACACTGTGAACTTTTTATTTATATTTCCTATTGCAATTTCCATGGCAAATGTTCTGACAAGCTTCATTATTTATTTCCACCGGTTCAGGTATTTACAGCTTAGATTCGCCATGCTATGTCCATAAACCGAATCACCCTAACTCTCTTCGTATTCCATCTGTAAGAAGGAAGTTCCATCCAAACAGTTTCTTCAAATGAACCGCTACTTTGTGGAATAGACTCCCGCGTGGATGCTTCCCTAAACACTGCAATCTTAACTTCTTCAAGTCCGGGATCAGTCGTTATATATTCTCCATATCTCTTCATTTCTTCCTCATTCGTTAAACTTCTACTTTGAGTGGCTCTCAAGCCTTGTATTGGGTAAACATTATTTAAAAGAATAGTTGTGTTTTAAAGGTTTGCAGTGTTTTTGTTTTAATTTTAAAAATTCGGTTTCCTACTGTGTATTCATTGTCTAGGTTTCAAAATGAAAATGCATGGCATTTTTGCACACATCCAATGTACACATATACGCGCGTCTAATGTATAAACATGCACACAACACATACGCACACGCAAAAACGCACACACACACACACACACACACACACACACATATATATATATATATATATATATATATATATATATATATATATATATATATATATAACGGTACAGTTGTAACAGTTTCAAGTTGCATATCATTTTATGTTAACACCGTTCGACAAAGCAAGAAAGCAAAACGGCTGATGCCATCTCCTGTCATCCCCACTCTTCTTGTCATAAATCTGACACCATAATATTTTGTGTTTTACTCGGACTAGTATTTTCATTTTTGTTGATTTGATCACTGCATTTAGTCCTGTCTGTTCTCCGACCTTCTTCGAATATATACTATATACGGAAATCGTTGAAAAAAATCTCTTACCATTTTCATAGGTTTTCGTTTTTTATTGATAGTTCATCCAATACAAGGCCCAAGTGTCACTCAAGGTAGAGAGTTACTGAGTGTAATTGTAAGGGAGGGGGAAGTAAGAGAGTATTACGAGAATGAGTAGGATAAATATCGGTTGATGCTGGACTTAAAAAGACCAAGATTGTAGGGATCTCGGGACTAGTTCTAGGTAAGAATCTGTCTGAGTAAAACGTGTTTTTATCAAAGAAACACGAAAGGAATGGTAATGGCTTGCCACCATGAACAAAAGAATGTAACTTACTAAAGAATGTAACTTGATCGAACATCTGCCATAGTAATATCGATATCGTAGTGAAAACCCGGCGATTTTTCACCTGTGCGATAATGGTTTCTTAGTGAAGAATAATTCGTCACACAAACGGCCGCGTAAGCGCTTTTGAACTCAGTCGAGGCTGGATAGCGAGGATTGAATAGCATCAGCCCAGATATGGCAGCAATATTCCACTCTTGCTCTGATCTGACTCTTATAAAGATATTGTGTGGCAACGGGACTCGGGCATTTTCTGGAGCGATACAAGGAACCGGCCATCTTTGTGGTATCTTCTGCGATGACACCGAATATACGCGTTCCATCTGAGGTCAGGAGTGGTCTACAATACAAACAGAATACATTCAAAATTCTATCCAAGAAAGTAACATTACGAATAGTACAATAGTAACATTACGAATAGTACAATAATTGGGTCAATAATTTGTTCTTAACGAAGTGGTGGCGAGAGTTGGGGTGGATGAGATGAAAATGGGAACGGGATATGAAGTTTTTTTTATAATAATAATAATAATTAGTTTAGTCGTGCCTTAAAAAATAATAGTATATTTTAAGTCACTTCGTAATTGTATTGTTCTGATACAATATCAGAATCTTGCTTTCCTTTTTCTTGTTTATTTTCGATACTTCCCGAATATGAAACTAACTTAAAATAAAAATAGGTGAGCTGTAACAATTGATCTCTTAATCTAAATGAGAACATTTATAAAAGTAGTTCTGTTTTTCAAAATAAACATATATTTAAATATATTGTCGTATTCTGTCAGCACTCCCACATTTTTAAAAAACAACCGGAAGAAGAAACCTCACCTTCCGGGAACTGCGACTGTTGTAAAACCGATTCAGCATATAAAAAGGCCTCAAAAATCGGCCAAAAATTAAAAAAATAAATAAATAAAACACCACCCGCAACATATCGAACTTTTTATGCTATGTTTTTTTTTTCTGAGTAGGCTCCTTACGAATATGTGGTATTTTGGTAAATCAATCAGATTAGCTAGGATTACGATAGTCAGTTAAATAAATTCTAGGATCAAAGTGCAGTTCCAGCAGCAGCCAGCCTTGTACGGTTCCAGCCAGCAAGCTATCAGCAGCTCCAGCTCCAGCCAGCCACCGTCGCCAGCAGCAACGATATACGATAAGCTGTCTTTTTCAGGACAACAATTCTCAATTGTGCTGCCTTGGGGAGTTCGAAAGTTAACATTTTCAGTCTACCAATCTTTGGCCCCAATTACTGCCCAGAAACCCTGAAATTCTCCCCTAATGGATAATTCCCCATTGGTTGAAAACCCCTGCTCTAGATCAATGTATATTGATTTGTATCTATGTTACCAGACATATTCTAGAATTCGTTTAAGATTGGAAGGGATTCCAGAAGTGAGCGGCGGGAAGAGCCGGGGGTGCGATAAGGAAAGAGAGGGCAGTGGGGGAAAGCAGTTAGAATATAGTGAGTAGCAGAGAGACATTAGGCCCAAGTTATGATATTTTCATACAAAATTTATATGATAAAATCACTTACATTTAAGGAACACGTATGAATCACAACGTAACGCATGGTTTATTTATTATCTGAAATCTGTTTGTATCTTGCTTAACCTTTACCTTGACATGACGCTCCACATACCAGCCAGATCAGACATATGACGTCTACAGAAGACATTCCTCTAGATTTGTAGTAGTGGGGATATAGCCACGGATGTTCGTCTGGTGACATTTTATCAAATGGCATCTAAGAAAAGCCAAAGTGCATATGAATATTTACTGTGTTAGATTAGTTGCTGTTTTGAAATTGCACCACAATACCAAGAAAGAAATAACTTTATATGGGTGTGAAAGAGGGTTCTAGAGATGTGTCCTGGGAGCCAAGAGAGTGGCAAATATTAAAAAAACTGGAAACCAGTGATTTACAAATCTATATTAATGTGGCTACAAATAAGGTGAGCAAAGGATCTTTTGATGACATCAAGGAACTTATTTGCCTCAGATGTTCCTTGTGCTGCAAGATTTCTAAAACTTATGTCCTTATCTCTACTTGTTCATATTAGGCTTATGTGTGTTTTCTTTCCTTGGTGAATCCACGCCAATAGTTCATAATTATTTTCTAACTGCTATCACTTGGCTCTCAGGCCACAACCCAAGTGCTCCTCACGCACTTATTTCTTGGCATTTTGTATACCGAAAACCCAAAACCACTAATCGGATACCGGACACCAGACGAACATCCGTGGCTATATCAGCACACCTACAAACCTAGAGCAGACGTCGGGTGTCCCGATCTGGCTGTGGCCTGTGGTGCGTTCTGTCCAGGTTTTGTTAACAAGATACAAACAAACATTCGAACTTTTAACTTCAGACATCAAAATAAAATAAAATCATGCTCATGTTAATTTTATTATCTGTAAAGCGTTCTTTTAGTGTGACTGAAATTTTCTCATAGATTCTGCAAAAAAAAAGGGAAAAAAAAGGAAAAAATATTACTTCGTTCTAATGTCACCCTACTGCCTCCTGTTACCACTTGTTTGTTTTTTTCTAATTGTCACTTTTTCCTCTCCGCCCCTCTAATCTTTACACTGCCCCTCATGAAGCTGTACTGCCCATTTTGGAAGTCCCAAATCTACTTTCTTCATATAATAGGAAATGTCGGTAGCAACATTTCCTATGTATAAAATGTTAAATTTATCCACATGGGAATCTAACTACCAATTCAGAGACCATTGACTAAATCGATTCCGATCTTGCAGTTTTTTCCTTTGCCTGGATATCATAATTCCTAGCAAATATCATAGTATTATCGGTAAATTATTCTTCATTGGTTTGAATATCGTGTAGAAAATCGTTTATATAACGAAAAGCAAGAAATACCATTGTTCACTCTTTCCTGATCAGACTTCATATTATTTACGATAGCAGATCCACTCAGTTATGTGCCATGCGTGATACACGCTTAGGCGATTATGTATCAAGGCTATAGAACCCGGTCTCCCCTGCTATTTACCCATAGTTGCGAGGAGAAGAAGAGGATTCATACGTTTTTCATGGGTATTAGCACGTCCTCTACTATTTGATATTGTCCTCTACTTTTGCCACCAATCTGCAATGTGGTTTATTGTCAAATTCGCTCTCAAAGTAAATAAATAAATAAATTCTATACCAAAATGTGTAATAAAAATATTTTATTTTTACAAAATAATTGTATCTTTACATTATCTAGTAATTAGTACTTTTATGTATATTTTTTACTCTTTAAATGATAATATTTTCAGCTTTTGTAACAAACAAATATCACTATTATCGTGGTGATTATTATTATTATATTATTATTATTATCGTGGTGATTATCATTATAAATATTATCGTGGTGATTATTATTATTATTATATTATTATTATTATCGTGCTGATTATCATTATAAATATTATCGTGCTGATTATTATTATCGTGGTGATTATCATTGTTATTATTATCGTGCTGATTATTATTATTATTATTATCGTAGTGATTACCATTATTATTATTATTGTGCTGATTATTATTATTATTATTATCGTGCTAATTATTATTATTATTATCGTGGTAATTATCATTATTATTATTATCGTGGTGATTATCATTATTATTATTATTTTCGTGGTGATTATTATTATTATCGTGCTGATTATTATTATTATTATTATTATTATTATTATCGTGGTGATTATCATTATTATTATTATTATCTTGCTGATTATCATTATAAATATTATCGTGGTGATTATTATTATCGTAGTGATTATCATTATTATTATTATTAAATTAAGTTACATGAAGTTATAAAAGAAAGGCACAATTTTTGAAAAGCCCATCTCTCGTTTGGGCATTTCAAATTTTATATTTACTAACATGATTTTCATTTTCGAAAAGTTAATTTTTAAGCAATTAATGATTTCTTTTTAAATCCGACCTTATTTCTTATCACTTTAAATGTCCTATTTATTGGGTACACGTGTTTCATTTGACATCCCAGTTTTTAAACAGTGAAATTCATTTCTTATTAAATTGCAAAGTGAACTGGAAATAATTTTATTCCTAAAACTGGATCATTTTAATGGTATTGACTGAGCGAAAAAAATATAAACAAAATCGCTACTGTGTGCAATTGTTTATGTATAAAGGTAACATAAAGACAAACCCTCAAACAGAAATTGGACCAAATCTATCCAAAATAAGCGAGGATGAAAGCATAAAAGGATTTTCTTGTCACCGGTTTGTGTCCTGAATTTCTTGAGAGTTTATAATTTTATTGTTTCTTTCCTTGCAAACCTTACTGTATAATCATTCTGTTTCCAAAGTATTCGGGACATTTTTGCAAACTAACCACTTCACCACAAAACAAATTCATGCTGGATGTTCTAGGCCCATATAAGTGTCAATATACTAGATTACATTCCTATTTTTATGTCTTTTTGGCTGGCGACTAACACCGATTTGCATTATTGATCTTGTGACTTTTCATCTGGTACTTTATGAAATAGCAGCGGTATTGATCTTTTCTGTCATTTTGTGCAGGTACTCAAATCTTGGCAATGTTGTAAAGACCATGTGTCGCATCTTTTATTGCATAAGTCTGCGTATAGATAAACACGTTTGGCAATTAGACAGTTTCAATTTGTCATCACCAACTTCAAGCATAGCACTATTTATAGCAACATTGGTAGATAGCTGTAACGTTTACTAGAATAACACAGTCTGCAGATTATAGGTCTGACTCAAAAGTTTCTTCAAACTCGTACCTTCATTTTAAGCTTTGTTTCCTCTAGTTAAATTGAGGAGACTAGTTATATTGTCAGGCTTCGTTTAGAAACTTTGGGAGTGTTAACTATCAACACGAACCCAGTTTCTCCAGCTCCATCGTGTTACAGAATACGTAGGCAAGACAAAAATAGGAAAATGGGAATAGTATTGAACGTAGGGTTGAGGTGGAGTAATGGATAGCGGCTTGGATTAAGGAATCGGGGAGCTGAGTTCGAATTCCAGTCAAATCCATTACATTCACTTACTTGCTAAATACGCTTGAATGAAACCTCTTCTTCCACCAACTATGGGTAAATAGAAAGACAGACCGGGTTCTATAGCCTTGGATGGCAACTGGTCTACCGCAGAAAGAAATGGCAACCTACTGTCTCGTCAGTCATGTATCGAAAGATACATGATCGCTTAAGCTTAAGCATGGCAAATAACTGACATAACTGACTGACAATACTGACGACCCGAACTCAGCGAAGGTAATTTAAACATCGTGAACATAGAATTCTAAACATGATGGATTGCTTTTGTTTAAGTTTTGATATAAGACTGATAAACGCACGATAACCAGTAGTTCAGTTGTGGCAGTAGTGAAGTCAAGAGCTCGGATGCCTTGATCTTCTAGATTCCTTTGCGCGCCCATGCTTTCAAAAGGGAGACAATCCACCACGTGAAGATGATAGGTAGCTGGGCGACCTGTTGTCATCCATTCTATTTCCCTCTCCTATTCGCTTCCTCCAAGAAATCATGACTATTATGCCCTCGCCGAAAATCAGGCTTAGTAAAAAAGAAATCTGAAAAGAACTGATTGTCGTTTACTGAGTCTGTTGATGCGGTGGAGTAATGGATAGCAGCTCGGATTGAGGAATCGGAGAACCGTGTTCGAATTCCAGTCGAATCCATTACGTTCACTTACGTGCTAATACCCTTGGAAAAGGTATGAATCCCCTTCTTCTCCCCTCACCCTAGCTATGGGTTAAATAGCAGAACTGATTGGGTTCTATTGCCTTGGATGACAACTGGTTTATCGCAGAAAGAAATTGTAGCGGACCGTGCGGATGATGATGTGAAGCGATATCAGAAGGTTAAACTTTCCTGCTAGCCGGTCCAGCTACATAGGAATGTTGGACTATAATTAAGTCCAAAGACGACAAAAGAAAACAAACAAGACCGATATACATGGGTAAACAAATATATATTATGGGTAAACAAATATATTAATACACGAAGACATGAAAAGTTACATTTGTGTTTGTATGGAGAAGTTATGTGTGTGTATGTTGTGTTGAGTGTCCGTACGTACGTGTATTGTCCTTAGCGTTTTCCCAGAATATGGGAAACGCTGTATCTGTGAGATGTCACATATTGGCCTAAGTGAAAAAGAGAGAGTTTTTTTTACCTCACCTCCGCGCGAGGTAGCGGCCCAAGGCCTGAGTCGAAAAAGAGATTTTTAACTCATCTCCACGCGAGATGGCCGCCCAAGGACTGAGTCAGAAAAGAGAGAGGGGCGAAAGGTCAGCCAGTATTTATACTCGTGGGAGAGAGACCCCTTGTTGAAGGATTAAGGAAATGAGGAGGAGCTAACTCCGACAAAATGACAACCTAATCTGCCTCGTCATGTATCGAAAGATACGGGATCCCCTAAGCGTGTATCACGCATGACACACAACTGACTGACTGATGTAGTAGTGGGGTTCCTACTGAATAACTGCCGATAGATTACTAGCATCGAGAGACAACACGCAACACAACAACTGCCATGGATACTAACAAATGCTTCGTTTCCTAAAACAAATACTCTCCTGATGTGCAATGTTAATTGTGGGACAATACTAAATTCCAACATTATTTTAACGAAGTCTGTCATAAAAAACACATGTTTCTAAAAAATTTTAAATAAATTTAAATTTCAATAAAGTATAGTTACAAACAACGTGCCAGGTACCGTACACTACATAGATACTTTGGTGCAAACAAATTCTTTCGTGATATGTAGAGACTATTCTAAGTAAAACCTAGGATCTTAGCCAAACAAATTCAGATGGCTTATTATACGTTTTGTTTTGTACTTGTTTCATTGAACTACCACAGTAAATTTATACGAGATATGTGATTTACGAATTTAAAATGAATGAACGTTTCAGAAACTCGGCAAAAGCTTTCGCTTGCATGAAGCCTTATTTTGAATTTATATAGAAATAAGTCGTATCATAAATAGAAATAAATAAAACACATTTGTGGGCATGTCTTGATTAACCAATCAAAAAGTCGGAACAAATCTAACATAGAAAAATGAAAATAAGATCAGAAGTTAGGGGTAGGTGGGTTATTAATACATGTCTGGATAAGATGACATAGCACGAATTTATTTAGGCAGATTTTGTCAAATTCATACGACAAGATCTACAAAAAACTTGAACTCGGAGCAGTTTATCCATATTGATTTGAAAATTTGAAAAGTACAATAAAATTTAAGCAGACATCTTGTCGGTTTAATAAAAACGTGTGTGTGTATTTTATGAGAGAGAGTGATAGAGAGAGGGGGAAGGGAGGGTGAATCTCCTTCCATTTTCTCTAACTACAGGTTTTCTGTCAAGTTAAAGTAAACAGCTTTTCTCGCTAGATCAATTACAACTGAACTGAAACTGAGTTCAGTCCTCACTGGGTTCCCCATACTTTCGGCCTTTGCCACATTTAAGTAATGTAAATATAAAAGTGGACGTTGAAGTCAACACCCAAAGGTGAGGGTCTGTTTCATGCTAAACACTAATATGCTAATATATGGTGTGATGGATAAATTGTCGTCTAAATTACGCAAAAATGAAAATAAAACTGACATCTCATTTTAACAGATATATTTACTAAATTTACATAAAAATATATCGAAATACTAAAGAGTAAATTTACTCAATAAAATCGCCATTGGATTCAACCGTGTCCTCCAGACGACTTCGGGATCTCTTGCAAATCTTCTGGACAGTTTACTTGTTTAAGTTGGTGACTGTTACCATAATCCTTGCCTTCAGTACATCTTTGGTCTTACAAGGAGTTGTGTTGGTCTCTCGCTCAACTGCATTCCACAAATAATAATCAATAGGTTGCAGTCTGAGGAGTTAGGTGGCTATATGTAAGAGGTAATGTGGTCGTAGAAATTGTCTGACAGCCATGACTGGGTTCTTCTGCTTGTGTGGCATGGTGCAAAGTTCTGTAGCCATACATAGGGTCTTCCAGTGGTCGCCCTCTTGAAACTAGGGCAGCACTAATTCCTCAAGGCACTTGATGTAAACCTTTGTGCTGAGTCTGAGGCCTTGTGGGAATTTGAATGGCGCCAGAATATCTCCATCACTAGTGATTACTCCAAACACCTTTGTAATCAACATTAGACTCATTCAAATCTTCCCGAATACTCTGAACTCTCCTCAGATTGACACTCAAACACACCGAAATGTTCGTATTGGAGCTTCCGGGGCGAATGCCAAACGCTACATCATGCCATTTCTAAATTTCTGGTGAAGTGAATTGCATTATGGTGCTCTTTTTCTCACGGACGATGCCCAACAGACCTTACTATACTGTGCAATCAACAAAATCAAAAACAAACAATGCGTATGCGCGAAATTAAAAAGAAATGGCGACAATTCACCCATCGCACTCTGTATATATATATATATATATATATATATATATATATATATATATATATCAAAATGAATACATAAGTATATATATATATATATATATATATATATATATATATATGTAAGCAAATATGTGGATGTAGATCCGACGGTATGATGAAAAATATGGAAAAGACAAAACAAAATCCAAATATGCAAGTTTACTGTTTTAATGTTGTTTTACTGTCGATTTTCAGTTGTTCTGTTTCTGATTAGTCTTGTTGTCTATCGTCTTTTCATGTTGACTTAAATATCGTCTAATCCTAAGTATGTTTCTAATAACCATGTCCTGAAGATGGTCTACTAGACCGAAACGTCTGACGTCGACAGTAAAACAACATTAAAACAGTAAACTTGCATATTCGGATTTTGTTTTGTCTTTTCCATATTTTTCATCATATATATATATATATATATATATATATATATATATATATATATATATATATATATATATATATATATATATCAAAATGCATACGTAAGTATATATATATATATATATATATATATATATATATATATATATACAGAATGACGACTGCTGCAACAACAGCGCTGCCGGTACCAAAGTCTTCATCACATGATGACCCTGGGTTCGATAGCCCAATTTTCATTTCTCCGCAACGGTATAATTAGCACTAACCATCTAATGATGAAAATTATGAAATTAAAAAAAAATATCTGTGAGGAAAATTGTTCTGTGACATTAATTTTTCAAAGTGCAAAAATATTTTCTGGTCATTAATAATAAACGAGAAATTGTGGTTTTTACTTTAAATAGGAATAAATAGTAGTTGTGATTGTTAAAGATAAAATTCATTTAACCGAAAAGAGACCATCTTTCTCCATACGTAAGTTTTTTTTTATTATAAAAAACTCGTATTTATACACATCCAATTTAACAACTATATAGATTACAGACTGAACAAATATACTCTTCTCATATATATATATATATTTATATATATATATATGTGTGTGTGTGTGTGTGTGTTTATAATTCATAGTAAAAAAACACTTAAAATCACATTAAAGATGATGATAAATTTATTTCGACAGATAATTTTTACCCGCCTCTTCACACCGATAAATTTTAATAAATAAATTCAGACAGATAATTCAAAATTTATACATTAAAAAAGAAACCAGACAAAACCCGGATAAAAAAGAAAGAAAAGAAGAAAGAAAAAAAAGGAAATAAGGGAAAAAGATAGAAAGAAAGAAAAAGAAAAAAGGAAAAAAATTAAAAACAAACCAGACAATATGTGTGTGTGTGTGTGTATGTGTGTGTGTGCGTGTGTGTGTGTGTGTGGCCACTGTAATAACAGTACCATTCATATCATCAGCCATTTATAATGACGAATGTGAATATACTTCTTTTCTATGAGTTCCTGAAAAACTAAAAAAAAAAAAAAACTGTGGCGTTTGGGACCAAATCTTAAGAGAAGACTGTGACAAAAAAGACATACTTCACATTAGGAAGAGACATTTGAAATTACTAAGGTACATAATGACGAAAGAGGTCTTGGAAAATTTGATGTCATTTTTTTTTTCCTATTCGTTGTATTCCTCTGCCCCTCTTTGTAGGCAAGAGGGATAGAAGAAAACAACGCATAACCTACCAAGCGACCTTGAGTAAATGAATGGCGGAACAGGGTTTAGGAGAGATAAAAAAAAAAACCAAAAAAACAAAGAACAGGTAATTATGGAGAGTCATGGTCACCAACTTCTGAAGGGACACGGCACATAGAAGAAGAAGAATTAGGCAATGAGAGATAATTTATAATCTTAGCAGATTTTTTTATATTTATTCTCGATTGTCATCCCCAAATGAAGAACAAAAAATAGTCTTTTCTTACAATAATTTTAACAAACTATCTCCGTTGTAAGTTAATACTGTTTTAGATCTACAAGGATGACTCAGTAAGTCCGTAGCTTGACACGGAGTTATAAACTAAATTTTGATTTGAAATATCCATTGCATAATATTGAATCTATGTAATTAATGTTCATCACTGAATTAAGTGCATTGACAAAGAACTTATGCTGAAAGATTTTTATTTATTGTGTAAATCGAATACGTTTGCATCATTAGGCTATAGACTTGTTGATGTACTTTTGTAGATTCAACTACTATCTTGCAAAACTAACAGCGACATTCGACGTCTCCCGGAGAAAAATAACTTTAAATATAACAGCAGAGGGAAAATGTTTTAATGTTTTCTTCTTGCACAAAAATGAATGAAAAAATAGTTGAAGCCTCTGGGAAAGAACACCATATTGTTGAAAAGAGTAGAAGAATTCAATCGGGTTTCGAATAGGCTTTGAAATGCCTGAAATTGCCCATTGACTTGTATAGCTGAAACTCTTTAGGAATCAGTTGCAACAGTTTTGAGTGTTTTTCTTCGATTGCATTCATATCTAGAGCAAGAATGCCTTACAGACACACTGGAGGTTTCTGCGGTTTGAAGTCATTTTTATGCAATTAAAATAACTGAAAAAAAATCAAGTTTAATGCTGAACATTTTAAAAGTTTTTGTCTGAAAACCTTTGTCAGAGTTATACATTGCTTTATGAGCAAAAAAGGGAAAAATTCAAGATTTTCATTTTTTAAGTTTTTTTGTTTTTTTTAAATACTCTTTTATTCCAAAATTGTTAGGTCAGCACTCCCTTTTTCTGCCTAAATTACTCCTAATTAGTCTTACAAGGAGGTGTTATATTAAGCGTATGGTGGAGGCACAGTGGAGTAAATGGCAACCTACTGCGGGAAAAAATCTGCCTCGTCAGTCATGTATCGAAAGATACATCATCGCCTAAGCGTGTATCACGCATGGCACATAACTGACTGATGGTGGCAGAACAAAGAAGAAATAACGAAGTTTTAGAGAAATAAACAATTGTATTAACGTAAAATACAACAAATGATAAATCATTGGAAAAAGGAGATAAGTGTAGTTGTAAAAGGCATGCGCAGAGGTGAACGTGTGTAGAGGGAGGATGAGTTGTGACTTAATGGGGCGATGGCCTTTGGCGAGCCGTCTCTCAGAGATGGGAGGTCGCTTTCCGACAAAATCTGTGAACCGGAACCAACTGTCGAAAATCTCTTTTTGATGGGCTCTTATATCCTTTCTTCGGCTCAAATCGGCTCCGGTTTTTATTTTGTTTCTTTAGGCGGAAGTGGATGCTATTGGGTGGAAATTCTGGGTTGTATTGCTAATTTCTTTCTTTTGAGTGTGTGAATAAAAACGGAAGTTATGTGCGAAGCCTTGCGCAATTGACGGGATTTTAGTTCAGTTTTGGGTGTTCGGAGCCAGTGGTAGAAATTAGTGTAGCATGAATCAGAAGAAGATCTGGTTTTAGGAAGAATGTAACAGAGGCTCTTAATAATAGCCGAGTGGTGGGTCGGAATTTCTCTCATTATGCAATAAACAGAAGTCTTAATAAACAAGGGAGTGGGAAAACCATTTAAATCGTCAAAAAGTGTGAAATGAATAAACGTGGTGGTCATAAAAAGATCAAAAAAAGAAAACAAAAACTTACCCCCACGTCTATTAGGAACTGAAGAGTACTAGTTCAAGGTACAATGACCTATGATGATATTTGAAGTTGATACTAGCCTTGGCATTTATGAGGTCAAAGAACAAAAAGACTAAATTTATTATTAGCTAAAAAGATAAGAAATGATCGTCAAGAGACATGGCATACAGAAGAACAAATTTAGTTTTTCTAGAAATGGATTCATTTGGCTAGAAATAGCATACTGTGGTATTTGATAACCTCTAATAACCTCAGATAATGAGTCAATCAAATATAGCGTTTGATAAGGCGCTGGAAAGCTCTCTGTCCAACCGACTTCCCAAAATCAGTATTTAAATGACTTAAATATCAGAATACAGATATTTGAAAGTGACTGGAGTCGAGAATTTTTAAGCACCCCCTTGCAGTTATCCATGTAAAAAATCTATCCGTGTGACTTTCTGTTTGGCAGTGATGTCCACACACACACACACACACACACACACACACACACACACACACACACACAGAGCTATAGTTCACTGCTGCTAACAAGCAAATTTTTTTCTCCTTATGATTGCCATGCTGGCCGAAACTAGTTGAGGTATCTAATTGAAATGATAAAACGAAAAAATATTAATATACAACCCAGTGTGTGTGAAAATGTTAATTTTTTAATATTTTTTATTGTTCAAAACATATATATATATATATATATATATATAGTACGGTAATGAAGTGTTTGGTAATCCGTATGGATAATTCCTAAGAGGATGTAATCCAGAGAGCTCAATGCAACAACAGAGCAAATATTAATTAAATAATTAAGAAAGAGACAACCTTAAGGTTCCATGACTATAATGTATTTCCCCAGAAAATATATTTGCCCTGGTTTATCTGGTCTCATCTCTAGTTACAAAGGAATTTGGTTTGAAGCAAAATTCCTTTGTAACTAGAGATGTGACTTGATGGACCAGGACAAATATATTTTCTGGGGAAATAAATTATATTCATGGAACTTTAAGTTTGTCTCTTTCTTAATTATTTATATATATATATATATATATATATATATATATATATATATATATATATATATATATATATATATATATATAAACTTTAGCATAGATAAAAACCTATGAGAGATTTTTAGGCAAAGGGGAAATGCAGAATAAGACTAGCGAGTAACTGTATGGAAAATAGAATCAGTGGAGACGGTTCAAATTCCAGCTGTAGTCGTTGGAGTTCATCCATGCCCTTGAGAAAGTAAGAAGTATACCTATGTCAATAGATACTTGCTCTTGATATCATGTAATCCAGTACATGCTGTCGTATGTCCTAACAACTAACCCCATTTTCCAGAGGAATATTATCTAAGACCTAGGATTGTACTTCACCTGTCTACTATGGCATAGGATAATTTGTAACATGTATTTAACAGAACACTCCATCGAAATGATTGTGGCACAACGTTAAGTTTAAAGAGAGTACATAGGGCCATAGGCCAAAAATATTCCATACCACTCGGTACTTCCCATTTATGGGAGGCCTAAAATAATCCCAGTCCTCTCCCGGAGTAGAGGTACTACCTAGGTTGACGGCACCACTGGGACAATGAATCATGTAATATTGTTCACAAATCACGGCTTTAATTTTCAAGCTCATGACAGATTTTTACAAATGTATTGTTTGCTATGCTTTATGCATTCCAAAAGCGAAATAAATTATTAAGAAATAGAAATATTTTAAAAACATTAATATTGGATTATTTCGTCGCAGAGGAAGTGGAAACATGAGACAAGAGAAATGTATTACTACAGAAAAATGCTAAGAATTGCATAGACGAAGAATTTTTTAAGGAAAAGGAAAAAAAAGACTTTTTAGCAGACAACTTAGACTTTAGGAGACAACTGAAAGTTTTTAGTTTGTTTGATTGATTTGTTTTTACGGTCCATTAACCTTTTGCAGATTATTTAAAGCCAGGAAATATTTTTTAGATTGTAAGCAATTTTTTTAGAGATAATGATGATTTTTATTTATACAAATCCTAATAATTAATACATCGTTGATGAGGATAATAGTTGGATTCATATCTTTCCCAAGAGTATTTGCGTGTAAGTGAATATAACGAACCTAACCGGAATTGGAACTCGGTTCTCCGATTTCCAATTCCATGCCGTTATCCATTAAACCACTTGCACATCCAAGCTTACAGCTTCTAGTATTCCCAAGCGGTCACCCATCTAAGTACTAACTTAGGTGATCGTACGAGAACTGGTGTTTCAACGTGATATGGCCGTAAGCTGAAATTTCCAGGAAACATAATGAGAAAAGAGTGTATGGAGAATTTAACGCTCATGGGACATACTGGGGGTATGGGGGACAGGTGAAATAGCGGGTAACCTACCTAACAGGTTGTGTAAATGGATGGCGGAACAGGGTGTGAAATGAATAGCAAAAAAAAAAAAACATTTATAAGAGCTACAAAGGATAGGAAGCTGCGGAGAGCCACGACTTCCTACGTTCTGGCGGGACACGGCACATAAAAAGAAAAAAAGAATAACGTTCATTTTTTTTAAGGTTGTGATATTTTCTTTTTAAAAATGTTCAAAAATGAAACGATTGATGGAAGCAATGTATTTCTCTTGAAGAAAGTAACATTCAAAGAGATAAGTTTTAAAATATGCAAAAATCTCTTCCTTTAATAGTTCTGCTATTGATCTGATGGCAGATCGATACTATTGATTTCCAATGTACTAAAATGAGTGCTGAGCAAATGATGGATTAACTACAATTTTGATAATGCAAATGTGCCCCCAAATCCACATCTATATGTATCCATTCCATCTTTACAAACTTACATGCATATAGAATTATCTACGATTTTAATGCAAGTAATACGTGATTGACCCAAACAAAATTGAAAATACCAAAGTTTCTGTTTGTTTTCTCTCAATCTCTAACAAAGCTTTAATAAAAGTGAAATATGTTAGATTGAGATACGTTTCCTATTTGTTCTTTATTTTATCATCCTGACGGATTCCGATCCATATTTGATCTACATTTGATGTTTAAATACCTCCACTTTTTCGCTGAAAAAAAAAACAGCATAAAATGAGGAAAAAAGCCCCGAACTTAATAAAAACTAAGTTTTATCGTCAAAATGTTTGTTATTATTAAGAGGAAAGACCAAAGTATTCTTTATTATTTTGTAAACTTTTTTAATTGTTTCTAGCACGTTCGAAATTTTGGTTAATAATCTTGTTTTGTTTTTTTTTTTTTGTCAACTGTCGACAATTTACGATTAGTGTTTTTGTGCATTGATTTGGAAATTCTTGCAAAAATCAAATAATTGTCGGATTTTAATGAAACTTTCAGAACTTATTCACAATAGATTATATTATTTTTGAATTTCTTTTTTCGAAAATCTTGGTAAAAAATATTTTTTACATATGTTACCCCACCTCCAACTTAATTTCATGAAATTTCGAGAAATTAAATTTCAATCTCAAAATTTGATTTATTAGTTAAAAGCAACATTCCTTGGAGAATTTAAATCAACAGTTTTTTCTTTCGTAAAACTGGACACCCAGCTACCGAAAAACTGCTCGGAATCATAAAATTTTAAAAAATGCAATAAAACTATGACATTATTTAATTAGAAAAGCTTTTAATTGCTTCTATAAATAAGATTTATTAAGGACACCGTTATCTTAAGAAAAGAAGTTTTCCGATGAATAATGAATTTTGAAAGAATTTTTTTCATTTTTTAAAAATTTTAATTATAATAATTTATATTATAAATCGTTTAAAATTCTGCATTACTTCAATCCGGTTAGGTAATATTATGGGTTGCTGACGTTATAATTTTTGCATGTCGTAAAATTGTACTAGCGAAATTGTCGTAATGTAAACAGTTCTACTGGTATAAACATTTGGGGCATACGAATTTATTTCCTATAAAATTATAATTTATAATATTTGTTAGATTTTCAAACTATACTACCAAAAATGTCAACGTTGTTTGATTCCCTTTGTAGATTACTCCTTTATTCCCGAGTTCTGATTAAAATGCTAAGGTGGTTAGCATGACAAAAAGAGCTTTATTTAAATCGTCTTTTATGTGCCGTGCCCCTTCAGAATGTAGACGATCATAGCTCTCTGCAACTTCCTATCCTTTGTAGCCCTGAGCAATGTTCATTTTCGTACTATCCTCCCAGTCCCTGTTCGGCAGTCCATTTAGGTACTTTACTCATTGTTTCTTTATGTCCCTTTTGCCTTCAATCTGTCCTTGTGAGTGTCAAATTATCCAAGTCCTCTTTCTTTATTATGTATCTCAGAAAGTTTAACTCTTTCTGATTCTAAGCACTCTTATCTTTGTTTCCAACGAAATTTTTCTATTTCTTAATACTTTGCTTAGTTTATGGAAGGCATCTTTCACTATCCCAATGTGCTTTCGGATTTCAGTGTCACATTCTCCGTCCTCTGTTGAAACACTTCCCAGATATTTAACTTTTCATACTTTTTTGGCATCTTCAATTTGTAGCTTACATCTTGGCCTCATCGTCTTGCTAACGGCCACACATTCTGTCTTCTTACAATTGATGGTTTGGCCTTTCTTCCCACTTCCTTTTACTACTTTGTCTAGAAGTTACTTCAGTTGTTTTTTTAAATAACTAAGCAATTTAATTATAAAAGCCACTGAAAATCACTTATTTATAAAGATCATAAAAACAGAATGGAAAGAACAAAACATTAATTTAAAAAAAAAATGATTTTCAAAACTAAATATGGAAATTACTTATCTTCCTTAAGCGGTAACCGCTAAGTTGAGCAAGATAAAAGACACGTTGGTAGACATAAATGCTAGAACTGCATTTTTATGCGGGCTTTAGAATTGAGATCAACTCTAGGAGGACGTCCTCCAGCCAGTATCTCCTCCAATGGGGAAGTCTAAGGCTTGATGCATCCCAATAGGAAAATGCCAAGATAGTTGAGCCATTGTTATCCGATGTGCGCATAGGATTCTCATTTTAATCTCGACCTTATGTCAGATTTCGTTTGAGTTGCTGAACAGATAAATGCTAAAACTGTATTTGATGTCACTTTTGTGCGCGCACGCAGATTGTTGAACATTTGCTATATTTGGGGGGTGGGGAGAGTGCTCACTATCGCAGACAGAGTGCTTGTAGATCAAGACTGTGCATTTACTGCTAAATCAACACTGCATTGAGGTCTGAAACCGACAATCAGCATGCAGTGTTGATTTCTATGTCCGCACTCTCTCTGTATCTGACTGTGTGTCACTCTCTCATATATTGCCTTTAAAATTGATATATTTATGGGGGAAGATGGCTAAATATCGGAGATAGAGCATTTGTAGATGGAAACAGCGTGGGCATAGAAATCAGCACTGCATAATTACTTGCAGTTTAACACAAGCGACCATCAGAACATACATAGGATGCGTCACATGATCTGTTTAATGGTGAGAGGCACACATACGTACGTATGACCAAAGATAATAATTATCATTCCCCACAGCCAGCATTATGCAGACAGCAGAATACTCCAACCACCTCCCTTTTGGTGCAATGGCGGAGGTGTTGGAATTTCCGGAGTCATGCTCGCCATATGTTTTGATGGATCCTGCTCGAATACGGCTGAGAAGAGAACAAGAACACATCAACATAAACGCTTCTGTTCACCTCTTTGTATATTCTTCCTTTTTATTTCCACAATAAGATGCCATTAATTGTATAATATTGTCTGTAATTTAATTCCTAGCTCATGTTCGAAAGAACTCCCATGCGGCCACAATTCTATTATTACAGTATATTTCAGATAAATATACATCCTATCACTAAAATGCACAACACTAAAAAATATCTCTTCAACAATTGGTGATAATCCCGCCACAACAGAAAACTGTTCCTCTACATTACCAAGCTTGGCATTGTCTGGCACAAAGCGACAGACATGAGACGTCTTGTAATAATGAGGAAAACAACGGTCTGTCAGCAATTCAAAGAATCGCAAAGAAGAATGTAATGATTTTGAATTCATTTTTTACTGGCTATGGCAAATAAAATAAAAACAGAATATTTCGTTTGAAGTACTTAATGCTGTAGTATTATATATAAAAAAAAATGTAAACCTAGCCATCATGTCTTCGAGTTAACCCAAAAAGCAATATTTACGGGGATTTGTTTCTAGTGTTGGTGGCGCCGTAGAATACAATAGCTTTTATGATTACTTTGATAAAAAAGCTTAACTCTGCATGTTTTGAAGACAGTAAAATATCGAATCACTTTTTCTCAAAAGATTCTATACGAAAACCTGAGGAAGCATTTCATTAGAATTATCAGGAAAAGAATGTACAGTATAACCCGGATATAAGAGACCCTGATATAAGAGAAACCCAGGTATAAGAGATATTTTATCTGGTCCCAAATTAGAGCCTGTGTTAATGTATATATAATAGACCAAACCCGGATATAAGAGAAACTCGGATATAAGATACTTCTCTGGTCCCGACAACTCTCTTATATCCGGGTTACACTGTAATTGTTATTTCTGACCTATGAAAATTAGGTAGATTCTTATCCGATTTCTACTATGGATTCCCTGTCGAAGTCTCTAGAATTTAGAATCTATATACAAACGTGAAGCTTCATCGTATAAGGCTTTCACATTCTCCGCTTCATCATCCAGCGAGCATTTGCAAACGTACTGCTGTTAAGGACATCTATCATTTTCAATGTGCCGTTGGTGATCATAGCTCTCCACAATGCCTTTATAGCTTTTAATAAATTTTGTCTTTTTCTTATATTTCCTAAATCTTGTTCCACCATCCATTTACTTACGCTCGCTAGGTAGGTTATGTATTGTTTTCCTCTGTCCTTCTTCTTTTCCATCTGTCCTGTGAGTATCAAATTTTCTTTCCTCGTCATATGCCCTAAAAATTTCAATTGTCTCTTCATGATGTTAAGTATAAGTGTTTCGTTTCCATTTTCATCGTCGTTGCTCACATGTGCCGTCCATAGTATTCTTTTGTAGAACTACATTTCTCTTGCTTCAAGTCTATTCGTCATCTGTGAGCAGATTTCCCAGCATTCACTGCCGTATAGGAGAACTGATATTACGTAACAGTTGTTCTTTGTTTCTAACGATATTTTTTCTATTTCTTATTACTTTGCTTAGCTTTTAGAAGTTATCTTTCACTATCCCAATGCGTCTTCGGATTTCAGTGTCTCACTTACCGTCCTCTGTTAAAACATTTCCCAGATATTTAAATTCTTGTACTTGTTTGATTTTGGTATCTCCAATTTGTAATTTGCATGTCGGGCTGTTCCTTTTGTTAACAACCTGTTTTCTGGCTTCTTGCAATTGATGTTTAGTCCTTTCTTCTCGCTTTCCCTCATGGAGTTTAACATCTGCTGTACTTTCTTAGAAATGAAAATAAATGTAAAAATGTTTTGACATTTATTTCAGTCACAAGATTTATGAATTAACCTACAGTGGTAGCTGAAGTAGCTGCATATTTAATATCGATGCTAGTGACTGTTGTGGAATTATTTCGCAGTGGACGCTTGAATTTGTACTAAAATCGGTCCTAAATAGGCTCGACGTACCAAACGTTAGGAACTTGATATAATAGGTATTACGCAGAGTAATCTTGTTGTGGTCGCTGACTACTTTCGTATTCGACTAACTGTCGACTACTGTCGTCCGACATCGACCGACCCTCGTTCTTCTTACTAATCCTACTTATATTAGGTGGGAGAGTCTAATAACTATAGAATAGGTGTGCTTCATCATAACACCCCCCTCCTAAAAACTTTACTCCGTAGGAGTAATACAGTTTTCTTTATTTTTTATTTTTTACAGGAAATATGAAGAAAAAAAAACAAAAAAACTTCATTTTTTTAGCAACATCGTAGCGTATCTCCTACGTTTTGGATACACTTTTAAATGATCAGTTGCCTTTCTTTTTCTCCTGGATCGGCGTACCTCAGGTAAAATCGTTCTTGGCGTTGTTAGATCAAACGTATCGAAAATCCTCTCCATAGGCGTTTCTTCCGCGGGATCGCTGTCAACCACGTCCGAAGAGCGTCGTCTGATCTGGTTAATGTGCCGTCTGCACGTGAATTTTTCGCCTTTCACCAAGTACATCATGTTGACAATCCGCTTTTCTATTTTTCCAATCTCCCAGTATGATGCATTCTGTTTATAGACCTTAAAGTATACTTTTTCACCAGGATTGTATTTTTTAGTTGAATACATTTTTCTCTACCTGGCTTTGTCTTTTTTGGTAGTAATTTGTCGAAGACAGATCTTACCCGACGTGCAAACATCACCTCGGCTGGCGATTGTGAGGCTGGTGTTCCGTTATTTGGGGTAATTCTGTATACCTGTAGAAACTTCTGTAGGGCCTCATCTGCAGGTATTTCCCTAGGTTTCTTTAGAACTCTTTTTAGGGTGTCCACAAATTTTTCAGCTAACCCGTTCGATCTTGGGTGATATGGAGCTGTGGTAACATGTTCGACGTTGTATTCCTTGCAGAAATCTTTAAATTGTTCCGACGTAAATTGACTTCCGTTGACCGTCACAATTGTGTCTACTACACCAAACCTTGCGAACAATTCCAGTAGGAAGTTTTTAGTACTTTGCGTCGTCGGTTTTCTTATCCTTTGTATCTCAGGCCATTTCGAGAAACTATCCACTACTATGATGTAATGGTATCCATTCAGTGGACCTGCGAAATCCACATGTAACCTAGACCATGATAGGTATCTTTTTGGCCAGGGATTAAATTTTATTGGGGGTGCCTTTGCAGCTAAAGCACAGCCTTTACATTTTGCCACTACGTTCTCAATGTCCCTGTCCATATTCGGCAAATATACAAAACTTCGCATTAGGCTCTTCATCCTAGTGCTGCCCGGGTGACCAGTATGAAAATGCTTTAGTATTTGATTTTGCAGTGTGTATGGAATCACCACACGTTCTCTGTATAACAATACTGTATCGCAAAGGGAAAACACATTTGTTGTGTACTGGTTCCTCTCGGCTATTTTTTCTTTCATTTTCAAGATATATTTGTCCCTGGTGGCTTTTTCTTTTATTTTTTCTAGAGTTACCGGAAGTTCCCGAACTGCATTACACACAGTAAATTTCAGCTCTTCTTCTGACTTCAGTGAGGCAATTACCGTGTCTTCTAATGGTTCGCTCATTTTAGGAATTAACCTGGACAGACCATCAGCGTAGCCAAATTTATTCGATGGTATGTACTCCATGCTGAAGTTATAATTTAGCAGTATTGTACCCATCTCTGTAGTCGGTTGACTGTATGCGTCGGCAAACCCTTTTTCGATCCAAAAATCGAAATTAGATGCTTATGATCAGTTTGTAGCTTAAAATGTCGACCGTGGACAAAACGGTGAAATTTCGCTACTGCAAATATTATTCCTAGCGCCTCTTTCTCTATCTGAGAGTAATTCTTCTCAGTCGGAAGTAGTGCTCTAGAAGCATGAGCAATTGGTTTTACTTGACCATCTGTCATTTTGAGTAAGATACATGCTCCTACTCCATACGCACTTGCGTCGCAAGCTACTATGATCTCTAAATCCAGGTTGTAATGAGTTAAAAATAATTCCGAGGTTAACACTTCCTTTATCTTTTCAAATGCTTTCTGGCATTCATTAGTCCATTTCCAGGGTTTTCCTTTCTTCAGTAGTTCATTTAATGGTGCCCGCAGATCATACATTTTAGGGATGTATATTTGGTAATAATTAGCTAATCCCAACAAACTTTGTAATGCAGTAATATCAATCGGAGCCGGCATGTCTTTTATAGCCGCTCTTCGCTCTGGGTCTGGCCTTCTACCATTCTTATCGATGATCGGCCCCAGATATTTAACTTTCTCCATAAAAAAACTTGCATTTGCTTTCCTTGAGCTTAAATCCAAAATCCTGTATTCTTGAAATTACTGCATTTACATGTTCCACATGTTCTGCTATACTTGTACTTCTCATGAGGATGTCGTCCAGATATGCTACGGCAAAATCTAGTCCACCCAACATCGAATCTATTACTTGTTGGGAAATGGCGGGCGTGACCTTAATCCCAAAAGTTAGTCTGTTAAATTTATACAGACCCCGATGTGTGTTTATACACAAAAGTTTTGACGTTTCTTTTTCTACCGGTATTTGCAGATATGCGTCCCTGAGATCTATCTTCGAAAATATTGTGCCTCCATTAAGATTCGCAAATATTTCTTTCGCTGTTGGTAGAGGATACTTATAGTCTTTGAGTGCCGCGTTTAAACCCGTCGAGAAATCAGCACAAACACGAATTTCTTTAGACTTTTTTTTCACGTATACCATCGGTGTTGCCCATTCATTTAACTCAACTTTTTTAAGTACACCGGTTTTCTCTAATCTGTCCAATTCTTTATCAATCTGTTCAATTGAGGCAAACAGCACATTCCTTTTCTTTTTGAATACCGCCTGAGCGTTTTCTTTTAGCTGGAATTTTGCCTCCATCTTGGTTCACGTTCCCAACCCTGGAGAAAAAACAGTAGGAAATGTTTCCTTAAGTTTCTTTATTAATTTTTGGGCTTCGGTGTTTAAACTTTCTACCTAGTAACAGAAAGAATTCATCGGTAGATCCCATAATTGGAATTCTGTTATCCAATTCGTACCAAGTAAGTTCGTTGTAATTTCTATGACAAATAGTTTAGTTTTCCGCGTTTTTTATTTAACTGGCGTTTGTAACAAATTCTCCAATAAATTGTATTTTTCTCCTGTCACTGACCTCGCGATTTTCTTTGTCTTCATTAAAGTTGGTTTCCCCAACTTCTTCCACGTATGCAAATTTATGATAGATAGATCCGAACCAGTGTCAAGTTGCATTTTTATATTTTTATTACTTATTTCGACGTTAACAAATTTTCTGGTTATTCCATCTTTTAACTCGTTGGACTTTAATTTTCTTATTTTATTGTCTTTATTTTTTGACCTGCAATGCGTGCTTTTATGTCCCACTCTTTTACAGTTGAAACATGTTTTATTCCTAAAATCGCAATATCTGTACCAGTGTAGTTCACCGCAAGCAAAACATGGCTTCGGGAGTTTTTGTTTATTTTTCTCTGGTATTTCACTTTTTGCTTGATAATCCGCAATTTTAGAATTCTTTTTGGTAGACTGACTTTCTTCGTTGTAGCGTATTTTCCTTACATGCGAAGGGCAGACTGTTCTATCTTTTTTAAATCTTTCTTTACGCTAACATATCTTGTGCAGTCTTCTGCCAATTTCTGTACCGTAATACTTGGATCGCTTTCCAATTTTGCCAGTACTAATTTTCTCAACTCTGCGTCTCTTTCCGATACCAGCCCCTGAACAAACTCCAAGCACTTAAAATTGTCTGCGCTTAACTCTGCCAGCTTGAATTCTTCACAATGCTTATTCACACTGGCTGCATACGTTATATCGTCTTGTTCATCATCTTTCATCAGATTCAAACATTTCCACCTCTTGTGGAACAGAGATGTCTTTTTACTAAATAATTCACTTAATATATTTACCGCCTCGGTAAATGTCAGCTCGCTAGTTTTTTTCGGTAAAATGTAGTTTACCAGTTTGTTATGCTCAGCAGTTCCTAATTTGCTTAAAAGAAGCCTAACCTTCTTTCCTTCAGACCACGAGTGGTAGTCCTCGTTATACACGTCCGTATATTTTTTATAATACTCCGCAAAAGTTATCTCTTCATCTGGGCTGTACGTGAATATTTCAATTGAATTCCATATTGTATTCTCTGGGAAAGAATCATTTTGTAGATTTTTCTCTTTCCTCTTCTCAGTTATTTCCAGAATTTTGTTTTGAAACTTCTTATGCATCAGTTCCATTTTTTGTTGGAATTGCATTTGTCTATTGAAAGTTTCCTCCTGTAGCTGCATCTGGAATGTTGTTTGTTGCTCTAATATTTTCGTCTGTTGTTCCGACTGGAATAGACTTTTGCATTCCTCCATCTTCGCAAAAAGTTTACACAATGTCTAAATACTGTAGAGGGGGGGTCCTACGAATTTGCAATTCGTGACATATTTGAGCAAACTGTATTATCGAGAAAAATATTTCTTTTCTCGACAGATTTTTCGTCACTAAGTTGACGTCTTAGCTTGCGACAAACTTTGCCAAGTTTTTTTTTTTAAGTGTGAATCCGAGACTTTGTTGCCGAAGTTATTGTGGCGAGCGAATTTTTTCTTCCTCCGTATGAGTGCGAATCCTCGTTGACAAAGTTGTTGTGGAGTTATTTCGCAGTGGAGGCTTGTATTTGTACTAAAATCGGTCCTAAATAAGTTCGACGTACCAAACGTTAGGAACTTGATATAATAGGTATTACGCAGAGTAATCTTGTGGTCGCTGACTACTTTCGTATTCGACTAACTGTCGACTACTGTCGTCCGACATCGACCGACCCTAGTTCCTCTTACTACTCCTACTTATATTGGGTGGGAGAGTCTAATAACTATAGAATAGGTGTGTTTCACAATAACAGTAACTAATATTCAAGCCCTATTTTTTAAAAAAAGCAAGGTTTTGAATGTTGTTATTTAAGATAGATAAACATTCTCTGCTTGGAAGACTGGCGGATCACCATCTTCCTGCCGCTAATTTCCTCTCAGTCAGTCTTGTCACATACTCTTTTTTTACCAAGTGCAAGTGTTACCGTCTGGAATAGTCATGCCGTTGCGAATTTTTTTACTTAGTACGGGAACACGGCAGAGAAAAGTAACCATCCGTACGTCAATCAATAATGTCATTATTTTTTACAGGTAATATGCTAGTTCACAAATACATTATTTCTTATTAGCTTTTTAGGGTGCAGGTGACATAGAATGGAAGTGAACTCAATTTTTTTCTGGTAGTATCCATATCTTTTGATTAAAGAAAACAATAATAGGTGAACGTTACAGACGCCAAAGAAAACACAAGGGTTTCGCGGAGACTAACATTTTACAAGAAATTTTTTTAAAAAATTGTTTTTACGTAAGAAATAATGATTTTTAACCGAAGAAAAAAAATTGGAGACAAAAATCTTTCTGCTTCATAAAAGTCATAGTCCAATAGGAGATTTGTTTTATTGCGTCTCTTTTAAAAAAATTCTTTTTGTTTTTCCTCCAGGGAAATATGTTTTAGGTAAGTTTTATCAATATCAAATTCAGAAGCTAAAACAACGTACCAATTTAACTTATGGATATATATAATGGACACTGGGGTCAACACCAAGCGTTCAAAGACGAAATACGCCTCCGTTCAAGCATGAAGCAGACTGTCGCCGCTCGGTGTTGACCTCTGTGTCCACTTTTATATTTACATATGTTCTATCCCTAATATTGAGCACTTTTACCCATAAATATAACATACCTTAAAACCACACACACACACACACACACACACACACACACATAAACACACACACACACACACACACATAAACACACACACACACACACACATAAACACACACACACACACACACATATATATATATTATAATTTGAATATGTGAGTTGTGTAATGGATAGCGGCTCGGAAATCGGAGAGCTGAGTGTGAATTCAATCTCTTCCTTCTCCCTAATTATGGATTAAATAGTAGGACACACTGGGTTCTTGAGTCTTAGTTGACAACCACTCTATAGATGGAAAACTTGAGGAAGGTCGTTTAAAGACCTTTGTGTCCGCCATGTCCATCAATTCTTTCTATTCTGTTTTTCCAAAACGTGTCGTTGGTTCTGTAGAAGCCTTCACCACTATAATCAAATCATATGTACGCATAAGAATTGAGCAGGTGATGACGAGACAGCGTCCATCATATATAAATTAGCAAATCGTTTGCAGTTTGAAAATGTTCATTTATCAATTGCACTCAAAACTAGTCTTATATATAATTAACTGGGAAAGTTCGTTTTCTTTTTAGAAAAATAAAATAAACCAGTAGTTGAAGCAAATATAGAAACCAGAAATTTAATCAAGAAAACAATTTTTCTTAATGAGGATTACGTTTTACAATTTAAATGCAACCTAAAAATGATTTCCATTTTTGAAAGAAAGAAGGAAAACCTATATTCTGAGAAATAGTAGCTGTTCTAGAAGGTTACAAGCTAAAAACAGAATGGGAAAATCATTAAACACCAATACCCTGTCTGAAAGAGGAAAATTGTATCCGAAGTTAGCACTCGTTCCCATAATCATTGGAGCACTGGGAGAAATTCCAGACATCCTTGTAAAGAGATTGGAGGAAGAATTGGGATTATTCAAATTACATTCTTGTTATATTTGGCGAGAATACTGAGGAAAATGCGAGATCTGAAGAGACTGTCACTAAGACTTCTTCAATGACCACTGGAGTGTGAAATTGCGGATAAAAATATAAGCACAACAAGTAAGGTTTTAAAGAACCAACCCACATTAACGTGATACTCTACCAAGCCCCCACCTCCAAAAAAAAAAACAACAATTATCAGGGGTCCTATAATAATAATAATAATAATAATAATAATGGTATTAACATAAAACACAACCAGTGCTAGAAGGTAAAAATTTTACAGTGATCTTGGACTTCACCAGCCCTACCAACCGCACTATGCAAGTCAATAGACCAGATATAATTATGAAAAGCTTCAAAAGTTGTAAGTGCTAGCTTACAGACATGTCCATCTTGTCTGGTAAAACCAGCATAGCAGAAGAATTTGACAAACTGTCAAAACATGAAAACCTAGAAATGGAAATTGCAAGAATGTGGCATTTAGATACAACCGGTATTCCAATAATAGAAACAGGTAGGTTTAATGATTAAAAAGAAGACTTATTCACGCATGAAGAAAATCCCAGGCAATCTATCACTATTTGCAACTCAAAAGATCCTATTCATGAACACCGCTCGCATATTAAAAACATGTCTCAATCTAGTATGCTCAATAACATTATAAGGAAAACCTTCCTTTACACCTGGTCGCTGATAAAAGACCTGGTAAAGTATAGTATCAAGCAGCAAATCAGGAAACTGAATAATAATAATCGAAATAAAAAAAATCTAAAAAAATGTGGCACATGGAAACATCAACAATCCCTGTTGTAGTTGGAGCCCTTGGATTGGTTGGAAAAGATTCCAGCAGACTCCTTGAGGGGATTCCTGGAAACCCATGCCTTAAAGAAATGCAAAAAATTGTTCTCACGAGTACAGCCCACACCTTATGAAGGACTTTATCTATGTAAAATGTGTGCGTGCGTGCGTGCGTGCGTGCGTGCGTGCGTGTGTGTGTGTGGAAAATGTCATGATGCCATTTCTAACCTTAGATCTCTGGGCGAGACCCGGAAAGAAATGTGTACACACCAGAAATCAAAGGAAATAATAATAATAATAATAATAATAATAATAATAATAATAATAATAATAATGATGATGATGATGATGATGATGATGATGATGATGATGCTACCCAAGCATAGCTTCTGATCTTAAATGATTGGTGATGTTAACAAGAATATGTTTAGTCTTAGTTAATTAAGATTGACCACAGTAAATATCCATTTGAGTCCCACAAATTTGCTTATCAGTTTCCTGAACATAATCAGTTGAACGTGTCCACTAGAGGCCGATGCACTGTATATCTCTGTTCATGTGCCGGCGTAGTGGCTCCATCCGTGACCATCGAGTGGTAACGCTCCATCTGCAAGGTTATGTGCTACTTAAAAACCTCTCACTATATTGCTCAAATTTGCAACGCACATGCCTGATATGCCCTTATCAGACTGGGTTTAATGAGTATAATTAGACTTTGTCTATTTATTCTCCAGCCGTACTTTGTTGACATGTTGCTCTCTCGCAAATAATAATAATAATAATAATAATAATAATGATAATAATAATCACCAAATTCCAGGTAGGACCTGCGACCTGTCTGTCTAGAAACACTTCCACATATCGAGATCTTCTGTTAATAATGCCCGCAACAAATATAAGTAGCGAGAGTGTATCCATCGCTGGATCGCTAGGCCTGTCGCGTAGTTTACAGCACCTGATATTGCCCAGTTGGTTGAGTACTGACGAAGCTCAAAGATGCTTAACTTCGGTGATAGGAAGAGAACCGTTATTTCAACTTGATTTGACCGTAATACTACTACTACTACTACTACTACTACTACTACTACTAATAATAATAATAATAATAATCTCAATAGTATTTGTCTAAAGGTTCAAGATTATCTGCAAAACTATTTGCGGCTCGAGGTATGGATAGACTTATTCTATTAGCACTTGACTATATTTAACAATGTAGATTACAATTTCTTTTTACTGCTATCGCGTCGTCGAGTAACGCATTTGTGGGACAATAGTTTGCCCAACTTCTCACTAACCCACTTTGTAGTGGACCTAGGCGGTGTGTGAATGTGGATGAAGAGAAGAGGGTGAATTATCTCTAGGTTATGGCTTCCGCTGGCCGGTCCAGCTACATAAAAATGTTGGACTTTAACGGAGTCCAAAGAAACAATCAAGACCGATATACATGTATGCGAACAAATATATATTATTAACAAACAGGTTAAAACACGAGTTACAAATACATCATTTAAAACATGAATAAAACGTTAGTGTCTGTATGGAAAGTTATTGTGTGTGTGTTGAATTGAAATGTCTGTACGGGTGAATTTTGTTTTTAGCGTGTTCCCTGAACATGGGAAACGCTGGTTGTGTATTAGAGTTCCCATATTGGAGATGTTAAGAGAAAGTTTTTGTACCTCGCCCCACGTGCGAGTTTTCCGGCCCCAGGAGAGGCCGTTTGGCCGCACGTGGGCGAAGCCGTGGAAAAGAGCCGTGGAAAGAGAAAGAGGCGAAAGGTCAGCCCGTATTTATACTCCCGGGAGAGAGAGACCCCTGGTGACGGGTTAAGGAAATGAAGGGGAGCTAACTGCGACAACTTTCTTAATTGTCAGCCATTGTGGCATGCTAGTAAAGAGACATTTTATCAAGACATCTAAGATGAAAAAAAAAAAACAAAAACAGACGCATGTTTTTTATTAGGACACTTTTCTGAGGTGAATATAATCTTACTCCGTTCGTCGAGTCTGTTTTCTTTGGTGTTATGTTAATCGTTACGACACTGCATACACAAAGCATGATTTTTCTGGTTGTTTTCTCTCATCATATGCAACAAATGTGAACATTAAACAGAAACTTAATTTTTTTGATCAGAAAGAAAAGCATATGGCTTGTTGCTTTTAACTTTAAATGTTGCTTCGCGGTTGTATGTTTTATAAACAGTATCTTTGCATGCATTATTGAATAATGATTATTCTATTTCTTTATCGTGGATTTTAAAATTCGTCGATTAGCAATAGGACTAGCTGGGATAAAAAGATATATCAATGCAACTCAGAGTTTAAAGTTTCAATAAATTTAAAAATAGGAGATTATTCTATAACTGAGAAACCGAACACTTTTAAAAAAAAAAACAATGTTAATCTTTCATTGTAAAAATGTTTAAGATTTATAACGTAAAGTAGATTTGAGAGAATCATTTCATATTTCCGTAATTTAAATTCATACATTTTGCGCTATACAATCATTTTAAATTCCTAAAGAAATTCGAACAACTCGTGGAATCTAAAACGGTGTAAAAAGCATTTGTTTATTTGTGACAAAGTAATTGTGGAGATTTAATGTAGTATTCAGACAACGGAGCTTGTCCGCATGAATCAGCTGATAATGAAACAAAAACAACACAACAAATATTTTATAAGGATTTAATGAAACAAGAGAAGAAAAAGTAATCAAAATAGACCTTAGGGCTCAGCAGACTAACCTTAGTCTCTTTAACTGTCCGTGGGTGTAACTTTGAGTCTGGTAATATGTTACGTAATAACTGTTTCCCATTAGGTTGTGTTGTGTGTGTTCCTGTCCATATCGCAGTGGGTGCAAACGAAAAAGGACTGTTCATTCGAGTTTCGCGCCTTATGATGTCAACATTAGGGGTTTAATTTTGACCAGTGGGTAGGTTTCTTATATTTACTGCGCACGCCATCGTAAAAAATAAAATAAGGGGCATGACTCCGGTTATTCCTCTGATTGATTTCTTTGAACTAGTTCAACATTACACAAGCAGAAACACTTTTAACAGTATTCAATGGAATCATTCTTTAACAATTATTGAATATTTGTAGCGGACCGTGGAGGAGGGGGGGTGAAGATGTGAAGAGATATCAGAAGGTTAAAATTTCCTGCTGGCCGGTCCAGCTACATGGGAATGTCGGACTTTAATTAAGTCCAAAGAAGACAAACAAATATATATTAATAACAAAACAAGTTAAACAAAGACATGGACTGTTACATAGAGTTTGTATGGAGAAATTATGTGTGTGTGTTGTAAGTGTTCGTACGTACGTGTATTGTTCTTAGCGCGTTCCCAGAATTTGGGAAACGCCGTATCTGTGAGAGGTCACATATTTGCCTAAGTGGAAAAGGAGAGATTTTACCTCGCCCCCGCGCGAGGTAGCGGCCCAAGGCCTAAGTCGAAAAAGAGAGAGAGAGACGGGTCAGCCAGTATTTATAGCCAGGAGAGAGACCCCTGTTGAAGGATTAAAGAACTGAGGAGGAGCTAACTGCGACATATTTTTAATTCCTTTTTCTTTGTTTTTTTTTATCTGTATATTAATATTTTGTGTCATTCGATTTTTTTTTGTTTTACTTATATTATACTATTCTATATTTTACTTATATTCAAAAACTGACTACCACTGACACCTGGAAGAAATTATACAGCTCTCAAGTAAAATCGTACTGCTGTATTATTTATTTAACCATTTGAGGCCTGACCACTGCTTTACCGGTGGTAGATAAAAATGGCGCAATGCCCAGCCACCGGTTGAACGGTAGATAAACACTTGTAACTATTTTTTATATCTACCGTGAAACATTACAAACCAATTGTTTGTGAATTTTGACTCAGGAGCTCAGACAGGAGGGTTTAAAAATGTTCAGGAACGCAGGGCTCAAAGGGTTAAGCTATAACCTACTTTTTGTTTGGTTTTGTAATATATTGGGACCAGTTTGCTTAAGTTCGTTTTTTTGTTTTTTTCAATTTCAAATGAAAAATTGGAAATTTTTCATCAATTTTTGTGAAATTCTCACTTTCCATAATTATAGTTTACATTACAATTACCGTTTAGATGGGGGAAAAAGAAGGCGTCATTAAACTGACATTTTTCCCACCTTCAAATATTATAAATTCTGGTTAAGCTGAAAATGACGCCAGTTGATATGGGTAAAAATAAAAAAAATGTAGAGATTATTTTAAAAGTCATATAAATACTAGTTCGATAATTGTTTCACTGATCATATTTCAAATCAAATATAAAATGTTTGTTCGTTTAAAATATTACATTTATTAGAAAATATATTCATTCAAAAGTAGGTACCTTCATAGAAACGCGATGCGTAAGGTTAAAAATGAACTTTTAAACATGAAAAATCTTTCTTGAAGCTTTTATTTTAGTTTTAATTTCAAGTTAAAAGATTAAATTTAATATTTTCAATAAGCAAAATACCTTTTCTATATTTCAAAACTAAATAATTGACTGGAAAGAGTCTTTGTTTTGTGCTAAAAGAACTGATTCTTTTTTAGCCATCTGTCAGCACAATGTAATTCTCTTTAAAAAATCTTTTAAAAATAAAATGTACTTTTCCGCAACTTTATTTGAGGCATATTAGCTGTTTTAAAAAGTTTAATTAATCTGATTTGAAACGAAGATTACTTACGTTAAGTTTAAAATATCGCAGAAATCCATTTTTTAACGCAAAGGAAAGTGTTTATTTAAGGAGTTGACAGTTTGACGGAAGTTTATAAAATTTTTTTCTACGGTGGACATATCTGTAAAATTATTTGAGGAATATAACTTAGTTGCTCTTTTTGTATAATTTTTAACTACTTAGTAATCTTAAAGTTTTAAAAATATTCGCCGCAATCTAATGTTTTATTGAATTTTAGGTACTTTGGTTTTAAATTTACTATAGTTATCTCTCTTATTTTCTGATAATGTCGTGTATGGACGTCATATTTTTTTTAAATCGGCACATTTATACACACACACACAAATCCAAAATTCTTTATAAAATACTGGAGTTTGCTGAAATGTAGTAAACTTTCCATTTATGATTAGGAAATATAGTTTTTACTTAATAAAAATATCACCTAACCGTTACAAATTAATACAGAAATTTAAATGATTTACAATATTATAAATTATTCTAATTAAAATTTAAAAAATGAAAACAATTCTTGTAAAAATTCATTATTGATCGAAAAAAGTTTTTCTTAAGACAATAGTGTCCATAATATATTCATAAAACAATTAAAATCTTTCCAAAATTTAAAAATAATATCTCAATTTTATTGCATTTTTATTTTACGATTCAGATCAGATTTTCAGTAACTTTGGGTCCTGTTTTTAAAAAAAAAAAATAAAATAAAAATAAATAAAAAAATATGATGATCTAAATTCTCGAAAGAATTCTGCTTTTAACTAATATAAACATTAAACGGTACAAAAATAAATTTCTTGAAATTTCATAAAATTATGTAAGTGAGGGTTAATAGATTTAAAAAAAATGTTTTTACCAAGATTTTTAAAAAAAATGAACATTTCTAAAATAATTTCATTCATTTGTGAATAAATCCTGAAAGTTTCATTAAAATCTGACAATTATTTGATTTTTGCATGGAATTTTGCAAGAATTTCTGAATCAATGTGTTTTTCACCGCAAAAAAAGTCGATAAAATTTCCTATACTAACCTTTGGTTACCTCGCTGATGTAAGAAAACTTTAACCAGTTTCGAACATTCAAAAATGTATCAAAAATATAATTTAATAATAAAATATCCTTTGATCTTTCCTCTTAATAACATCAAGATTTTGACGATGGAGATTTCTTTTTATTAAGTTTGGGGCATTTTTTCATCATGGTATACCCATTTTTAGCGAATCTGCAGTGGTACCTATACAAAAAAATCACCATCAAAATGACTTAAAAAGCTGGCTTATACTCTTTTCCTGTTATCCATTGGTTATTGCCAGGCAGAAAGGGAAATTAGATCTAGCAGCACTTTCATTCAAATTCATTCCACTTTCATTCAAATTCATTCCACTTTCATTCAAATTGTGTGTGTATATATGTTTGTTTGTGGGCATGTATATTTTAATTCAATGGCATACCTAAATATAGTTTTACAAAATTAAAAAAATAATTCTATTGCCGAATAATTTGTGAAAAGTTCAATAAGATCTTATAGTTATCTGATTTTTGAAGATTTAAAAATGGATGCTTTTTTCTTTTCTTACCTCAAACTTTGATTTTATTGCTCAGTCCAGAGTAGGGGTTGTTCAGACTGAGTGAGTGAGAGAGAAATGTATTTTTCTAATATCTTATTTAAAATCAATTAAATTGTGTGTGTGTGTGTACATTAAATAGCACAAGTACGTATAAGGTACGCATAACACAGACATACGCATATACATTACATACGAGCATATAGTCACATGCATTCAGTGTGTGACTAACAAAGATACACCTATTCATTTATATTATAGATTATTGACTTTTCTGGCAGATCACACTACTTATTATTTCGTGTTGAAATAATAAAACAAATATTATTTGAAAACTAGCTGTAAGGAACATGATCAACCTGATACTCTTCCTCTTAAGTACTTCAGGAGGCATGCGATCATGGGTCTCCACAATTTTCCTCTCGTTGATATCCGTAGACATATTGCTATGACTGTTCTTGAGAAAGATATTGGAGTAGTTTCTCGTTACCTTCCCCGCGGTTTTGGAGTCAGAGTTAGTTGTCCGACCAAGTCTAGAGGGCCTAGTTCGCTATTTTACCAATAGTTGAGGTTGGGGTGAGAGGAAGAAATGGATTCATGCCTTTCTCGAGTGAACGCAGCAGCCTCGTCTGGAATTTATGTAATCAATAATTTGTAGAAACAATGCTGAAGTGGAACTCGTCACTGTTAGAAGTTTGCTGTAGCGTGTCAATGTATTTAAGCAATTATAGCGACAATCATTAGAACCAAGCCTAATAAAAATTCTTAATGGACTTTGAACAATGATTACTTTGCGGAAAAGTACAATCTGACGACAATGCAGCAATTTTTCCTCTTAATTAATTTTGACAACAGCTTATCGACGTCTGTTAAAAATGACTTGCTTTTACCAGATCTCATATCGTATTTCAGTCAAAGGCTTCTTTAAAAGAAAATGAAATAAAAGCAACTATAAAAATTATCTCTAATAAAACAGATAAATTAAATTGTACGTAAAACTAAAAAATTAGAATGTTACTTACATAGTTTCTTTTGCAAATAATCCACCGAAAGGAAACCAGACGGATTATAAAAATATATGAATAAAAATCTAGGTGAAAAAAAAAAAATTGACAAAAGGAGGCTACAAAATGATTTCATAATAAATCACCAAAATGTTGCCTGACGGTTTTAAACATTCTGTGGTAAAGATTTACAAAATGAGGATCAACTTTGATGTTCTTAAAAATCCCGATGGTGGATAGAATGTATACGACCCCTAAGAAGTTTTTGATCAGTTTAAAACCACCCGTTTACTTTATAAAGTCAGTGAAAGGGACGAGAAAGACTGCTTCTACTGTCGCTGTTGAAGAAGAAGAAGAAGAAGAAGAAGAAGAAGAAGAAGAAGAAGAAGAAGAAGACTCTTCTAAATTTAATATACGAATGTCTTTTCTAAACATATGTTTATCGCATTCAAATGTCTTTTCTACACCTGTGAGAGTTTAGTTCATATTTGAGAATGACTGTTCTGAAAACCTGATTGTTTTGTCTAAAGGGCCCAGAGAACCAGCTTCACCTTCGAAGTAAGTAAAGTTCTTTTATTGTTAAAAAACTGATTAACATGACATTTTATTCTCTAAGGAAGTAAGTAAAATTCCTTATGTGTTTTTATGAACTGTTGTTTTCTGACAGAAAACCAATTTGTATTTCAAATAACTGTTACCGTGACAGTTTATAGCGCACAAGGAAAATTTTGTATACAGCCTATGTTGTATTTTGTACGATTTGTATATTGTAAATTAATTAATAAGTGTTTGTTTCTTTACAAATTTCACTCTAAGTAAAAAGAGTGTTTATTACGTTAGCGCCTCTTTAAGTATTTGTAACAGCAAGGATAAGAGACTTGAAATTTCCCCATCCTCTTGAATCCTCCCGTCTTTCGCTTCTTCTTTTACGACAAAATTATAGATCATAAATGTAAAAATAATCTTTATGAAATAAATTAAATAAATACATTCTTAAGAAAGAGAAAAATTCTTAGCTTTTTCGTTGTTTTTAACGCAAATAACTCGTATTTGGCGCCTAAAGCAGAAATGAAAGATCGTACCCAAATGATAATAAAATAATAGTGATTTAGTGTGAAAACACTGTTAAGACTTCAGTTGAAGCTATAAAATTTATAGTTGATTTTTATGAGTTGATTTATAGTAGCCACTCAATTTATTATTATTATTATTACTTAAGTTGGCGTTTGAAATCAGATTTCAATTTCATAATTGACCTCTGGCGGTGAACGCGTTAAACTTCTGTGACCAAATAAGAATTTGTAAAAAGATCGAACTTATGTCCTAGATATAACGTAGATAAAATAAATTATTGCACTTTGGATGTAATATTTTATTTATTTATTTTTTATTTCTGGCGGAAGATTTTCATATGCGACCCTTTTTTCATTTTTTAAATAATTTATTCATTAATAATGATTTATTCTTGTTTTTTACAAATTATCATCGAATCACAGTTGAACTATATCACGTTTTTATGGAAATCTATACATCACTTTTTATTTATGGAAAAAATATGTGCTTAGCTTAGGATATTAAGAATATTGTTATTTGTTACGGATAGCAATCTGAGGTAATTTTGTATTTGGAATGATAATTTTTTTTAGTTACAGCGACCGAAACATTTTTCGAATTCATTGAGTGTTAATTTAAAAAAAAGTAAAATAAAGTTTTTAGCATATTTTTTTAATTATTTTTTTTATGTATGACTTTTTGTATGTAGTCCCATGAATTCTAATATTATTAAAGAAAGATCAAGCAAGATTGATTAAAAAAGAAAAAGAAAAAATATTCAATTAAAAAAAAATTTAGCCTCAGTGGCTTCTCTCTTTCAGTTAATCTTCCTTTTCTTGAGTTTTGATTTTCAAAACATTATTATTTTGTTTTTTAATAAATGTTAACCTTTTTTCCTTATATTTTCCTTTCTATCAACTTTAGTCTTAGCTTAATTCTCTATGTGTTCATGTCGGCACAAATCTCTCCCTTGATTTTCGTTTCCATTTCTTTATCTATTTCTTCACTCTTTTTTCACCCTTATTTTCAGTTACCTTTTCTTTTACTTTTTCTCTCTTTCTAAAGAATCCAAAAGCATTACTAAAGTGCTGTTCTCCAATTTTATTTTCGCACTTGCAACGCTTATTTTTCATTTTTCCATTCTCCTAGAACAAGAAGAGGGAAATAATTTGGCAAATCCATCAGCTTTACAAATAATTCCCAACAACCACCATTACCCCCCCCCCTTCCAGCAGACGACGTTTTCAGTGTTCAAAATGGCTGACCGTCCAGCGGTTATTGTTGATTTGGACGACCAAGAAGGGGTAAGTGTACCGTTTTTAAGGACTATAAACAATTATTTGTATAATATTATTTATAACGTCGTCTTCTGTTAATATGATGCTACTGGTTGTGTTTCTATGTATATTTAAAGAGCTGAGACCCATGTTTGCATAGTGTGTCTGCCGTGTAGTGTTTGGTATTTATTAGTAGTGTAAAAAAAAAAAAGGTTACTGTTGTTATTACTACAGGTTTCACACTTATATGAGTTTTTATATTTTATAATATCTGTCATTTAAATCGGGACAGATATACCCAGTTTTTATTTTATTCGATCCTTATATTTATTTGTGGCTTTTAGATAAAATGTCCAATTTAAAAGTATTTTTTACACGTGTTTCGTTTTACTCATTTACTGTGTACACTGCATGGTTTCGTGTTAATATTATTTTAGAATTTCTTGAATGACTTAAATTATAACATTTGTTGGATCGACTCTTTCAAGATGAGCTTGATCTTGGTTTTTTTTTCTCTTTGAAATCTCAAAAAAACTCGCCACCTCTTTTAAATGTACACCGAATGTTGTCGTGTTTCTCTTTTTAAATGTGTTATTTTCAACTTAATTTTACCCAATTTCATATTACAAATCTAAACTTCATGCGAGCATGAACATTTATTTCAAAACAAAAAGCTGCAAACGAATTCTAAATATCCGATTAAACAAATTTTACGACTTGCTTTCTGAACATTTTTCGATAGTTCACATGACTAAAAATTAAAAAAAACATAGCCACGCTTCTCGTTTTTGTTGATACAGTGATTTATTTATTTATTTTCCTATATATCTCTGCTTTTATAAATTATATAGATTTGAGAAGGAAAATCTATTTTAGAAGCGTTGGTATAAATCCGAGACGTTATTTTGTCACAATAATCTAGAAAGGCTTATTTAGTGAACGTGTCACAGTTGTCTCTGGGGGAAAGCAGGAAGGCTTCTTCTTTAGTTCCACTTAGTCACTTCCTGTAGGTGTTTGGGATTAAATCGTAATCTTTATCAGCTGGTTGTATCTTTTTTTTTTTTTTACTGTAGTGTTTACTTGCTATAGTCACAAATTTTAATGTTTTAACTAGTTACAAATAACTAGTAATTACTGGCGAATAATCTCAATATATGACATCAAAAGTAAAAATAAAATAACACACACACATAACTTATTTATTTACTAGTATTTAATTTACCTTCCTTAGGTTGTTCGTTTTTTGTTTTGTAGTATCATGGATAAATAGTGTACTGTAGCCCGTACTCGAACTCTGAATAAATTTGAAACTCTGAACGTGATTTTGAGGTAACCACTGACTTCTTATCTCACTTATTGACACTTACTAAATATTGCTAATATAGCATGGGGTTAAATTATATAAAAGAAAAGACTAAAGTTTATTTTGAACTCTTTTTCAATATGGATACTTGAAGTGAAGTCTGGTGTCATACGTATATAAAAATTTCCAGCGAGTCAGGTGTGGAATGAAATATTTTTTTCTTTCAATCCCTTTCTCTCTGTTAATTAATTAAATAAGTTACCTGATAAATTAAAATACCTAAAATGAGTTTCTTAAAACATTTTTTGTTCTTGTGTTCATTTCAGTCGACTAAACTTCTCTGTTGACACAATTCATTTGATTTAATAACATCCGGTTGACGTGTTCGTTACAGTCCCTTTTTAATATTTGCTTATTGTCGCCTCTGTAGATTATGGAAGACCACAATTGCTACTATATGGGTGTACCAACTACATTGTCAAATCGAATAGAAATTATACTCGTTAACGTTATTTGAAGATTTGAAATTTAATTAAAGCTGCTGTATTTATTCACTTTTCGTTTTAACATAACACTTACTTCTTGCATGATTGTGAAAATGACTGGCGTAACCACTGTTATTGCTCCTTCATAAAATTTAAAGTTTCATTTTCTACGAAAAAATGAAATTGTGTGTAACATTCACACTCACTTTAAATAATTACCCTGCTAAAATAAAGAGTTGTTTTTAAATCGATAAACAAAACTAGGCAAAATTATTTATCGTGTCACTGGCTGGGTGTTTGTTAATGTTCTTGTCATTTTTAAATTGAGTTTCTTTAAAAGAGAAAAAAAATTCACTGAGTCAGATAGTTACTGTTACTTTTATTTTGCTTCTTCTTCTTTTTTTTTTTTTTTTTTTTTAACTAGCTTCTGTAGTTCATTTTTGTGTGTGTGTCAAAAATGTAATGCAAAGAAATTACCCTAACACCTCCACCCAGAAGAGAAAAGTAAAAGTGAAAGAAAAAGCGAGAAGAAAAGTGACTTTTTTGAAAGAACTTTTTTGTCACTGGTGATTGTTCCTTAAGTTAAAAACTGCTATACCGTAACTGGTGGTTTAAATTCTTCGTAGTAAAACTATTGAAAGTTCAGGATTTTATTATAAAATTATATATATATATATATATATATATATATATATATATATATATATATATATATATATATATATATATATATACACACACACCAGTACCACATATGGATTCCTGATTTTTTTGTTATTTTTATGGTGTTTGATGTGTAAAAAAAATACTGTTTTTGTATTTGTACCATCTGATCTGTAGCCTAAGTAGTTTTCCCCCGCATGACTATGTATAAAAATAAAATTATTATTAAAAAAAAAAAAAGTAAGTATGTTTAATAATGGCAATAACTAACACGACCTAACATTTGAATTTCTTTCTTACCATTAATTTCTAAAAATATTTTTGTAAAATTCTTAGTCAATCAATAAGTTTCATAACGAAGGAAAAGTAATAATATATTAAACACCCAAGTTAAAAAATATTAAAAACTGCGATGTTTCTATTCAGAATTTGAGATGTGAATATTTTTTTTACACTACAAAAAACGAGTTTTTTTTTTAAAATGAATATCAGAATATTTTTCTGCTAAAAACAAAAATATTTTATTTTATTATAGTTTTACGTTTACATGGCAATTATGGGTAATCGTAAAACGTGGAGTATATATTTTCCATTCTGTATAGCTCTCTAGCTGCAGTTAGCATACCCTTTTTTTATGCCCAGTAGTGAAAAAGATAGAATTAAATTTTGACGCGAACATTAAAAAAAATAAATAAATAAATAATCTAAGTTTTTAATTTTTTAGAAGTTACTGTTGAGTTTTAAAAAATATTGTTTATTTAGTTCTGCATATTTCTTTAAATAAATGTACAATTTAAATGAGTAAAAAAATAGCTTTAGAAATTCAAGTTTTAGTTATCTCCTAAAAAATGGACTTTAAATTCACTACTGAAGTTATGTTACTTTTAAAAATAGAACTTTTAGATAATATAACTTGCCTAATTGGTCACTCAATGATATCACATAAAACCATAATTTATGTGCAATAACAAAGAATATCAAATGAATACTCTATCATTTGTCTTGATCTTGTAAAAAGAGTTTTTTTTTACATTACAAATTAGTTTTAAAAAATATGAAAAGAAAATTAAAAAAGTAAGTCTATGGATGCATTGCTAGATTCTTACAATGATACTTTTGTTAGAGATGTTAATATTTTATCAGTTCAGATTCAGTTCTTAAATAGAATGGCTCATCAAATTCACTCATCATGATGTGAAAAATAAATGTACCAAGTATATGGTGGAATTTCATATTTTTTTTACCCTAAGAATTTTATTTCTGAATTTGTTTTGTCATTGTCAAATGTAATATATGCATGACATAAGAATGTTTCTTGTAATTAGTTTTACTCATCATGGTTCTGAATTTATCATTCACAATGATAATCATAATTACTACAACCCTCTTCTGGGAACTATATATTTAAAGTTGTTTTCTAATCCAGATATTATATCATAACTTAAAAACAATGTTGCATATTTTTTTTTAAACATTTGATATCTTCACAAAGGTTTATAATTGTTTATCACATTTAATTAATTAATCTGAATTAAATATTACTTTTTTTTTTTAAATATCGCAAAAAACATTTTTTAACATGGCAGTTGTGTTCTTATGAGGTGTTTAGATTTATTGATAACTTAATGTTTGTCATTTTTAAGTAAAGGGCCTATAACTGTATAAATTACTTGAAAAATACAGTGTGAACACCTTTTTTATACCATTTATACTCAGTAATATTATCATTTTTAGAAAATTAGGTAATATTTTATTGAATTTTAGGTATTTTGACTTTATGGTCTTACTTACAAAGGAAATGTTAGAAAATTATCAAATTGAGGTACAAAAAATATTTTTTACCAAGATTTAAAAAAAATGTTTCAAAAGTAATATAATTCATTTTTGAATATGTCCTGAAAATTTCATTAAAATTTGACAATTATCTGATTTTTGCAAGAATTTCCAAATCAATGAGTTTTTTACTACAAAATATGCTCAAATTTCCCATAGTGATTCATGGTTACTTGTTGACACAAGAAAAACAAATTTTTAAACCAAAATTTTGAAGGTTCTAAAAAAGATTAAAAAAATAATTCAATAATCAAAAAATCCTTTGATCTTTCTTTTTAAATTTAATAATGTAAAGATTTTGACAATAAAACTTTGTTTCTATTAAGTTGGGGACATTTTTTTCATCATGTATGCTCATTTTTTATCGAATATGTGGAGACACCTAATCAAAAGTTATCGTCTTTTAGGATTTCTTTTATTTTGATTTTTCCATCTACACATATAAAGTAATATATATTTAATTACATTAACAAAATTACTTAATATTAAACCCAAAGTGCATTGATTTCTTTGATATAGTCTTATACACATTAGTAAAATACAAATTCTTAAATGTTATTCTGTTGAATAAAAATGTTTAAAAGAGCAAATGTAATGCTGGATCATTGAAAAGCTTTCTTATTGAAATTTAAATATTCAATATGAATACTGATTAAATGCCCAGGATATTTTGTTTAAAGATAGTATCAATTATTATAGCTTAATATTATAATCTTGAAAAAAACAAATTGGTGAAATTGAAAGTACATATTTAACATCAAATATTCAAATTTTAAGAAGAAATGTGCATAACGAATCTTTTCTCCCAAAATTAGATTGAGCTTATTTCATTATTTTGCTAATAGCAGAATTTTGTAATTGGAGCAAGAATACAATTATTTGATATACTGAAAGCACTGTTTTCGAAGATTTTGTTTTTCCTCTCTCTCTCTCTCTCTCCAAAGTTCAATATGTGTATAGAAATTATTTTATTTATTTTCATTAAAAGAAAATATGAAGTTGCTAATAATTTGAAAAATATGTTAAGTTACTGTTCAGAGAAAATACAAGGTTTTGATAAAATTTGAGCCAAAATAAGTAATGGATTGAGAGATTTTTTAAAATTTTTTAGTTGAATGTAGATAATTCATGTTATGAAGATTAATTTGTTCAATATGCATATTTTTTTAATTCATGTTTGATAGTTTATATTTGTTCTTATTAATTCATTGGAATTTCTTTTTAACAATAAACAATGTTATCACATTCTATTGTGCAGCCATGTAAAAAGTCAGCTTTATTGGAGAAAAACACCTAAGTGAACAATATATTTCTTCACAAGCTTCTTAAATTATCATTATAATGACAAGAATACATATGATTGTGGTGATTGTGTGCAGTTCTTTCAAGAAAGATTTCAGTGAGAATATGCTATATTAAAATACAGCTTCCATTTTTCTCCACTGCATTTATCTCAAATCTTTTTATTATATGGCATTTTTTTTTTTTCCCTCTGAGAGCTGATTTGGGGATTTTAAAAAAATTATTTTTTATTTATTAATTTTTCACTCAGTGTTTTCATGATATTCTAGGGATTTACTTTGTAGCATTCCAAATATTGCATTTGGTTATATATATTTTAGTTTATTAGACCAAGTAAATTGGAAAGTAACTTGATTTTTCTGTTTTTATAAATTATTAAAAATAGTTTTTAAGTGTCACCATGTGTATTTGGTCAGTTGCCCCATTGCGTTTGAATTTTATTAGAAGCATTATCAGAAATATTCACATTTTATTTTACTAAAATTTAATATCACAAAATTAATCTTCAAAAAAGTTAAATGTAAATGTTAAATTTCACTTGTATTTTAGTATCCTTTGATGTTTAATGATTAATTGATTTTTATTTTCTATTCTGTCTGTAGTGACAGTATTGAAGACTCTTGCTTCATGGATAAAGTTTCTATAAAATTGATGCCATCTAAAAGCTAGACTAGAAAGAAAGAAATGATTGGCTTTTGTCTTGAGGTTTTTTTATGTTGTACAGGCAGTTTTTATACAATTATTGCATGAGTTAAGTATTGTATGCTCTTGTTCTATTTTCTATTAATTTCTTTTCTGTCAATCACAATATCTGCTTGTTGAGAGAAATGAAGCAATTTTTTTTTTTTTTTTTTTAGCATTATATTACAGAACTGATCTGTTGATAAAACCATTATTAAAATCATTAGATTATCTTTTATAGTCTATTTCTAAAGGAAACTAAGCTGAGAAATTATTCAGTAGTCACTTCAGAACTCATTTTCTTGTATAGTCTTATTTAGAAATACCTGAATCATGTTCAGAAAGTTTCTTATATTTGTGTGTGTTTGGTCAGTTTGATGTAAGAGAGATAAGTTTTCCATTTATTTGTCTTGAATAAGCTTCATCTGTACTGTCAAAAGTTTGTTCTTCCTACCCAACCTGTTCTCATTTTGTGCTTGTAGCCTCACTATTGCAACATTTCTTGTATCACTATGGAAATATTCCTCATGTCTTATAGTTGGAGTAGAGAAATCAATAAATGGAGATTGAGAACATAAACTAGGAACAATACTTGAAGACTCTAAGCCAACATCCCTTAAAGGAGCAGAGTTCTGTAAATTGTTGAGTAATGAAAATAATCTGATAATGAAATTAGCAGCTTCTTATTGAAATAGTATAGATTCAGGTTGATTTTTAAAAATGAATTATCAAATTAGTTTTAAGTTGTTCTTTAATAAACAATGTTTTCAATATGAAAAATTTAAAAAACAGAAACATTATTCCTGTCATTTTAAGAGAATTTTTCACTTTTCCTTCTAAGATTTGATTATATCATAGAAACTACAGGATTACCATGAACACTTTAACAAAAAATAATATTGTACAATAATTTTCTTCTGTAATATCTGTAAATATTTCCTTCTGTAATAATTACATGATGATTATTCCTTGGTATGCTATTGTGACGGTATTTAAAAATAGGAAAAAATACATACAGATAGAATTATTTGGTTTATATGGTGCTTGCATTTCACTAGTTATTTTGCTAATCCACTGAAAACTGAATAATTTATAAATGTTCCTTTACTCCTCATAAATTAACTTTGAAGATTTTTAAAATTTTTATTCCCAATACTTTCTTTCTGTGAGTAAGCATGGATTTCCAATACATGTAATTTTATGTTTTGTTATAATACTGGTTTTGAAACTGATACATTTATCACAAATCCTTGCATTTTTCTTCAGATTGATTGTTGTAAGAAATTGCTTTAAAATATTGTGGCCTCAATTTATAAAAAAGATACTCGTGTAAAAAGTTTAATTTCTAAAGCATTATGCTTTTGCACAACTCTTTTTGAAAAATAACCATCAATAATTTTACAATTACTTGGTAATTCATAAAATAGTATTTATCCTACAAAAACATTCTGTGTCATGTCTGTAAGAATTTTAACTTCATGATTTGAATTGATTGGAAAATTTCATTTACTTGTGAAATCATGAAAACTTTAAGGCTGAGATATATATCTGATAAATGTCTATTTAAATTGATAGCACTTCATACAGAAACAGCTATAAAATTAATTAGCAGTTCATATAGTTGTAAATTATATCCAACAGTTACTATAAACAACATACAAATACAGTAAATATAATTCCCAGATGTTTGTTATTCTTGTCTTTTTTGACAGTTACAAATGCTGTAAAATCTTTTGCCATGTTTTATTTCTCTTTGATAAACTGTAGCCAAACAACTAGTTACTTCTATCTGCAAAGATCAGTGCATTTTGGAAAGTATCTACACTCAGTCACAGAGTATTCAAATGATCACTTGGATACTATTCACTAAGAATATTAATCACTTCGTTTCTCTTCAGTTTTGAAATTTCTTTGGAGCCAAGTGTCTGATGGAAAACAGCTGCATGGACTCTGTTTTTGCTTCTCATATTTATAATCATTATAATGTAACTACTGTATGACTTGATAGAATACATTTTGACAGCCATAAGGCTTTACATTTTCATTGTACATAGATGGGATGTGCATATACACACAAAATACTATTACTTTGGTTTCAGCAGATGTCCCTGATGGATACCAACTTTTCTTTTACAAGTGAATGAATATTTCCTTTGCAGGCATGATTTAATTCAAATGTCTTCAAACTGTCCAGTTTCTTATCTAGTCTGGTTTTCTTTGGTTATTAAAGGGCAAACTGTCGATGCTATTTAGTTTATCCACTGCATATTTCATGTGTTAATGGAATATTTGACTAAAATAGGAACCAGTGAGTAATCAAATTTTGTCTAGTCAAGCAGGAAAGTTTGTCAAAAAGGTCAGCTATTCTTCTTTTACTGTCCAACTAGGAATGACATGTGTTATGCCACATGGTGAAATCATATGTAAAGATTTCAGCATTCCTATAGCTTTAGCATGGCTTTTTATTCTATTTGGGCTATTTCGGTTATCGAAACTTGTTCTTATTAGGTGTTTGCAATATAACATTTTTATTGCTTTCTGATTCTGTTAATTTTCTTTTGGTATTTTTCTGGCTTTTTTAAAAGCATCAGAAAAACACAATATTACACTAATTCTTTTCTTTGCAAAAGAGAATGAAGAATATGCAGCAGTCAGCCAACCAAACAGTGTATTTATTTATATTCATAAGGCTTTAAAATTTAACATTCTTGCATTCATTTTACTTTGTATTAAATGCAACTTAACTGGGCGTTGAATTAGAACATGCTAGATGTTTATTCATCATTAAAAAAATCATAATATCTATGCAACATTTGTTGCAACAAGGCATGACTGTGGAGAGAAATAAAGTGTATTATGAAATGCATGTTATTATCATACTGAGTTTCATGTCTTCAGGAAATCATGTCATAGGGTGGCGGGGGGGGGACTCCATTTAAGTATTTATAGCAGCATCTGTAATGTAACTCCCATTAAATACTTAATGGAATCAAGATGCATTTAAGAATTTTTTATCATGAACCAAATCTTTTTTTCTGAAATTTGCTTTTATATTCTGTTACTTATTTATGAACTAAAGTTTTCTCACTTTAAACTGTGTCATTTTAAAAAATGCTAAGTTGATAGACAATCATTTGTGGTGAGTCAGATAAATACAAATAAATCCTACTACCAATTTATTTTTACTTGCAGGGTTTTTGATGTTGATCACTTATTCAGTTTTTTCTTTTTAAGTTGTAGTCGTTTAAAATAGCTTGTTTGTAACTATGGATATTCAATCAGGAATTATCTTACATTACAAAATTGCAACATTTAATTTTTGCCTGCAGATGTTTATTGCATGTTATTTCACATTTAGTCCACTAAATTTTACTTATTCATCTGTGGTCTTTTGATAGAATTTTTGCTGCTATCAGCCATTTTAAATCACCATTATATTATGCTTTCTCTCAATGAAAAAAACATTCATAAACCTTATTTTTTTTTTTTATTAATGATTATTATATGCACTTTAGAACTTGAATGACATAAATATACATGTTTCCGTATATGACATTCACATACTCATTATATCAAGATGTTACTTGAGCTAAAATAGATTTGTTAAATTATTACTAACCTGGTTCAGTTTTGTCTCATTCTCATTTAACCAAGCAGTTAAACATAAATTGGGAAGACGATTTTCATCTTTTGTCTTGAGTGGACAAAATATTTTCATAACAAATTATGATTACTAAAATCAATGTTATTCAACAAATATAAATATTTGAACATCTGGAAAATCCTTATAAGATTTCTCTAATTTTGTGTTCTTAAAAGGTCAGCCAGATTATAGTTGGTCATCAAGTGATATTTCATCACATTTGAAATGTGAATAGCACTTCAACTGTTTCAGTAGCATTTCCCTCACCACCTACCAAAAAAAAAAACAACAACAAAAAAACAACCAATAACTTCAAGCACACTCTCTTCTTTATCCAATATTTCAAGAAAGCATTTCCAAATGTGCATAAAAACATCTCCCCCACAAAAAATAATATAGGAAAGAAATTAGTCAATCTAGAACCACATCACATGGAAAACTGGCTCAGAACTTTGTCACCTAGTAATGTCATGATTCTATTTGCAGGCCACATTCAAATTTCTATTTTTTCCCTCTAAACTGAAAATGCTTTTACGGTAGAGATAACATTCATTACATAATGTTAATCTCATTGTTCTCATAAAATGAAGTCATTTCAACGTTAACTTAGGTATTGGAAAAGGAATATTTTTTTTTTATCAGTTTATATAATATCTGTATGATGTTAGGAATAAATGAAAACTGTTTTTGCTTGGAATGGTGGGCTATGTTCTTGGCTTAGAAAATTTGAATTTGATTACTCTCATTTTTTGAAAATTTCGGCATTGTTAGACATTTTTTTTTTTTTTTTTTTCAGATCTTTTATGTGTTAATGTTTCAACTTTTTTTCTTAATTGATACTTGATACAACATACATTAGTTTACAATTATGCTAATTCTATTCTAACTTGAATTTATCACTTGACATTTGAAATTCATGTACCACATAATAATTGTAACTTGGTGGTCTATAATCTATAAATTTATAGATCTAAATAAATAAATGGTAAATTCTGTTTGTCCATGTGTCTGAAACCCCTTTAACTTGGGCCACTCTGTCTCTGTCTCTACAGAGACATATTATCATACCTTTTTGGAAATGTGATGATCCTGAGATTGAAAATCTGCCCTTCATCTGGTGCTTGGGCATCCAGCATCTGGATTTGGATCCAAATGAGGAGGGAACAGTAAAAAATTCAAATTTTAAAATAACTGAAAAAAAAATTAGTGTGTTGTTTTTTTTGTTTTTTAAATTTATAGTGAGTTTTAGAATTTAAAAAGTTTTGTTTTAAATTCAGGTTAAAGTATTGCCAAAACTTTGAATTGAGGAAATCAGTTTTATTTCTTAAAAATGCCAAGGAATCAGACTTAAAGTTAGAGATTTCATGATGTGAAGTTCCATAGAGTTTGTGATTTGAAGAACTTGATTTTTGGCCCAAATGGAGCATAGCCCGAATCAGAGTTAAAGTGGTTTTGAAATTCCATGGAGTGAACTGAAGAATTCAAAGTTATTTCTTCAAAATTATCATTGCTGTTTTCTAAGCTGGACCAGAGATTTAGTTTTGGGTCAGAGGCTCACAGTAGTTAGCTTAAAAGTGTGCACAGAGTGCGGCTTTTAAGTTAGTACTAAAATGAAATTTTTCCTTCTCGAATATCTTGAATTACTCTAACTTTTATATCCTATTTTTTTTTTTTATAAATAGCTTACTTGATGTTTTTGAACTTGACAGTCAAGTGATCTCAGTTTTTCAACAAAATTACTATTAAATTTAGTCCGACTTTTCTTCTACCCTCAGAAAACTCTAGACAAATGCTTCTCATTAAATTATTGATAGATAAAATTTAGAAAGATACTCAGAAATCTACCTATTTTATCTTTTGATTTGAACAAGGTCAATTTTCATGGTTTTTCTAATAAAAAAAATGACTTAAAAAGAATTCAAGACATCAATAACAGTCAGTTCATCTAATTTCTTTGCTACTGACAAATTTGACTTATTTTTCTCTTTTATTGGCTATATTTTTTTTCATAAGTGCAGAAATAGCATTTGAAGGAAATGATCATTTTTAATGCAATCTGTCACTGTTGGTGAGATGAGTTAGTGTTTCAAGAGCCAGTTCTTTTGAAAGCAGACATCTACTTTTCAGTAATATGTGAGAGATTTTGAAATACTTTATTTTACTTTTTTTTTTTATCTAACTTTGCAATTTTAAGACATGTTCATCTTTTGTAGATGAAAGCAACAAGTTGGATTTTAAAATATGAAGTAACTCTAATTTTGCATATTTTTATATATTTTGCTTTGAATTGATTTGCCAGGGACAGTATTGTTAAAAAAAACTAAAAGAAAAAAACTTTAGTATACAAACACTTAAGAGTTATTTTATCACAAAATTTGTTACCAGTTGTGTGTAGCAATTAATACTTGTAACTTCTCTTGATTCACAATGAACTGTTGAAATTACTAAACTGGGGAAGAAAGAGAATGAAAAGCATTATAAAATTAAATGATATCTTGGAATGGAAATTTTATGCTAAATGACAGCTGAATAAACCAAATGCTGATTTCAAGAAAGAAAATGGTCAGTCTGTTGGGTATAAAGCGATAATTTTGTCAGTTATTTCGCTTTTATATTGAATAAGACATAATTAGTATGCATAGTTTTTAAAAAACAGAATTCTAAGATAGTTTTGTTACTATTTTGATTATATCATGAAATGTCATTTAAGATTTTCTATCTGTAGATATTTTTAATATGAACAAATTACTTATATTCAATTGGTACAAAAATATTTGCAGTTCTTAAAGTAGTATATCTTTGAATAAAATTACTTGAAATAAGAACAATTAGGATTTATGTATTTTTGCCAGCAGTATTTTGATAGTATAGACTTCTGAAGTCCTGGAATTGCTGTATTCATTTGGACTGTTGTTATTGAATACCATTTCTTGTGGGAAATTGTAGAAATACTTGAAAAAGTTATAATTAGTTGGAGATAATTCTAGTAAGTTGGAAGAAGTAGTTTTAAAGTTTGGTTCATTTAATTTCTGCAGAATCACTTCAGAAACCTGCATTTACATGTCTGTTTATTTCCTGATAATACTTTGCTGCCATAATGGTTTCACCTGTATTCAAGAATTTATAGTGGATGATTCCACTTGTCAATCACCAAACAGTTTGTGGCTATAAATTCAACATTTAATCATTTTTTTATCAAAGCAAGTAAAGATTGTTATTAGAAAATAATTTTTCATGCTACATTGTATTTTACTTATTCTGAATATTATGTACTGGTTACTTTGTCAATGGCAAAGATTAGTAAGCTAATCTTTTAGATCATTGCTACCGAGTAATGAAATTGGTCCTTACTGTGTAACTTATTTTTGTGGCTTTTTGCATAGTAAATATGTGTTAGTTCATAAAAGAACATCCCTTACATAGTGAAAATTTAAAATGCTATAAAATGTTGTTGAAATAGTTTAAAGTTTTTTACCTTAAATTTTTAATAAATTAGTGGTATCATGTCCTAGGTCCCTTAGTCAAAGCTATTTAGTGTTTGAACAGTAACAAATGTTGGAAGTCTCTTTAACATTATCCTATCTACAGCTAATCTGTGTATGTTTTAGGTTGATATAAAAGTTTCCCGCCAGTGCTATCTTTTACACAGTGTTAGCGAAATCTTAAGTGTCTTTGAAGCTTATGCGATCAGGCAATTGTAGTACTTTGTTTACAAAACAAAGAAAATTTTCTAAAACTAAGAAAATGTATTTCACTTTAACTTATAGAAAAAAAAAAAATCAGTTAATACTTAAACACTTCTATTTCTCTGCTTGTTTGAAACTAAAAACTGTTTTGAAGCACTAGTGATAAAAAAATGGATTATTACAAGAATCCTGAAATCCAGGGCAACCTTCAAAAGCTTAATATAAATGGAATATAGTGACTGGAAAATTTTGTTTGATAGTAGCCAAAGAAAATACTTTGACTGAATAATGAATGAATGATACTATAAATTTATAAGACTTTTGTCAAAAATTGCTGCAATCTTTTGCATCTGTATAATAATTTTTCAATACTCAATAAAGATATCTACTTGTTTTAATAAATTCTGTTCTGTTTTACAGATTTAAGATCATATTATGTTTATTTATTAATGTTGTATCTGTTTTATTACTTTCACAAATATATTGTGCCATATAGCAATTGTCTTTAGCAGGGAGTACATAAAAGCATGACTTGAATTTGTTTGGCTAATCTTAAATATCATTGCCCACTCCTTGCTCACTTTATGGATAAGAAAAGAAACGGTGATTAATGCCTTTCTTGATCATGTGGCTAGCTTGATTCCAAAAGAAAAGTGTAAAATGTTACAAGCTGTAAGTGAAATAAAGAAATTTGATTCACATTCTCTCTTTTCTTTCACTTGTAAAGTAAATCAGATAATGTAGCAATTAGCCTTTTAAGCAATCGATTTCATCTGCTACAGTCAATTTGAGGAGATCTATCAACTGTATTGACCTTGTATGATAGAAACAGTGAAAAGCAATTCAAATAGGGTTTCTTAATCATAGTCTTTAAAAATGTCATAGAAACATTAACCCAGGGCTGTTTATACAAGCACATAGTGCTTTAATATTGATGCAGCAATGATTTTTTAATTTAAAAAAAAAAATCCCATCAATACAGAGAAAGAAGAAAATAAATGAAATATTTAGGTTGATCCGTGTGAGAAGCAGGAATGAAAAAATTGATGGAACAAGCTTCTAATTTCAATACATTAAATCGGGGATAAATTGAAAGCAGTTTGAAGTTGAATATGTAATAGTCAGTTCTAATCTCTTATAACTTGTTTGTGTGGTAGTGAATGTAGACTTTTTACATATTTGGTATAGTATTATTCCAGAGATTAGGTAAAGAAACAGTTTTTTTTTCTCTTTTAGTGTCAAAGAGGAGATTCTTTTTCTTTTTTCTTTCTTTTTTTTTTTTTTTTTAGAGTACTGATCGGGAATCATTCATCAGCACTGGCTTGAAGACAAATTGTTGCTACTATTACTCTACTGGAAAGTACACTTTCCAATATCATTTTAAGGATGGATTATTGATATGGAATCATAAAGGACATATGAAAATTCTTAACCATTTAGATTTTCTTTTCCTCTTTATGATGGAATCTTCCATAATCTTTGACATATAAGGGTTCAACAGTTCAGATCCTAGACTACCTAACACATATTTGCTTATACAACTCTTAGTCAGAGCTCATTGTGTACCCATATAATATATGGGTTTGAGATGCATATTTTTAAGTATAAGAAGTCTTTTAATTCTCTCATTGGCTCAGTATCATTTCTCATTGCTTAATTCAAATTTCTCCCTAAAAATTGTTGACAAGGTAATAGTCTATTTGCAATTCTTGCTATTATTTGTCTTCATAATTGCTGGTTTGTTTGATTTTGCTCTATGAAGTTGGAGCCTTGATTTTACGTAAAATAGATTTCCACCAGAAGTAAGCATGTTTATTGATTTTGTCTTTCCTTCATTCATCATCCTTCTCTTAATGGTGATTTGTTTGTTTCGAATATTTTTATATTTATTTTATGAATGTCAAGAATCACTTCAACTGCTTCAACTGGATTATTTGCTTTCCACACTTCTCTGCAAATAAAAAAATTGTAAATATAGCATATGTAATTTTTTTGTATTAGTAACTCGAACTTGTATAGTCCTAAATCATTTGTGTGTGAGATATATATTCTTAAGAATTTTATTTTAGGATTTCTGCTGCAACTTATCAACTGAATTACTTTATGTACTGAAAATTACATTAAAGAGCTTCACACACTTTTATTGACCAAAATCTATGTGAGAGAAAAATAAACATTAGCATCATAACTATTTTGCCATTAGTAAGAAAAATTGGAGGAAATTCTGATATAAAATATTATATGTGCACTATGATGTTTGTATTTGAAAGCTTGTTTAAACTGTATTAAACAGTGTCTATTAATAATTTGAATGTGAAAACTTTTAGAAAGGGAGGGGAAAAAAAAATTCATCCAGATTTTCAAAATATACTAACAACCTTCTAATAATCAGATTTCAATAAAACTTTCAATAGTTACTTATTTATGAGTGAATTTTATATATGAAAAGTCTATCTTGTAGGTGAGACTAATTTTATGTCCATTGCATCCTCCTCAAATCTCAAAAATATTATCTTATCAAAATGAAAATATTTTTTGTGTTCAAAAAGTAATTCCCAAGAGAAATTGAATTGGTTGAAATTTTAACTGAAGATTTAACCAAATATATGGAAAAAATGTTCTGCATAAGAAAATAAAAATAAAAATCTGAAAAAAACCCCGTAATTCATTAAATTTCTTTATTTTCCTTGGACACTTGTGAAATATTCTATTCTATTTTTTTATTTTTATTTTTTTTATTTTTTATTACATGCGGATCATGTAATTATCTCTAATGGAAGACATTATAAAAATAATAAAATTATTCCTTTAGATACTCTTGGCACATTTTAACATATGCGCTTCTTTGCACAAAGGAAATACTTCTTCATACTTCAATTGTTCTATAAGATGATCCTAAATCTGAGTAAATTTTCATCAATCAAGACATTAGTAATTTGGGATGACCCCCCCCCCCCCCAAAAAATGACTACTTTAAAACCTGTTTTAGACATGCAAAAGCATTTTTTAATTCCTTGAAGTTACCTATCATCCTGAAATAATGTTTGACATTACATGACTTGTGTTTCTAGAATTAAAATAATTCCATATCTTTGTCTTCTGTTCCTTTTTAATCCATTTTTTTTTTTTTTTTTTTTTTTTTTTTTTTTAAAGCCTGGAGCTACTAGCATGCAAGGGGTTACAGAAGATTTGGAGTGAGAGCAGATAGGAGTGTTAGAGGAAAGGATGTGGAGAAGGATAGTGGATAGATCAAGGCAAGGGGTTACAGAAGATTTGGAGCGAGAGCAGATATGAGCGTTAGAGGAAAGGATGTGGAGAAGGATAGTGGATAGATCAAGGCAAGGGGTTACAGAAGATTTGGAGCGAGAGCAGATAGGAGTGAAAGAGGAAAGGATGTGGAGAAGGATAGTGGATAGATCAAGGCAAGGGGTTAGAAGATTTGGAGCGAGAGCAGATAAGAGTGAAAGAGGAAAGGATGTGGAGAAGGATAGTGGATAGATCAAGGCAAGGGGTTAGAAGATTTGGAGTGAGAGCAGATAGGAGTGAAAGAGGAAAGGATGTGGAGAAGGATAGTGGATAGATCAAGGCAAGGGGTTACAGAAGATTTGGAGCGAGAGCAGATAAGAGTGAAAGAGGAAAGGATGTGGAGAAGGATAGTGGATAGATCAAGGCAAGGGGTTACAGAAGATTTGGAGCGAGAGCAGATAAGAGTGAAAGCGGAAAGGATGTGGAGAAGGATAGTGGATAGATCAAGGCAAGGGGTTACAGAAGATTTGGAGCGAGAGCAGATAAGAGTGAAAGAGGAAAGGATGTGGAGAAGGATAGTGGATAGATCAAGGCAAGGGGTTACAGAAGATTTGGAGCGAGAGCAGATAAGAGTGAAAGAGGAAAGGATGTGGAGAAGGATAGTGGATAGATTAAGGCAACTGGAGATGTCGATTGACATTACATTTGAATAGTTGGAGATTATAGTTGTCAGGGAAACAGGAATAAAGACGGGAGTTCCACAGGTGAGAGGTGCGAGATATGAAGCTATTGGAGTAGAAGAGACGTCTACATTTAACAGTTTCAACAGTGAAAGTATGGGAGTGGGATGCCAGCCTCGTAGGACGCTTGAATTCATGAAGCCTGGGAACCAGCGAAAGCAGCTCATTGGAGCAATTACCGTGAAAGTACTTGCAAAAAAAGACAGAGTGAGGTGATGGCACGTCTGTGAGAGAGCGACTGCTGACGAGATGACAGATCAGGGCCAATTATGTTGCATACCCGTTTCTGGATCTTATCAAGAACCCCGAGGCAAACAGAAGGGGCTCCGGACCATATCTGACAGCAATACTGCATGCAAGGGCGAATGGTTGATTTGTAGATTTGAAGGATTGATTCCTTTGAGAAAAATTTCCTGGCCCGGCAGAGGGAGCCAACTTTCCTTGCGGTGGATGAAGCAGTTGACTTTGTATTTGCTCCATCTCGGGTCAGTGGACAGTGTGAGACTGAGCAGCCGCAGAGAGGAGCTCTCGAGAAGTTGGGCTTTGCATTGTAAAGTTAAATTGAAGATTTTTTAACGTGATATCCTAACATTTTACTTCATTCTTATTTTGTTTTTACATGTCTTTTCTGCAGTATTAAAACTATACCATAAACATATCAGTCGCATTCTAAAAATGACTGAACACCAATTTCTGATAAATTATCAATTTATTGAAGCATATTGACTCAAAATTCTAAAATTACATATGCTGTATATTTAATAATAGAAAAACAGTTTTGAGAAATTCCTCTATCCTTTGTATAAAAGCATGAAATTAAATAAGTAAATAAAAATAATTCTATCTTAAAAATATTCATAATTTTATTGACTAAAATGTTTTCTCTAATGCTCAAAATCCTTTTATTGTGTTTGAACTTCAATTTTATCAAGAAGTTATTGAACTGTCAAAATTAATTTTGACAGCAAATAAAGGAGTTCTTTGAACAGATGCTAACAGAAATAAAGAAAATGTGTTGAGTTTTAAAAATTTATTTAAATCTTAGTTGTTTCGATAAGTCATACGCATCCAGCTCGACCAGCATATTGTTCAACTCTGTCACCAATAAACAAATGCATTCTTTTATAATTGTTATTTACTGCATCAGTTAGGATCGATAAGTCAATATTTATGCATTTTTTTAAAAAGAAGAAAGGAAAAAAAAATACTTGTTTTTAGTACTTGACAAAAAGAATCTTCAGCAACAAAGCCTAGCTTTTATTCTAACTACAGGATAATGCTTTAGATTCAAAAGAATTTAATTGAACTTTGCATAACCTAGTTCTCTGAATGATAGTATTGATTTGGCTCCGTGATTTTATACATGGTTGCTTCACCCAACAAATGTCTATGAAGTTTATTATAGTCTTTTAAAAGTTGGAAAACTACCATCCACTATTGACTATTTGAAGTTTATTTAAGATAACATACTTTTAATCAATGCAATCTTCTCTGTTGACACTATCTATTAACCTGTCAAAACAAATAGACGTAATATGTAAGAAGTAAACACTTTGGTCCAAGTAGGAAACCAATTCAACATATTTTCCTCATGATTGTATTGAGAGCAGAAATGTTCTTTTGCTCCTTTTTAGCTTGAAAATTGATTATAATATCTACTGTTTGTATCTACTTATCTGTCTAGACGGACAAATTTGATATTGGTCTCAATATGCTTTATAATGCTGTCTTTTACCATCCTCTTTCATCCTTTAAACTACTTAAGTTATGCAAGCATAACCTTCTTAGCAAAGCTATTTTCTGTTTGCATCTAAATTGATTTATTTTGTTTTTCACATTAGAGAATTTTTAAAAAAGCATCTTTGAAAATTAACTTTTCCTTTTGAAAAAATATTTTGTTATCTAAAATTAAGAAATGTAAATAGAGAGTTAATATTTTAACTTATAAAATATTAATAAATAAAGTAGTTGCTCTGCTATATAGGCCAAAGTTTATAGAAATTGTATGAATGTTAATTCTGTGATAATTCACAATGAACTTTATAAATTGGAAGTAATGATTGATTTTTTTTTTTTTCTTCTCATATGTAAGTCCCTCTAGACAGTTATTAAAGACCAGGGTGACAGTGCATATACAGTGTAACCCGGATATAAGAGAGTTGTCGGGACCGGAGAAGAAGTCTCTTATATCCGGGTTTCTCTTATATACGGGTTTGGTCTATTTTGTTTAGGTAAGTATGGCTCTAATTTGGGACCAGAGAAAATCTCTCTTATATCCGGGTCTCTTATATCCGGGTTACACTGTATAATGCAGTTACATGCAGTTTGTGTCTTGGTGAATTTCTCTTCCTTAATATTAGTAATCTTAGATTTCTGAAAGTAATCCTTGTTCTAAAATGATTTTAGTTTCTAAAAAATATAAAACTTTACTAAAATTCTTTACCTAAAATTTGATTCTTTTGGATATCTTGCATTTTTCTTTTTCTTTTTTCTTTTTCTTTTTTTTTTTTTTTTGCTTATATTTCATTTTTTGTATTTATTTTTGTAGAGAAAAATATTTTTATAGTGTATATTTTAATTAAGAATTTTCAAATTTTAATTTTTATTTGATAAAGCTGTTTATCAAAGGAAACTTAATTCATGAAATTTCTAATTTTCTGTCTTTAAATAACATGCTGACTTTTTAAGCTGTATTTTGAAACATATCTTGTCTTACTTTTGGATAAACTATAGGATTTTTTGTTACTAAATTCAAAATATTTACTTTATATAAATATACACATAATGTATCATTTTATGTCTTTCAAATTATTAAACTGAAAATATTTTGTAAAAAAAAAAAAAATAATTCTCTTTGTAATTTTTTTTTATAATTCTATTTTAAACATATTTGTCAACAACTTAATTATGCAGCCTTTTTTTTTTTTTTTTTTTTTTCTGAAAATTTAATTTTAAAAATTTACAATATTTTCAATATTATATTAATTGGTCACAAGATGAATTCCTACAAATAATATATATTTCTACTCTATTGAAATACTTATAATGAGACTACATAAAGTCGGCTTGAAATACCAAATAAATATAGTATTCATATCTTGTGCTCCATGTTTCACCTTTATAAAACATCTTGCAACTTTTATTGTTTGTATAAGATTCTTATTGGTGAAAAAAATGACTGAAATATTATGGATTTAAAATGCTAGGAACGTATTGACAGTGTTAAAAGAATTGAAAGAAAAAAACAACTTTTTGTTCAATAATTAGATTTCTATTCTGCACTTTTGTGTTTGCTATTCTATTTATTATTTTATTTCTAACAAAAGCAGTCAACAGTTGTGATTAACTTAAAAAAAGAAAAATCTGTGATGTTTTGAATACATTTGCATAAATACTTATTAGGAATGAAGTTGTCCCATCAATCATCTATTGTAGATCTCAGCATGTCTCCTAAATTTAGGATGAACAAAAGTAATCATTGGCTACATTATAATTAAAACTGGATATTCAGATGATTTAATACTTTTCTTCTATAAGAGAGTATTTTTTATAAATATCGACAATCTATCATTATAATTGAATAGAAATCTAAGACAGCACATCATTTTTCTCCATTTTTCATTTACATCTAATTAAATTTGTTTGTGATATTAGATTTACATCTATAGTATATATCCAAAGATATCAAAATAATATATCAGAATTATGAGTAAAGAAATCATTCGCTCTGACGAATTGTTATATATGAGTCATTGTTGCTTGTATTTTTAATTTTAATGAATAAAACTTTAATGTTTTTGTAAAGTTAATATTAAGTATACAGAGTACTTGAAGCAAGCAACATTTAGTAAACTTGGATTTGTTCTCTTAAGTTGATAATATCATATTCCTTACAACAGATCAATTATTTGTTAAATGCAAGTTAACATTATCAGGCCATACTCCCAATATTTACTTCTTATTTGAGCACAATCACATTGCAGTTGTTGTATATTACAACAATTGTTCATGATGAATATTTACTAAATAATCATCATTTTAGGTTCTAGCTATAATCCATTACTTAAGTGTTTATTTTTAGTGTTTTCACAATGCTCCATTTCCTTCTTACATCAATATAGTTCATTCTCTTTATTTAATCTGTATTGTAATTGCTTAAAATCAATCATCATTCTTGCCTTCTCATCTTCATTCGTGAAATTAAAGTTAAATTTTAATGCTAAAAGTCTGGCTATTATCACTTGAATTGGCAGTGATATGACAAGTTTGGCGATCTCACTAACATAAAATTCTCATTTTAGGAAAAATACGTCAATTTTTCAATTTTTCAAAATAGAGCATAGGAATTTTCAGCAATTTCATGAAGAATCAAAAGAAATGAAAATCAATACAAATTGTTATCCATAGCCAGAAGATTTTATGAAAACCATTACATCACAAAATATTCACATTGCAGAGGAAAATTTCTCCTGGTTTCATAAGCAGGCTAACAAACAGACTGGCCTAAATTTTTGCTGGTTGAATGCCTAAAGCAACAGAATATTACTTTTAAGGTAATGATCAATTGACTTTAATCCAACATCAAAATCAGAAACAGTTGAAGCAAGCAATACAATAGTGTATGGAAATTCATTCATTACACAAATCTGCAAGTTCTAGTTGATACTTGTGTTCATTGACTGAAGCACTTGCAGAGTCACATTTGTTTTCTGCAAGTTCATCCAGATTTCTCTGTTTCGCCTTTTTATAATTATTATCCCCATACCATTTCACAATAACACTTTAAGGCTTTCATAACCTAAATATGCCTTTTAAGTAACCAGGTAAATCACTGCTACCAATAATTTTTGCTGAGTACCAATGCTTCTCATTTAGCACCTACTATTTCTCATAGGGAACATGCAGTAGACCCATCATTTGATTAATTTTCTGGTCGAAGAGTTTCCTTTTATAGAATGTATCCCAGGTGATGAGTGTGAATATTCAACATTCACTACCAGTTTGTGAAAGATGAAGGTCTAACTGCAGGTGGTATTTCATGATTCTCAGATGTATACAATTGATGTAATGAAAATGATTATATGCAGTCTGCATCTGATGAGGAAGATAATTAAGAATCTGATAACTCTCATGGTGCTCAGATTGATGACACGGACAAGTGAGGATGCTGAGAGCAAAAATGAAAATGATGGGTCTGCTGCATATGCCCCTGAGAATTTGTTGCATCTGAGAGCATAGTTATATTATTGGAATTAGCAGTTGCCAAAGAGTCTGGGAAAACCCTTTGAACTTGTGCTTCAGCAATGTTGTGTCATTTTAGGAATAGTCTTGCAATCTAAATGTGCTATCTTTAATATTTGTTACTGTTGATTATAAACTCTACCAGTATTAGACTATTATTAGCATACAATTTTTATAACCAGCAAAATGGTTCTTGTTTGATAGCATCAACATTGTGAACATATTTTTGAAATGAGCAGTTTTTGTTTGATACTTCAATTGGAGAACACATCGGAAACAGCCTTGAATTCTCAATTGGATTCCCATAGAGTTGACTGTAGCAATAAATTGTAGCCATATTTGAAACTTTGAGTGATGTCTCGGCAGTTATGTTTGAGTTGAGATTGAAGAATTGAAGTCAGCATCTAATATTACTGAAGAACAATTGTTTGCAACTCTAATTTTTAGAAATTAATAATTCTGTCATTTGTGCCATTTCTATTATTTATATATGCTTATCGATTAACATTGTAATCTTACATTATTTTATATTTTCTTAAAATTATCATTCAGGTTAAAATAAAAATTATTGCTGAAAATTAAATGTATGCACTTCCTATATCTATGAGAAAGAATTTGCTCCTCAAATAATATGTACAAAGATTATCTTGTTCTCAATATTGATGAAAATAAGACGTAATATGTTGCACATGGGTAGGTGTCCCTGCATGTATTTCCAGAGGGCAACCCTGAGGCCACATTATGCTCTGCTTTCAGCTATGCACTGGTTATTCCATATTGCCATTGACGACTGATAGTAACAATTATGGTAGTCTTTTTTCTGTCTCCTCAAAACATATCTCATGGAAATCACAACAAAAAGAAATAAAACTAAACTAGCTAACAAAAAATCAATATTTCTACTGATTCCAATACCATTCCTGATTCTGATATCTACAATGATTAAAATACATTATTTTCAGGCCCTGTAGTTGGTTTGGGAAACTTAATGAACAAAGTACATTTATTAATAAAACATTTAGTAGAAAAAGGAATTCAAAAACTTATGAAATAAAGTTAGGTATACATTTTATTTAAAAAAAAATTGGGTAAGAGTTTAAACAATAAAGAACAATTTCTTTACATAAATCACTTAAAGTATCTAGCTACAGTTGACATATTACTTTACTTTGGTTATCATCAGGAATCTTTAAAAAAACTTCCATACTACACTTTTCTGTTTGGTATTGGATACACTTGTTATAATTGGGATCTGAAAGTAATAAACATTGGTTAAAATTTAAATTTTCACTTTTAGATAAAAAATGTTTCTAGTTTTCTAATGCATATAATTTGTAAAGATTCAAATAATGATTTGCTATTAATTGTAAAATAAAAAGGGTCTATTTTTTTGTTCACCTTTTGTAGGTTTTAACAAGCAAAGGCATCCTCTAAATATGCAATCTCTTTAAAATTTTATATGTGGCATTTTTCAATGAATGGAACAAATTTAGAATTGCCAATTCAATTTCAGCATGCACTTCAAAAATAAGACACTCTAATATATATAATATTGCACAATAATTCTCTAAGCAGAAAGGCATCATCCTATGTATTGTGGTTTAACTCGTGCATATATTTTGATAAAGTACAAAGAGTACTTGATCCTGCAGGTCAGTGAGTATGCTATGTAAACAAAAACAAATCTTTTCAATAACTGATACTAAAAATGATTTTATGGATTTATAATTAAAAAAATTTAGCTGCCTTACCATGAGGACAATTTGAGACACAAGGTCAATTGTTTATGTGAAAAAAATCAAATGTGACATTGGCAGGAATTCCATACATTTCTTTTTTTTCTTTTTTGTAAATTAAAAAGAAATAATAAAAAATGTCCTAAAAGACAGCCTAGCAGAACAGCAACATGAATTCATTTTTTGTTTATATTATATAATTGTAATTCTACGTAGTAAATTAACAATTTTATAATATTAAATGGGTGAATTAACAATGTTTAAAAAGAAATTCAAAATAGAAATATTATTTTGAACTAAAACAAACTCTAAACTAGCAAACTTCAGGAAAAATTTGCAAACTGAGTAGAAACTTGCACATTTATTTTTATTTATTTATTTTATTTTTATTTTTTATTTTTTTTTTTACACAAGTAAAAGAAATTTATATCATACTTAGGTGTTATTATGATCTATAGATTTTAGTTTTACTGTTATTTTAAAATCAATAAATATATGTTCTTATTATTCGTACCAGGAATGAAAAATTAAGTTTTAAACAAAAAATAAATCCAAAGAATCTTTTGGGAAATTGGAAATTAGTGTTAAAAGTTCTTTGATTCTGATACCCCCAAAAGTCCTGAATCTGTTTCCGATTAATCATCCTATCACAACCACCTACCCACCTCAATCTTTCTTTCTCTAATATTCATGGTATCCATTCCAACTTCTGCAGCATAGAATCTTTTCTCCTGGAATGGTTGCCTGATATCTGTGCTGTTTGTGTAACCAACTTGAATTCTTCCATTGCTACCAATCAGTTCTTGGTTCCAGGGTATCTTCCCCTTTGCTGAAAAGATTCCTGTATTCATATGCATGGCCTTGGTGTTTATATTCGGGATAATCTTCCAATGGCCAGAAAATTCTCTCTCAAGGCCACTGAATACTCTTTCATGGGCTTCTTTTGCTATTAAACTTTGTCAGCTATTTCTTTTTCCTTTATCACTCCCCATCTTTCCAAGACTGCAGTATATCAGACGCAATACCTGACATTATAGAAAAGGTGCTTTCTCGCCATCCATCTGCGAATATCTTTGTTTTCAGAGACTTTAATGCTCACCACAATACGTGGCTGAAACATTCCAAAGGTACTGATGTTGCTGGTATACAGATATTAAATTTTTCCTTTGCCCAATCCCTCACTAAATTGAGGACTTCCCCACTCGTTTCCCTAGCCAAAACAAGTAACAGGCTTCTCTACCAGATCTATTTCCTCTCCTCACTCTTGCCGAGCTTTGCAATACTGCCCTCTTGGTAACTTGAACCACACTGTGGTAGCTATTGATATCTCCTTCCAAGCATCTGTTAAATAGGAACTCCCCACTATCCACAAGACTTTTTCCCGTTACCAGCATGCTGATTAGGATTCATTCCGGGATTTTCTTCGTGGCACCCCTTGGACTGACTTCTTCAACCTTCCAATTGAAAATTGTGCCACTGAGGTTTCTTCCTGGGTCAAAGCTGACATATATGCTTTCATCCCTTCTCAGGAATACCAGGTGAAACCTCAATCCTCTCCATGATTCACACCAGCATGCTTGGCTGCCATAGCACACAGGAAGCACCATTTCTAGCTATGCCAGTATGACAGCTCTCGTCATAACAGGTGCCTATTTGTTACTGCTTGTAATGTCTCTGTAATAGGTTATTAAATAAGTGCAAGGTCTCTATTTCTTCCCTCTTCAATCGATTTGAGGGGTCATCATCCCCTCTGCTGATAAAGCTGAATGCTTTGCCCATAGATTCTCCTCAAACCCTACTCTTGACTCATTTGGTATATCCCTGCCTAACTTCCCACTTGGAACTGATTCTCTGCTGAGTGATATTCATATACCCCCTTCCATGATCTCTGCTATCATCTCTAACCTTGATCCCCACAAAGCATAGTCATTAAGGAGCGTGCTCTTGAACTGGCTCCTGTTTTCGCTAATCTGTATAATAAATGCTTCACTGCCTCCTTGCCGGCTGGAAGTCATTGTCTGTTATTCCAGTTTTCAATAACTTTGGTGAGCTGTCTGACCCATATTGCCTTATTAGGCTTCCAGCCCTTTTCAGGAAACTCCTAGAGGCCCTAATCAATGCTAAATTGGTTCATCTCTTATTACAGGGCCTTTTCTCAGACAAGCTATATGGTTTTTGTTTCTCTAGGTCAACTGCTGATGTACTAACAATAATTGCGGAAAGAGTTTATTTATTGTACTCTAAATAAAAACAGTAAAGCCCAGGGTGTAGCTTTAGACATCGTGAAGGCTTTTGACTGGTTCTGGCATTCAGGTCTTCTCCACAAGCTGAAAAGTTACATAATCTCCTGGCACATTTTTGAGCTGATCCAGTCATTCTGGTCAAATTGTAAAATGAAAGTTGTTCTGAACAGCCACTCATTTGCATCCTTTTGTACTAACGTGGGTGTCCCTCAGGGCTCCATCCTTGGACTAACACTGTTTTTAATCTTCATTAATGACCTTCCCAATGACATCAGTTCTCAACTTGGCATCTATGCTGACGACACTACCATTTACACTTCCCTCAGTACTAAGGCTGATCAATCCAACAAGGACTGTTGTTAACTGGGGCAAAAGATGGCTTGTCAATTTTAACACCTCCAAAACTAAACTTCTCTCTATTAATCATCTGGGAAACCTCTCTCTTCCTTCCATCAGCATAGCTGATGCTTTCCTCCAGGAAAGTGACTCATTGCACCTTCTTGGGCTCAGCTGACATGAAATGGAATGGCTATATCGAATATCTACTAAGAAAGTCAGTTGACTGTGTTGGGTGAAACAATACTTCTCTTCTGAATCTATCTTGCATATCTATAAGTCTACCATTCGTCCATGCTTAGACTATTACTGCCATATATGGTCTGGTGCCCCTGTGATTTACGTGGAGCTCCTTGATAAAATCCAAAGAAGAATCAGCAATATTATTGGTCCTGATCTGGTGTCTCGACTTTAGTCACTTGCCCACCACCATAAGGTTGCCTCTCTGTGCCATTTTTATAAATGCTTTCATGGTAACTGTTCGGATGAGCTTTTTGCTATATGAATTTGAGTACAATACTAGATTGGTGGCAAGATCGCATCAGTTTACAGTTGAGCTAGCTAAATGTAGCCATAACTTCTACACTAACAGTTTCTTTTCTCACACCTCTCACTTGTGGAACTCTCTTCTGGCTCCATGCATTCCAGCCAACTTTAATCTGCAAGAATTTAAATGCAATGCCAATCACTATCTCCCGTCCTCCTGAATGCTCTTTTCTCTTTCTACTCTTTCGTAATGTTTCTGTTCCTAATTTCTCCACACCCTGCCATGCCTTGCATGTTAGTGGCTGCACTGTCTTGCTCAGGGTGACACTGACTTAAAAAAACAAATGAAACTTGAATATTATCAAAAGGAAATATTTGGCTTGAATTTTGACAAATTTTTTATTTTCATTCTATATTTATTTCATTTTTGAAAAATATGAAGGATGTAAATTTTTCTCAATTTAATGTGCTGTTCACTTCCTGGACATTTCAGGAGGTAAACAGAAGTAAAACATTGGTTTTATAATATTAAAAATGCTGGTACAAATTATTAGAAATCAACTTTTGCAATAAAACACGGAACCATTTCCTCTTTGAAGGGAATTATATTTCCTTTTAAGCAATATTTTAAGTACTGCTAGTCTGGTGTCTGTATTTAAATTATTACTATATTCCATGCTCGATCATCTCCAATGCCACTTTATTATGTTTCAGATATTTAATAACTTGGAGGCTTGGTAGTGTATTTCACTTTACTGTCAAAGTAACCGGTTTTAATGAGACTTTAATGCTTCATAATGGCAGTAGCAGCAACATAAGATCATTGGAATTAAGAGACCTGTGTCTAACAGACCAAGAACAAGAGCTTTGTACTTGATTTTGTTATGTTAGTAACATTTTTTTAGCATGTATCCTAGGTTTCAATGTATTGATTTTTCTTGGTCTTGATATAAATATTCCCTATTTTTGTTTTAATAAACACAAACAGCATTTGGTAAATATAAGAAATATTTGAAAGTATACACTAACTCGCACACAATGATTTCATAAGGACATGTTAAGGCTATCACCCAGCAATCTTCTGTCCATCTTATAAATATCATATATATTTGCTACCCAGCAATATACTGTATAAACATAGTATATTGCTGGGTAGCTCTAAATATCTTCATAAAATACCCTATTTAGTTTGTGTGCTTGATATAGATTATCAAGCACACATGTTTCTCTTGTATTTAACTTTTCTGAGAATTTTTTTAATCTATTAACAAATTCATATATCCTGCAATGTTTGTTTCATATTAGATAAATGGAAATAACTATAATGATTTTTATCATTATTAAATTAACTTAAAAGATATTTAGTGTATGGAAGTTTTGAGCATTGAATACAATGTTTTATGAGTCTCTTGGAATTTTATAAATCAAAGGTGTTCAGGGAATCTGAACTTTCATATCAGTTCAATTTTGCCCAGAGATTTTTTTATTCTCTTTTTATTATCTGGATAATAAAGTTTGTTTTTTTTTTTTTTTAAATTTTTTATCTAGGCAGATTTTATTCACCATGATTGTTTTTTTTTTCTTTCAAAGCCAACATTTTATATAAACACAAGTCCACCTCAAAAATTGAGAAACTGAAAAATTTTTTTCCGTCAACTGAGCTTTTATGAGTCTATGAAACAACTAACTTTTTTCTTTATTGAGCAAATGTTGAAAGCATTTAGTGAGCCTAGTCAAATAAGGTATTAAATCAGATATTGAAGTAGTTAATAGGTTTAGTTTGTATGTTCAGTATTCTGCAATTCATTCAAATTTTATGAAAAGCTAAGTATATTTGAAAACTTCAAAAGAAATTTGAAAATATATTGGAAAAATGTCATATTTTTTGTTTTACTTTGATAAACTACAAAAATATAAATTCTTAATAAAATTTAGTCAGTATTTTAATACTTTCTAACCTAACTCAGTCACTTTGATAAAACCTAGATAAAAATACTTATCTATTATAACTGGATTAGAAATAGATTTGAAGAATTCATGTGATATTTTGTCATACCTTCATATTTTGAATATTATTAAAATATTTCTTTAACTCTATAAGCTGCTTAGTATGTTATTTATTCACCACTAACAAATTTAAGTTGTTCATCCTAAAAATGAAAAACTATTTCAAACTGGACAAAAAAAAATGCTTTCCCCATAAATGGTTAACCTTTAACATCTACAGTGTCCAACTTGTATTAGGAAGTGAAAAATTTTTTTTTATTTTTTGTTTTTTATTTTTTTTTTTGGACTTTATTGGACAAAATATTTTTTAGCTTTATTTCATTTATTATTTGTGAACCAATTCTATGCACACAGAACTTTTATTTTATTTTATTTTTTTTTTAAGCAGAAAACTGTTGGTGGTGGTTTTTGCAGTATTCCAGGGGAATTGATTTTATTTTATGAAAATAATTCTATAAAGATTGGAATAAATGGTAATCTGAAAGTGCAATATCTAGTAAATACAGGGAATTAAGAAAAACCTACTAGACAAAGCGTAACAGATTTTATGTGGCTACCAAAGAAACATGTCTAAAGTTATCCTGCTGGAATCTTATGCCATTTCTATTAACTACTTTGGGATGGAAACTTTATGGCTACATTTAATTAGTTTAGTTGAAAGCTATATATTTCTACCATATACTCAACATCACCTATTTTTTTTTTTTGGATGAAGACCTGTCTTTGGTACTGTTTATGGTTGTTGATTTTGCTTGCCCTACAATTTTTTGCATTTTGCTATCTTTTAAAATGTCCACTTTCCAGGACTCAACACAATTTTTCAAAAATGGAACATTTAATTAGGGTTCTCGGGAGTTTCTTTTTCTTTTACATGGAAATCATACATCAAATCAACTAACAAGCAAACTGATGTGAATGATTTTCAGATTGATGCAATTATTTTGAGTAGGCTGTTTTTTTTTGCCTATATTGTATAATGTTGATTATTCTTAAGAAAAATCTTCATGGAATTAAGATAAATCTCAAATGATTTTCCTGATTATGAAGACCTATTCAGTGAGAAAATTCCACTTTTTGTGTAATAGTTCATTCACAGTACCATATCTAAAACTGTATGACTTTCTCTTTTGTGTGTGTGTGTGTGTGTGTGTGTTATATTTTTACTTTTCTTAAAATACAAAAATAATGATGTAGATATTGCTTGTTTCCTTTTATCTTGGGTATGAGAATGAATAAACAAATTTTTTTAATTCATGCTAATATGACAGCTATGAAAATATGATCAAAGGCAAGTTTTTGAATGAAGTTAGTTGAAACTAAACCCTCTTAATATCTTCTAACAACAGGATTCAGCTTCTTATAACTATATTCAAATTCTTTTCTTTTTTCTTTTTATTCATAAAAGTTTGTTTTAAATGAAAACGTGGATTTTTTTTTTTTTTTTTTAAATTTTAAGTGGGAACTTTGAAAATAGAAATGAAAACTTTCAGATTTTAGGAATCATATTAGCACAGAAATAACATTTTTGTACTTATTTTAGGTTTCTATAGAAACAGCAAATAGGATAATTTCAGTACTCTTTTGTTGGTTAAATTAGCAATGATTAACCTCAATATTTTGTGCATAATTAACTGGAATTAAAATGTTCTTGCTCATTTTGTTGTGTATGTATGTATGTGTGTGTGTGTGTGTGTGTGTATATATATATATATATATATATATTTATATATCCTTTTGTTTTCATGATTACACTTACTCTGAAGAGAATAAAACTAAATTATTGATAAGTGATAGGATTTTTGTCTTTAAAACAAAGTATTACTGAGTGCTGTTACTGTAAGGATCTCTCTGTTCATTTAATAAATCTGTACAATTGGGCATATATGTTTCTCTATAAAGATTTGCTAAAACTTTAACTTTTTTCTGTATACATTTCCTTGAAAATTTCTGTAAAAATCTAATTTCAAAAGATCTGGTGTGAGACTTAAATGTCATTTTTGAGTTAAATAGGCAGATTTCTTCCTTCAAGAGAGAATGAAGAAAAATAAAAAAGGATAAATAAATTCTAGTATAATTGTTATTAGCTCACTTTGTGTTAAAAACTTTTGAAGTAACATAAAAATCTGCAGTGGTTTGAAATGTTTGTTTGCTTTTATTTTAAGTCGGTATTTTCTTTTCTTTAAATATTAAGATTTTGTGGTATATCTATTTATTCTTTTTGAATATAGTAATAGAGGAATTTGGTTTGGTAATTTAATTATCAATTTTGAAACATTTTTGTTTAAATAATAATCTTGAAGGAAAATGGTCTTTTCTAATATTCTTGTTTTTTTTTGTTTTTTTTTTTATCTTTGTTAAAGAATAAGAAATATTGCTATATTTTTATTTAAACTTGATTTTTACAAACAATATGTGCAGTGGTTTGTCAATATAAATTTTAAGATTCTTAATGCCTGAAAGGATACCCTTTCCAATTCTTTAAAGGTTACATGAATTAAAATACGTAAGATTGATTAAACTGATAAAATAGGCTAATGGTTGTGGCTTCTTCACATCATTAAGTCATATATATCTTTTATTTATCTATAGAATGGAAAGATGTTATATATTTATTTTTTTAATAACCATAATTGCTGATGGGGCAAATAAGTCTTTTTTTTTTTTTTTTTTTTTTTTTTTTTTTTTTTTACTATTCAGTTTCTCAAATCTTGAAATTAAACTAGACAGCCACTCTTATTTTCTGGTCAAAGATGATTTTTGTAGGATACTTGCTTTTCATCCTAGCTACCAATGAAAACTCGATCTCTAAAGAATCTGTGGTTACTTATTTGCAACTACTATACACTGAATCTGTTCAACTGTTCTAGAACAAACCAAAATATAAATCTTGTCTACTATGTAGCATCTATTGTTGAACCAATGAAGTTTAACACTAGATGGACAGTGATTGACAATGTGTCAGTTCAATGTCACTTCCTATTACTGTGACCATATATCAAAACAGTGAATTGAGATTGTTTTGAATTATTATTTTTGAATATCCTATGGTGCCCTGGAGAACTGTAGTGAACATATTGGAAATACTGTTTAACAGGATTCTTGCCTGTCTGAATTGATCTGCAAAAATATCATCTTGCATATTTGCTCTATTCTGAAATAAAAATAGTCATAATTTAAATCACTTGAAATCTTTATAGATATAGTTTTTTTGGTTTTTTTTCTAATAAAGTAAGCTAAAATTTGGAAACTAAAAGTAAACATTTGACCCACTTAAATACACAGAAGTTATATAGCTTAAGACCTTCATCATAAAAAAGATGTATTCCTTTAGCAAATTTCAACTCTGTGGGTTCAAAACTATAGCCTATAACTTAGAGCATATATATATATATATATATATATAATATATATATATATATTATATATATATATATATATATATATACACACACACACACACACACACACAGATATCCACTTATATATTATGCTTTGCTGTTTATCTAGATTTTTGTAGTGCTTGCATTTATCTATTTTTGCTACTGTATTCCATTTCTGGTATAGGAATCATAAGATATAGGATTATGCAGGCTTAGAATAATCGATAGTTGTTTTTAAAATTTGATGAAAGAGGACACAGCCATTTAAAACTACATCGGTTAAGGTGGAACAATCCTAAATATGCAATTCTGAGCAGAATATATCTTGCGTCAGAAGAGATGCACATTTCTTTTCGGTTAGGTAAGAGTTATACTCAAATAATGTCACCCGCTTTTATTGGATCAGCAGATTCTCTGCTAATTATAAGAGACTGTCTTGTACTTATGATGAGATGTTACAAATCTTGAGAAGTTTATAGAGCCAGTTTTCTGATTCACCTGGAAGGAATTTCGACAGTAGATATAACTATAAGTACAGGGTGTGATGGATAAATTGTCGTCCAAATTATGCAAAAATGAAATTAATTTCTACTACTTGATTGCAGTTATGAGCATCACTGTCCAAGCACAATCCATGAAAATTTGATCGTGGATGGCTGCAGTCTAAGTTTATTATATTGTCCATGTATAAGTGTTGCTTATTGTTTTGCAAGTTGATTAGTTCTACGGAAGGAAAAATATATGGATGAGTATTAGGAAATTATTATAAAAGATAAACTTTCCCCCCGAGCAAAGCAATGAAACCACTAAGACACAACTAACTGAGTTAGTGCTTTTTTTTCTTCTCATATTCTTTATTAAGAGAGAATAATCAAAGAACAGGATTTAAGTCAGAAGTCTTAAACTTGCCACCTGGCATAGACTGTGCAAGGAAGATAAATAGCTATCCCCCTTGCACTAGCAACATTAAAAGTTATGGATATAGAAGTACATTTGGTATATTAAGTTATAAAAGTTATGTATTTTATAAATACACCGAGAGCTGATTTTAGCATCGACTTTATTTAGGAATATATTTTTGGTATTAACTGTATAGTTTTATTTTTGTGTATAGTTCACTGTTTATGCATACTTCATTTCAATCAAAGATGTAATCTTCAAGGCACTTATTTATTGCAACATATCTTTAAGAATACAAAATAAATTGATTTGACATGCTTATTAATATTGAGTAAAGATTATGGAAAATTTTGACTTTTCTTTTCTAGCTACTTGTATTTGATCTTAAATCTAACTTGACCATTGTCTTGAGACTGCTCAAGGAAAATAATATTTTACTACATGATTGCAATATATATTAAATCCAGTTTTAAAGTATATAAAGTTCAATTTTCTTTGACTTAATTTGTCACCGATGACAGGTTCCTTAAGAACATCTTATATATCTTCTTGGCAGATATGAGAAAAAAAGAACGAAAGAAAGACGTGTGATACCTGATATCATATTATTTTCAAAAAAGTTTTTGCTGAAGTTCAATAAAAAGATTTTTCTTGATATAATTTTATTATATATGGTACTATCTCAAAAAGTAAAATAGCTTAGATGCAAATTAGATTATATATTAATGTTGTATTCTGTTCTCTCAAAAGGCAACTCTGTATAATCATGCATTTATATTTTGCAACTGCTTAGTTTTGGTGTATAAAGATATGAAGAATCTCTAGTATTCTATGAAATTTAATATGGTTCAGTAGATTTGATGTGGTATTTATCCTGTAAACTTGTATGTCTTATACACTGGGTCTTCTCTAAATAAGTGTTTTCTTTTAAGTCTGGAAACTAAAATAATTGTTTTTTGATTATTAAACTTTTTTAATACACTGGTTTAAAAATTGTATAGATGTATGTGTATACTAATATATATATATATATATATATAATATATATATATAATATATATATATAATCTCACTTTTACAAGACTTATTTGAAAAAGTGTAATTGCAGAAAGAAAATGTAACTAAGGAATTTGAAATATTCCACCTCACAAATATATTGATTTTCTTGAAGCAATGCTGATGATGATTACAGTTCAGAAGTCTGATTCTAATAAGTTTTAATGAAGGTCATTTAATAGCTCAGATAAACTGAAAATGTGTAGTGATAATTCCTATTTGTCAATCTAGTACAGATTATAAGAAGCCTGTAGGCTCCAGTTTGAAAATGTTTTTCTACTAGGATAACAGAATGGATATGAAATGAAAATTTTATACTTTTAAAAATTTTATTGGTATTCTTGTTAATATATCTTAATTCCAATTTTTTTTATTTCAGAAACATAGTATTTGTTTTTTTAGTCTAATTTGTGTAGGTATTTACTCATCTAGCATAGTCTGGCACAAGACTACAAGTGTGAGACACCAGTTGAAGATTGATTTCACAATACTAAGTTTCCTATACTTTTGTTAGCCATTACCTCTATGGTGAAGTACCTGTATCTCATCCATACATTTTGTTTAGTTCAGTTTTTACTGTTCACACATGCACACATCACTTCCCAAAGAGAAAATGGAAACTGTTTCCTTATTGAATTATTAACTTCAGATTCTCATGTGAATTCCCTATCAATAGCAAGCATTCCCTTCATATAAAGACAATTACATTAAACACATGTAGACACATCAATAAGTTCTCAGTATAATGAAGGAAAAGCATTTATTTTATACAAATATTTTTCAGTATGATCTCTTTCATTGTAAATGTACTTGATTCAGTGTTAATCCATAGTTCAAATATTATACAGTGAAAATTTCAGATCAAAATTCAGTTAACTACGTATCAAGCTATGGACTTATTGCTCCAACCTATTACACCCAAGGAATATTGTAACAACATAAAATCCATAATACTGGTATCTCTATATTTTAAAGAGTCTTTTTATAACTGGTAACTTAATAAATTAAAGTGTGAAAATTTAATCTGAGGATCTTCATTTACAATTGTCTAATGTTGAAGAGCAGCTTGCCCAGATCATTTAATACCATTGATTGATTAAAGATGATATTGATATTCTGGCTATGACTTGTAAAGTATTAAAAGACTAAGCTATAAATAAGAAAGGACAAGAAACGATGTGATGCTCAAATGATTTTGTGATAGAAAATATTAAATAGTGTATCAAATATGATTTCATATCTTTATATACATAATGAAAAAAAAATGATAGATTTGAAAATACAAAAATGCAAGCATTCATGAATTTGTTACTTAATGCTCTTATTCAGTTATACATATTTGTGTGTCTGCGGGGTGTTAATGTTCTCAGCCCAATCAAGAATGAAATGGAATAGCCTACAGCAATGATATGCTAATATATATATATATATAATTGTGTGTGTATTTAGATGTTTTTTTTTTAATTTCTGCATGTTTCTCCAATGTATTGTGAGGAACAGTTTTGGCAATTTATTTTATATATGCCTGCTTTAGAAATATTATTGCTATGGGTGTTTGAGGCTCTGATTATATCCATAATGGTTTTGGAAGTATTTGTTATTATTTGGATGTTGTTTAGATGGGATAGGTTTCTTCTGGATAGGAGATGTGATGGAGTTGGTTGGTAGTATTATGTATATGTTCTTATTTATTATTATAGATGATGTTATTTTTGTTGTGGTTGTAACTCCCAATATTTACCTAAAGAAGAAACATACATAGAAAACCCATTCAAAAACCTACAATACCCGTTCCATTTTATCCACAACACAAAAATAAAGGCATACAAAATATACAACTGACCAACTCAGTCACATCCACTATACAGAACAACTTATCCCATCTAAACAACATCCAAATATTCACAAACATTTCTAAAACCTTTACGGATATAATCAGCTCCACAAATGCCTGAAGCAGGCATATGTAAAATAAGTTACCAAAACTTTTTCTCACAATTGGAGAAACATGCAGAAATTTTTAAAAGCTCATGAGCACAAGAGACCTCATAAATAACAATTTAACAAATGCACTAATTATACACAGAAATAAATTCAACAACAATTTTGATTTTATAAATGTCACACTCATAAAAAAAAAAGAAAGGAAATCACTCAGAAGGAAAAGCCTTGAGAGTACCACCATTGAATATTATCCAAATATTAATCTAAACCCAGATTTTTTTCCCCCCAATACCACCTTTCCTAACAGAATCGATACTTTCTCGAGCCAATGTATATAACAAATATATCAAGAAATTAAAAGAAAATGTTTGAATCTGTCAACACAAAAATATTTCTACATGTGAAAATATTCTCTTCAAACATAAAAAATAATTGACATAATTTTCCTGTTGACCAAATAAATATACAATAGCGTTTCTAAATTCTTCTAGTTAGTAACAACATTATTTTGTTTATACTTTGTTTCAATAAATTCATTTTGGTTTCTGCCTTGAAAATGTCCACATTGGATGAAACGTGTCAGCTAAAATTACATAGATTCCTATTGTCTTTTTTCCTTGTGTGTGTGTATGTATATATATATATATATATATATATATATATATATATATATATATATATATATATATATACACACACACACATACACCTGTGTCAGTCCAGGTGGATATCAGTAATTTACTGCTTATATTTTTTTTTTTTTCAATTTTTTTCCTTTTATGCACGTTTAACACTGTAAGTTTTCTTCTATATTCACCCCGCATTTCAGCACACTTGGCACATCTTTTCTCAGACTTCTTTAAGTCTTCAAAAAATTCTGCCTGGTCATTGAAATACTGCTCTGCTCTTGCCTCTAAATAATTTAAAATTTTTCTTTTTCTCAAACTCCTTGTAAAGTTTGGAAGCAGGAAATAATCTAATGGAGAAAAATCCATTGTGAGTATGATGGATGGTGTATACACTCAAATCCTAAATCCATAAAAAAATCCATATGTGAGTAGGTACATCACCCTGCAAAAGGAGAACATTTCTGCATCTTTCCTGGTTATGGTTCAGTCCACAATCTGAAACAAATTAAAAAAATCCTTGCGCAGCAATGACAAAATAATGCTCAGATTTAGTGAATTAGGTTAAGAAACTTTCAGCACATTGGTGTGTGCATGTGTGGGTATATAAATTTCTTAAGAAAATACTTTGGCTGCATGCTATAGAATTACTCAAGGAACTTTAGAATATCAATAGATAGCACCTGACTCAGATATAACTTATTGCGAACAATCCCTGTCTCACTTTGGTATGTCCAAGAAAAAAAATGTTTGATTACAACTGAAATATGCTTTAATTAATAAAACTCCAGATAAAACTGACTAATGCTTTCGAATCTAGATTGATAATATTTTAATTGTATTAAATAGAATTCTGATTAATGTCAAGTAAATTATAAAAATGACGGCCTGTACTTGGCACTTTGTACCTTTTTACTTGTAATAGTGTGTGTGTATATATATATATATATAATGAAATGGATTAAGTCCAACAATTATTTAATATAGTTTCTGTTTATACATTATTTTAATAGATGCAATTTAAGTAAATGCTCTGTTTTTTAATTAAGCCGTATTAATTACATATACCAGCCTGAATGTTTGAGAAATTTCATAGAAAATGTGTTTGCCAACAGGAATTGAACCTGTGTCCTATACAGAACTGCCATTTGATTTAACGTGCTATGCCATTTAGCTATAGAGAAGTTCAAATTAATGTTTTTAAACAAATCTTTGATCTTTATGGCCGGTAAATGTAATTAATACTGTTTTAATAAAAAAAAAAAATGTAGCATTAAATAAATTGTATCTATTAAAATAATATATAAACAGAAAATATATTAAATAATTGTTGAACTTAATGCATTTTATATGTTGTCATTGTTTACATTAAGATATATTGCATAAGCAGATATGATCATTCAGGAAAGATTGTTGAAGATTTGTTGTTTAAAAACATTAATTTGGACTTTGATAACAAGATGCTTCTCCATAGCTAAGTGGTATAGCATATCAGATCAAATGATGGTTCTGTATAGGACACAAGTTCGATTCCTGTTGGAGAATGCATATTTACTACAAAATTTCTCAAACATTCAGGCTGGTAAATGTAATTAATACTTAATTAAAAAACAGATCATTTACTTAAATAAATTGTATCTATTAAAATAAAGTGTGTATAATATATATATATATATATATATCTAAAGGTTTAAGGCAGGTGCTTGCATTCATTATAGTTGATCCTTAATAGTGTTTTTTGAATACATTATATATTTAACTATACCAAATACATTACAGAATATTTGCTTTTTCTAAGGTAGAATATTTTGTATGTGTCAGAAGTAACCCCAAAGTATTTTCAGGAAATATTGTATATGATAATGGTTACTTTTGAAAGATGTTGAAGAAAACCTATTTCCTTTGTTCATCAAAATTTACCTAATTGGTGAAAAACTGTAACTGATAAAAGAAAAGTTTTTGGTGCACACAGCCGCTATATGTAACGCGGTATAATATTGTTTTGATCTTTGAGGACTTTCTAGCTTGAAACATTATAGAGAAAGAGGAAAATGTTAATAAACCTATCCACCTCATTTTATTTCCCTTGGCTCATGAAGCAGAGCAGTTTGAAGTATCACCAGTGACTTGTCATGAGAGGATGCAAGCAGAGTAACTTTGTTACAGAAGACAGCTCAGTAATCAGGTTTTGGAAATCAAATTTCTCTTCTGTGCAGGTGAATTGTTCTTTTTTTTTTTTTTTATTATTATTCGTATTTCCATCAAGTTGCAATTTACTTGGTTTTCTACAATGCTTGGAAACATTTTCAATTTCTTCATCTTAATCCCAATTCAGTCATTCAGATTATCATCATATCAAACATACTGCTTTGCAAAGAAAAAATAAACTTATGTGATTTGCTTCACAAACAATGGCTAACATTATATTTTTTTATTTAGAACATTTTCAGTATCTGTGAATTGCTTTAAATTTATTAACTTGACAGTAAATTGAACAGACTAGCTAATGTTTAAAGCAGGAGACATTTTCAAAATTTGGAATAGATTGAACAGTTGAATGAAATTTAATTAAGATTTATTCACTCATCTTGTTATCCATTTCTAAGCT